>JAWDGP010006984.1:0-120000 GCA_033675545.1 Elysia crispata
TCCGACTCTAACCGTGTAACCGCCAGTTTCTATCAGACACCTTTTATGGTCTAAAAATAAACCTGACCATCTCTTCCATCACCACAAAAATGTCCAAAGCAATTCTTCAACATTTTTGGCGCGAAAAAGTCATGTGATCTAACCGCACACGACAGACCTATGCGAAATGCCGATGCTCTAATCGTGTTTCCGCCGATCCAGAGTAAGACAACACAGACTACTTCTTTTACCTGACTTCTCACAGTTTACAGAAGTTTTTTTCTCTTCAAAGGGTAAGTTTTCATTTTATACTGTGTTCTTTTTAACTTTTATTATAATTGTGAGTTTTAAATGTCATTAATCGCTGTGTTATATTAATTTGTTTGTGACAACAAGGCGCAAGCACGTTTATCGCCGTCAAAAACAGTTCAGATGGGTTTGCCGGCACCGTGCACGTGGTGCTAACCCGCATAGCGTAGCAAGGTGCGGTCAACCACTGACTGGTATGCGGCGGTTGCACGAGTAGCGCCCTTATTTAATTCAATGTCTACCTTCTATATTTCTAGTTATTGTTGTTCTGGTTTGTTGGTTAAAAAAAAGACAACAAGAAAACGTCAATTGATTTCTTCTTTGACTTTGTTATTGCGTAACACGCGAACTAAAATTGATTTCTTAATCTAAAAAAAATGTAATATTCTCTCGGTGAATCATTGAAACCAGCTGTCAAAGTTAACATCTTACGGATATCTATTGGTAAGATATTGTCACAAAAGCTATAACATCATTGTCATTTTGTCATTTTTATTCACTTAGCAAAATATACTCTACTGGGCACTCTCTCCATTTTGATCACACAAAGTCTCTTCATGTTTTGTTATTACTTGTAACCGTAATATTGTCTGGGCCGTTAAAGAATTCAATTTGTTTTCCCTGGTGAAGAAAGCTTCTCTGAACATAAGTCATGCCTACCGCTACGTGTCGCCACCTGAGCATCCATTTTGCTCTTGTGAATAAAATGATATTATCTGTGGTGGTTTGATAAGGATAAATGTGACACTGTGATGCAATCACAATGTGTGTATGTCACAACATTATGAAACAGTTCCTTTGATTTTGTTTACTATACAGACTATGAATCCTCTGAGCAGAAGCATGAGAATTGTTCGACTTGCCCAGCAACAAGTGGCAATAGAAACAGCTGCTGACATGTTGGAGGAGTCGTATGATGCAGCCGGATGTTCATCACAGGGACAACTGGAAAAAGAAGCTGAGACAAGTTTAAATGATATTTCCTTTACTGAACTTGTACCTGTTACTGGTCTTGATAATGCCATTTTAATCAATGAACCAGATTTAGAAGATGATGTTGATAGCTTCAATTGTTATCTTCCAAATGTCCATGCTAAAGGCAACATTTTTACCAATGGTAATCTTGTTACTAACACACCCCTGCTTTCCGATTCTGATAATAATGTACCACAGTCTGCGGAAGCTAATATATTGCAGCCATCACGGCCTGGCCAAAAAGCCATTGCAGACGATGTAAGTTGTTCTGAAGGCCAAGACCACCACAACACTGCTCCAATAGCCATTGATGACGATCAACATCCAGGGCATTCCAAAGACAAAGATAACACTGCTAATATACTGCAGCCATCACAGCCAGACCAACAAGCCATTGCAGACGATGTAGGATGTTCTGAAGATAAAGACCATCATAATACTGCTCCAATAGTCATTGATGACGATCAACATCCAGGACATTCAAAAGACCAAGACAAAGATAACACTGCTCCAGGAGTCATTGAAAAAGATAAACATCAAGGGCATTCTGAAGAACAGGACCATGATAACGATGAAGATGATAGTGTGCCAACAACTTCAACTTCTAATGAGGCTGAACAAACACAAGAAGGAAGCTCAAAAAAGCGCAAGGCAGATCCTAAGACATGGAAAAAAAACATCAATGCCCAGAAAAGATCGAGAGGTCAGGCCTATATGGGTAGAAAATATGAAACAGATTCTGCCAAATTCGTTATTGTTGAGAAGCCCGGTAAAGTTTTAGGAGAAAGGTGTCATTGTAAGACTTCTGGAGTGAAGTGCTCAGAAGTTACAGACGAAACCAGAGCTAAGATTCACAAGGAGGTTTGGTGCATGTCGTGGCCGCAAAGGGAAATCTTAGTGAAATCATTGGTTCACAAGTGCAATGTTGGTAGGCATCGGGTCCAGCAGTCAGAGTCAGGCAGGCAAAACACGTTAAAGTATAATCTTAACATTGGCAGCGGCCTGGTTCCTGTTTGCAAAAAAATGTTTTTGAGCACAACAGGAATTACTCAGCACTTTATCCGGACTAATGTCTGTGATACTAAAGAGAGCGGCCCAGAAGAACATCAGCCCAAACCATCAGCATCTTCTTCAAATCGGACTGCAATAAAAGAGTTTTTGGCATCCCTGGCGACCATGCCTGCTCATTACTGCAGGAAAAGTTCCTCCAAGAAATACATTGAGAGGTCATTTAACAGCAAAATGGAGGTGTACCAGGAGTACAAAAACTGGAGTAAGGGCAGACAGTTGCCTATCGCATCCAGACAAGTGTTTGTGGATGAATTTGATGCTGGTAATTTTGCGATATTTCGTCCAAGAAAAGACCAGTGCGATTTGTGCGTATCCTATGCTGAAGGAAACGTTAGTGAGGCAACCTACACACTGCACAGACTGCGGAAAGATATGGCACAGAAAGCCAAAGAAGATGACAAAAAGAGAGCATCTGAGAGTGGAGGTACAGTAAAAATGATCACAATGGATCTGCAAGCGGTGTTGCTGGCTCCTGCTTTGAAGGCATCGGCGCTGTATTACAGGACCAAGTTGTGCGTTCATAACTTTACTATCTATGACTGCACAACCCGAGATGTTGCTTGCTACGTGTGGCATGAAGCCGAAGGCGGTTTAACTGCAAATGAGTTTGCATCCTGCGTGTGTCACTACATTGAAAGTGACCTAACACCCAAAGAGTTCATCATTTTTTCTGACGGTTGCCCTTACCAAAATCGCAATTCGACGATCTCAAAGGCCCTCACTCGTTTGGCTCAAACCAAGAATATTACAATAACGCACAAGTTCTTGGAAAAAGGACACACCCAAATGGAAGTTGACAGTGTCCACCATATGATTGAAGAAAAAATAAAAAACAAATACGTGTACTGCCCTTCCGATTACGTCAGATTTATCAAGGAGGCCAGACAAAATCCTTGTCCATACAGTGTTGAGTATCTGGACTACAGCTTTTTTCAAGACTACACAGAGGTCTGCGGACTGAAGAGTATCAGGCCAGGAAGAAAGCCTGGTGATGCACAGGTTGCCGACATCAGATGTCTACAATATACGCCAGATGGTTGCATCCTTTTCAAACTTGTCCATGATGAGGACTGGAAGGAACTGATTGTGCGAGGAAATTCCACAAGTATTAAACATCAGCCAAAACCATTGTTTTCCAGTCAGAGGCAAATCGCAGCCGCAAAATTTAAGCATCTGCAAGAATTGAAACCAGTCATTCCCAAAGATATCCACGGCTTTTACGATTCCCTTCCCCATGAATAAACAAAATCCCCATTATTATGACCACGTCTCTGGCTTTATCAAGGTCAATACCAATTACTGGAAACATATTTCCACATTGCTTTTCTATAACTATACGTTGCATTGCTTTTTTCTAATCACAAAAATTTCAATGCTTGCTCAAATTTACCGTTTCAAAATTTTCATAAGATAATGGTTTATTAACGTCTTCACGCGCTTATTGATTGCAATATCTGTTACTGAGTATCTTGCAGAGTACAAAAGTATGCAGATGTATTTTGCATAATTCCAATGATAATTTCGGGAAAATCGACTTTCTACAGAGCTTGATTTGCACCTATCGTAGTATAATATCAGCTCCAAGAATGCCTTATAGTAACACTTACATGAATGTATTTGATGATAATAATTGGAATGTTCAATTTCTCAATGATTTTTTTGACACTGAGTAATGACTGATAAATCTGCCAAAAATGTCTTTTCAAATGTACTTTATGAAAAAGAGTTCATATCATATTTTTAAAATTTTCTTTACTTTCTTACTAATGCTAACTGATGTTGTCGTAACCGCCTGTGTATGGCTGTATATGCACAGGGATTAAATATGATGCCTATATTTTTCTTTAAAAAAATAATGTGTGATTCTTAGTTTCTTGTCTTAGACCTACATATTGAAGGAAAAATAAACTTCGTGGATAAAAACATGTTTTTAATACTATTATTGCTGTGCGCTGCTTTTGCGTAAAGTGTAAAGAAATCAATGTCAAACGTAATGATAACTTGTAGTGTTTTTGTCTATTGAAACCTAAAATCTCTGATTTATTAAAAACTACAGTAATAAAGCTACACCAAATAAGCGATAAAGAAAGAAAAACTAAAGCGATAAACTACCAACCACCAGACACATGGCAGACAATAACCGTGCATCGCTCTAAGCGTGTGTTTGTTACCAGTCACTCCCACTTGTCTGTCAGGTGATAATCGTGCATTACGTTAAGCGTGCATACGCCGACACAACTAGCGACGCTAGACGTGCATGCGCCATAATTAATTAACAGTTTTTCAAAACCCAAAATAAAAGCACCCAAATATTGGTACTGAGAAAATAATCAGTCTTACACAATCTTGAGATAAATTGGCGTAATGCTTAGAGGTTATTCAGTTTTTTTCGTTTATCTTGAAAGTACCTGGCTCGCACCTACACGGTTAGAGTCGGACGCTTTTTGTCAAAAGTCATACCCTCACCTTTAGGTCGTTCCCTTTGTTTTTGATCTTGAGAATTTTGCACTTGTACAAATTCGTTCCCCCCATTTTGAGTACGCACCGAAAAAGGACTCCCCGTATGCTTTCAGTTCTCGCATACAAACACTATCTTGACACAGTCCATCTGTCCCATTCTCAACATTGTCATGATATCTGTGAACTGCTACCCCCCTCCCCATCATCGCCATGACTCACAGCACTGCCACCCTTTCCTCAGATTGCCATGACTCACACCACTGCAGCCCCCTCTCCACCATTGCCATAATCCACAATCCGAACCATTTTAGAACCCTCTCAACTAAACTGACAAACTCTTCCCGCACAAGTGTAACTGAGCATTGCCATTGGATTTCATCCAATGTAGTGCTCTTGACCTCTACACCACCAACCGAGTCTACTAAGCTTATCAACTCTTCCCCCTCTCTATGAACTAGCTCAACCAACTCTTCTCGCACACTGTCTAACTTCCCCTTGATCCACTCTTTTTGTTCCCGTCTAAACTAAGACCAATCTTCTGTTTCCCTCCTCACTAACTTGATCAACACCTGTGGCCTCTTCTCTAACTGAAACACTTTGCTTCCTTGAGCAACTTCTCCGTGACCTTCATGATGAGGACCCACAATTGTGGTCATTTCATCTGCATACTCCAAGCAGTCCTCAACTTCTACTTCCTCACCATCCCATGCCATCTTTCTATCAGACACCTGAGGACATTTAAACGTCTCTCAAACATATCCTGACCACAGCGTGACCCAACAGACACCAGCTCCCTACACACATCTTTCATTCTCAAGCGCTTCTGCCATTTCCTGCCATCTCCAGAATTTCTGTCCACCATACTCACTGTCCCTATAGCTGCACAAGCACCTGTCTAATCAATCTCAGACGCAGTCTCATGCATCACACATTCAATCATTCGCTTCAACTTGTATCGGCTCTGGCACAGTTTTCAACAACATTCACACCTTCACTTTCATACACAGCCAGCATAACTGCCAACATGGCAGACCCCTTTTCAACAAAACTGCAGACACTGGACACCCCTCCCACACAAAGTACTCCATTACTTCCCCATCACTCTTCCTCACCAACAACACTTTTTGGCCCCTGCAGTCATAGCTGCACTCCCACACATCTTTCAATTTATTGTACTGCAGCATGATCTGATCACAGGCATATGGTGTAAATACCTTCTGTGCCTCACTGAGGACAGCAGCAGCACGTGTAACTTCTGGATCTAAGCACAACAGTTCTCAGAGCCAGTTCCTGGACTGGACTTTGCTTCAGTCTCAGTTCGTTTTGACTGTGAAACGACAGAAGTGACTTCAAAAATTTTGCCTAAACTAGTTTTTTGAGTTCTCTACTGTTTTGAGGGAGCCACGATTGTGGCGCTCAACAAAATTATTTGTTTTTATTTCCCCATGTTACCATGGTTTTTGTTGAAAAATTGGCCCAGTTATGCCTCACAGGAACTCCAGTTTTTATTTAGATATGCCTTAAATACACCATTTGGAATTTTATCCAGACACTCCCAGAAGACATTTTCACTTGCACATTTTAACATTTTTTGAACACAGCTGATGCATACACTCTTGCTCCACCCTTTGGACAATACTTTCTTACAACATCATACAAAGATTTGGCACACATGAAAACGACACAAGACGATATCACACTCAGGCATTGTCATTTTTACTGCTGCAAAATCTCACTCGCATCCTTGTCAACAATTACTGTCCTCACACACACACCCTCATTTCTCCGTACAAACTCACCAAACAAGACAGACAAAGTCACCATTCTTTCATCTTTCACACATGCATACCCGACACATTGGTGACCAACATTGTCCCCATCCACAACCATGAACACAACCACAGGGTAGCTGAATGTATTTAAACAATACGTTGTGTCAATAAATAAAACATCTGGGTAGCTCCTTAATAACCTTTTCATATGTGTGGTTTGTATGAAGACTTTTGATTGTATTGTCTTCTTCAAAAACACTGTAGTGTGCCCCAGCATCCTGTGTGACAATATTTGTGAGCACTGACCACACTTGCTCCTCCAGGCTTCTGCCATTGGTCCTGGTTTGGTTGGCTTTCTGCCTCAGGTTATGGACATCCTTAACCTTAATAGGTTTACCTGGAAAACAAGAATGTTAGCATGTTACCATAATATATTCCAAAAGTCTGATAAAGTTATTCACACGACCATGCCATCATGTAGACAGACCAGTAACACATCGGCAACTTTGAATGAGTCTCTTTAGTAAAAAATTTGAACGCCAGACTTAACTTTTGGCTTTTATTTGCTAATTTGGCAATCTAACTCTTCAATAACACTTGTTTGAAAGGTATCAAGGCCTAACTTTTGATGTAAACAAAGCAAAGCCGAGGTACTGTATTCTTAAGGAAGTTTGTGGGTCCAGCTTCTGATATTCACCCACTCATAATTATGACGCACATACAAATAAATGAACAGAAAAACAAGACAATGTGTTTTTTATATCTTTGTTATTCAAGAAACATAAATATATGGACAGGGAAAAGTGAAAGTTAATAGAAGAACAGTAAACTAAGCTTAAACTTTCAGAATATCTCCTAGACCTATTTTCGTGAAACCTGCCTTAAGGAATCACCTGGGAACTGAAGCCTTTAAAAACTTGAAAGGTGTGATTTTGTGCTACAAACAAAAGAAATCTCAAAATTGGGAGATATACCAATAGCAGGTTAGGGTCGGGTCTCATACTACAAAGAGCAAAAATGACGAACTTGGTAAGAGTACTCTGAAACAAAGGAAGCAACTGTTTTTCGTAAAATGTGTGATTCAATAATGCTCCCTTTTGTAATTTGAAACCTTTGAATGGGATGTTCTATCCCATTCACAAACTATAATTTAAATTATGAGATTTTCAGGGTAGGCCTAAATGAAACAAGTAGAACAAAAATAAAATTGTTGTTATTACAAAAAAAATCTGAAAAATTTTCTGAAAATTTTATATTGATCTCATGCAAGTATACAGGGACAGGTACTGCTCAAACAGCAGTAGAATACAGCATTTCCCACTTACCAATGGAGGATACCACAAAATTTTGAATTGAGCGCACAGGTGCACCTAGGTCAAGAAACTTCTGAACCTCCTCCTTTTCTCCATCAGCCAGTTTTTCTGTCGCTGCAGTAGACCCCATCTGTTGGAAAAGAAAATGTTACTGTTGTTACTATTCTGACAAAATAATTCAAAAATACATCTTTCTGACAAAATAATACAAAAATACATCTGAAAAGTCAGCTTAAACATGATAATTGTTACCTGATGAAGTAACAAAATGAAAGAAAAAAAAAGGGAAAAGATTTTTACCAATCTAGTTTTTGTCTTAGGAGCTGCCCTTACCATCCATCTTTCTGTTCTTCTACAATATATAACCACTTCACTTAACCCTATACGTACATTGGGGGGGGGGGGTAACTCAGACAATTTATAATATGAAACGCTGGAATTTTTAGTGATCCTCAAAAATTCATTGTGAGACCTGATGACGTTTTTTCTTTACTCATATCTATGATGTAAACCTGACCTCTGCAACGGAAGTTGGCTAATATTTTTTTAGGTGTAACAGTTTATCACAGTATAAATATTTGGGGGCACAAAGTCAGCCCCGATGTACGGATAGGTATTTCCCTATATAAAACATTTTTCACCCTGATGTACGGATTAGGTATATCTCACTTCTTTCCCTTGGGGTGACAAAGTCATCCCCGATGTATGGATATGTTGTTATGACACGAGTCGATGTAGGGATAGGGTTAAAAATAGATTATTTAAATCTATGTCAACATAATTATCGACACGCAGCTATTATTTTAAAAATGTGGGGGTTTGGGCAGAAAGAAAAAAGTGCATTTAAAAAAAACCAACAACACAAGGTTTGTTTTTTAAATGATGACTTGAAAACTATGGTACCTTTCTTTTGAGGGAAAACATGACTATGGGTAAGCTCTGCAGTGACAACTTGTAGGCGGTATCGCATGACATTTGGACTTAAAATTTGTTTGCTTGCATATTTATTCACTCTGCAGAACTGTTACACTATTATTGGATTATTTATTTATATGCATGCCTTTTTGTCTATTGCGTAAAGACCTAGATTCAATTTCTTTTGTTTATTTAAAGCACTGTGAGTTGTAATAATATCGTTTAGTGCCATTATGGGTTAACACTAACGGGGACTCCTCTATGTTCCTCTTTGCTGTCTTTCTTTACATTGCTGCAGTGCACTTTGCAATATTAATTTTGTATCCAACATTTTTATACCTTTGAGGCAATCCGCAATGGTCACACAAATGTTGCTAATATGAGCGAAACACAGATTCTGGGTCTGGGTTACTTGCCAATGACCATTTTTAATGCATCACACCTGGGGTACTGTTTATATAACATTAAGACAAAAATTGTAAATAACAATTTGTCACAAGCTCATCTACACTCTAACAAGGTCTAGAATATTCCGTGATTTTGGTGCCATGATTACCCAGAAGACTAGATGTAGTTGGCCTATGTTTTAACTTAAGGTCCCCTAACTAATGGAACTTAGCCCTTAGAACTAGAGATCTAGAAGGAAGATAATCTGACCGATCATCATTGGCTCATACTAGATCTAGTTTGCCAAAGAGACGAGAAAAATGAAACAGGCCCATCTTTCTCACAGAATGTCCATTTTAAAATGTTGCTGTCTCCTTGAAAAGAATTAATCTAGATCTAGACCTAGAATCTAGATAGATCTGTATTCTAGACTTAAATACTTTGCACTATATCTATCTTGATCAATAGATCTAGACATTGTACCCATATCTGGTAAATTATACAACCTGGACTGTATCTCTCAGATAAAGGGCAAAATTCCACCAGATAGGCCTATAATTTTGGATAGTTTTGCACTTATACTACTATAAATAGACCCAACCCACAATGGGATGTAAATTTTTTCATTTGCTATGTTGAACAATAAAATGGAGCTTATTTCTGGCGCAAAATTATGAAGAATTAGCCTAACTTTTTAAGGAGATAACCTTGTTTTCATTTTTTTACTCTAGATCTAGTCTATGTCTTATTATTTATAAAGGACATAAGTCATAACTCAGGATAAAAATGCCTTTATTTCGTCAGTGCAAATAAGTGTAAATTTACCTTTGAGTCATAAAGACTAATCTACATCTTGACTCTAGATCATCTGGACCCTTTGAATTTTATGAATTACCATATAAGCTAGATCTATTCTAGATTTAATCCAATCTTCAAATCTAATCTAAGATGAAATCGAACATAGACTATATGGCCGACTAGATTATATATATCTTGATCTACTTACGACGATTTTTTTTGGCTCCCTTTCGACTTGAAAGTCCCCTCGTGAACACAACGAAATGTGACACTGGTGTAGACCAAATCCCGTTTGAACTTGAAGTTTCCTTTCAAAGTCTTATTTCTTTCCTCCACTGTATGGCTGGAATGTCCAATAACAAGTTTTTCATTTAGTTTCTCAGCTCTCTGTTTGACAAGAGCTTTGAAGGAGTCAAAATCGTCAAAATAGTCTCCCACTGACACGGTTACGACCGGCTCCGCCATTTTCTATCAGAGGAAACCGAAAGGCGTTGATTTGAATTGAAGGAAAACATACAAAACAACGCATGCGCACAGAGGAAAATTTCTGGGGTCTCCCTAGCCTCGGTGGCTGGGTAGACCCCATTTGGGGTCCCGCTAGACACTTCGATAATTAAATAGGAGTGAGAAAAACCTCTATACTTCTATCTCTATAAACAAGCATAACAACAAAATATCATTACAATAGAATAGAATTCGAAATTAAAAAAAATATATCAAAACGGTAGAATCGATTTCGATTTTTTCTTTCTCTATACATATACAATACTAATGCTGTAGAATCAAAATGATTTCTATAAATCATCAAAATAATACCATACTATCAAAATAAAATCGAATTTGAGACCGGAGTAAAAAGTGCCCTTATATATCCTTTTCATAACATTTTTTTTCGATTTTTTAGTAATATTCATAATATTCCTCTTGGCTATGAGAACTGTCCATAGCATTATTTATAGATAATGTTATATTTCCACTCCCCTTTAGTAAGACACTCTGCTTCCACTGTTATAGCTAATCTTGATTTACCCATTTACCCGAGAAATTATGTGAGTGCGCTCTCAGAGAGTGTCGGAGGCGGCGCGGTATGACTCACAAAACAAAGAATGTATGAAAGATTAACTAAAGAAAATTGAAAGGAAGGAAAAAGATGGAGGAGGAGTAGAAGAAAGCATAAAAAAAAATATTGTAATCGCCTCGACCATAGGAAAGAAAGAAGACTAAGAAATTGGAAATTCTAACACAGAAGGCCCTGACCGACAAAATCAAAACGACTTTTAATGCAGAGGACACAGACGAGGTGGATAGAACGGAGACTTTCCAAACACCCAACGCGAGAGTCACTAGTGACACACAAGCTGAAAACAAAAAGAAAAGCACACCGAGGAAAGGATTCACTAGATACGTTGATTAAATATAACTAAGCCAACAAGACCAAAAAGGGAGACTTTTAAAAATTCGATTCTCTGGTGGTTATATTGTTTTTATGCTATTCATAGAGATAGAAATATTAGAATTGGATTTCCCTTTTCTATAAATAGCATCATAAAAATATGATCCAATTTTGGTTGTAAAATCTAAACCTAGAGTTTCAATCTCTAAAAATAACATTATTTCAATATGGCCGCAATAGAATCAAATTCTAATTTGTCTATCTCTATAAATGGAACAATTTCAATATGGTCGCCGGGGAATCCAATTTAAATTTTTCTATCTATAAATAGGATAATAATATGGCCGCCTGGGAATACAATTCTAGTTCTAAATATCTAATTCTAAAGTTTCTATCTCTAAAAAAAAGGCATATTTTCAATATGGCCGGCGGGGAATCTAAATTTTCGAGCTTATTAAATAGCATTAATCAATATGGCCTCCGTGGAATCAATTTCTAATTTGTCTATCTCTATAAATAGCATAATTTCAATAAGGCCGCCGGGGAGCTCTAAGTTTTCGATCTCTATAAATAGCATTATTCCAATATGGCCGCCACTTAATTCTAATTTTTCGTTCTCTATAAATAGCATAATTTCAATATCGCCGCCGGGAAATTCTATTTTTTTTCATCTCTATAATGACATAATTTCAATATGGCCGCCGATTAATTCAAGTTTTTCCATCTCTAAAAATAGCATATTTTCAATATGGCCGCCGGGAAATTTTTTTTTTTTTTTTCATATTTATAAATACCAAAATTTCAGTCTGGCCGCCGAAATTTTTCATTTATTCCATCTCTATAAAAAGCGAACTTTCAATATGGCCGCCGGGGAATTCTAAATTTTCGATCTCTATAAATAGCATAATTTCAATATCGCCGCCGGGAAATTCTATTTTTTTTTCATCTCTATAATGACATAATTTCAATATGGCCGCCGATTAATTCAAGTTTTTCCATCTCTAAAAATAGCATATTTTCAATATGGCCGCCGGGAAATTCTTTTTTTTTTTTTTTCATATTTATAAATACCAAAATTTCAGTCTGGCCGCCGAAATTTTTCATTTATTCCATCTCTATAAAAAGCGAACTTTCAATATGGCCGCCGGGGAATTCTAAATTTTCGATCTCTATAAATAGCATAATTTCAATATCGCCGCCGGGAAATTCTATTTTTTTTTTCATCTCTATAATGACATAATTTCAATATGGCCGCCGATTAATTCAAGTTTTTCCATCTCTAAAAATAGCATATTTTCAATATGGCCGCCGGGAAATTCTTTTTTTTTTTTCATATTTATAAATACCAAAATTTCAGTCTGGCCGCCGAAATTTTTCATTTATTCCATCTCTATAAAAAGCGAACTTTCAATATGGCCGCCGGGGAATTCTAAATTTTCGATCTCTATAAATAGCATAATTTCAATATCGCCGCCGGGAAATTCTATTTTTTTTTCATCTCTATAATGACATAATTTCAATATGGCCGCCGATTAATTCAAGTTTTTCCATCTCTAAAAATAGCATATTTTCAATATGGCCGCCGGGAAATTCTTTTTTTTTTTTTCATATTTATAAATACCAAAATTTCAGTCTGGCCGCCGAAATTTTTTATTTATTCCATCTCTATAAAAAGCGAACTTTCAATATGGCCGCCGGGGAATTCTAAATTTTCGATCTCTATAAATAGCATAATTTCAATATGGCCGACGGTTAATTCTATTTTTTCCATCTCTATAAATAGCATAATTTTAATATAACCAACAGGGAATTCTAAATTTTCGACGTCTTTAAATAGCATAATTCCGATATGGCCGACGGTTAATTCTATTTTTTCCATCTCTCTAAAAAGCATAATTTCAATATGGCCGATGATAAATTCTAAATTTTCGACCACTATAAATAGCATAATTCCAATATGACCGCCGTTATTTCTAATTTGACGATCTCTATAAATAGCATAATTCCAATATGGCCGACGGTTAATTCTATTTTTTTCCATCTCTATAAATAGCATATTTTCAATATGGCCGATGATTAATTCTATTTTTTGAATCTCTATAAATAGCATTACTTCAATATGGCCGCCGGTTTATTCTATTTCTTCAATCTCTATAAATAGCATAATTTCAGTATGGCCGCCGGATAATTCTAAATTTTCGACCTCTAAAAATAGCATAATTTCAATATGGTCGACGGTTATTTCTATTTTTTCCATCTCTATAAATAGCATATTTTCAATATGGCCGATGATTAATTCTATTTTTTTCCATCTCTATAAAAAGCATTACTTCAATATGGCCGCTGGTTAAATCTATTTCTTCCATCTGCATAAATAGCATCATTTTAATATGGCCGCCGGGAAGTTTTAAATGTTCGACCTCTATAAAGAGCATAATTTCTTATGACCGACGGTTAATTCTATTTTTTCCATCTCTATAAATAGCTTAATTTCAATATGGCCGCATGGGAATTCTAAGTTTTCAACCACTATAAATAGCATAGTTCCAACATGGCCGCCGTTAAATCTAATTTGTCGATCTCTAAAAGTAGCATAATTTCAATATGGCCGACAGTTAATTCTTTTTTTTTCCATCTCTATAAATAGCATTACTTCAATATGGCCGCCGGTTAATTTCAGTTCGTCCATCTCTATAGATAGCATAATTTCAATATGGCCGCTGGGGAATTCTAAATTTTCGAACTCTAAAATTAGCATTATGTCAATATGGCCGTCGGTTCATTCTATTTTTTCCATCTCTATAAATAGCATTACTTCAATATGGCCGCCGGTTAATTCTAGTTTTTCTTTCTCTTTAAATAGCATAATTTCAATATGGCCGCCATTAATTCTAATTTGGCGATCCCTATAAATAGCATAATTCCAATATATCCGACGGTTAATTCTATTTTTTCCATCTCTATAAATAGCATAATTTCAATATGGGCGATGTTTAATTCTTTTTTTTCTATCTCTATAAATAGTTTTACTTCAATGTGGCGGCCGGTTAGTTCTAATATGGCGATTCCCATAAATAGCATAATTCCAATATGGCCGACAGTTAATTCTATTTTTTCCATCTCTATAAATAGCATAATTTCAATATGGCCGATGATTGAATATATTTTATCCATCTCTATAAATAGCATTACTTCAATATGGCCGCCGGTTAATTTCATTTCTTCCATCTCTATAAATAGCATAATTCCAATATAGCCGCCGGTTAATTCTGTTTTTTTTTTCATATCTATAATTAATATAATTTCAATATGGACGCCGGGGAATTATTTCTATCTCTATAAATAGCATAATTTTAAAAAGAGAATCGAATTCTAGTATTTCTATGTCTATAAATAGCCTATAATCAATATCGTTATTGTGGAATCGTTTTCTAGTGCTTGTATCTCTATAAATAGCATAGTTTCAATATGGCCGCTTGGGAATTGAATTTTAATTTTTCTATCTCTATAAATAGCATAATTTCGATATGGCCGATGGGGAATCGAATTCTAAGTTTCTGTCTCTGAAAATAGCACATGGCCGCCGTGGAATTGAACTTTGAGTTTCGGACTATAATTTATAGCTTAATTTCAAATATGGTCGCGTGGAATCGAATTCTAGTGTTTCTATCTCTACAAGTAGAACAATTTCAAAATGGCCGCCAAAGAATTCTAATTTTTTTATCTCTAGAAATAGCATAATTTCAAGTATGCCGCCGGGGAATCGAATTCTAGTGTTTCGAACTCTAAAAATAGCCTATAATTAATATCGTCACTGTGGAATCGAATTATAGTGTTTGTATCTCTATAAATAGCCTAATTTCAATGTATCCGCCGGAGAATTTAAAGGGATAGGGCCGTAGATTCAAGGATGACAAGATCAAGCAGGATGCACTGTCCGTTTCTATTGAAAAAGAACATAGAATCTGAGGTCTAAGGAACAGAGAGCTAAATAAACAAATTTAAAGGAAAATAACCAAAACAAAACTGACCAGAAATTAAGGTAACACCACAGAGTAAAGACACACAGAGGCTCCACTTGCTGGGATTGCCCCATTCGCTCAGTGTTAAACGGTTGTAATCGGTCTCGCGCCGCCTCGAAAGTATGTCACGCCGTATAAGTTATAGTCTGTTTCTTACAGGCTCTTTTTTCGCTTTATAATTTCTATTCTTCTTGGCACTGGCACTTGAAGTTTATTATACAGTTAACTTTTATATTGGCAAAGACAAGAGATGAAAGCAGTAAGAAGAATTAATGAAGGGAATGAGATGATGAAGGATACATATAAAAATTTAATCACAGTCATATTGTGGTAGATACATAAATGTAAAGAGAGAGAAAAATAAAGAGGGAGGTGGAGAAAAAAAAGATAGAGAGTCTCGTGGTATACGGTGGAATGAACAGGCAGATATGACCTAGGAGGTTATTAAAGCAATTAAAAAGAAAGATGTATGAAAAAAAAAGAACGTGAGATTATCATTGAATATGCCTTCTGACTTGTGTTGTAGAGTGCCAGAGCAAATGCTTTTTCACTAGCTGTCCACCTTCTTCCATACTTGTTTGCCTGTGCCGTCCTTATCTGTGTTAATACTAATTGAAGCGCGGCTTGAGGGAGGTGATTTTTGAGCATCGAATGTAAGCTGTCAAAATCTATTTCCTGCCTCTGGACAGGATGGCTCTGCTCAGTGGGCGTGTTGGATGTCATTGTTTTAAGCTTTTTCTTAAGCCTGCAACTTTTGGTCCTTGCTGCAAGCAACTTTCTTTTCAGTGATTTTTTTTCATGGTGAGTCGCACCACTATCTCCTAGTTCATTAATTTCAACCTCATCGACATCATTCGAAGTTGTGTCCGTTTCTGTACCGGAGGTAGTTGCCTGTGATAGTGTGGGCGCTATGCGCTCTTTCGGTGGCGGTCGAGGTGTTTGCTTGGGTGGAGGATTAGGGACAGCAAAAATAGATGGCACAGCGTCGTTTTTCAGTAACTTCCTTTTCCCTTTGGTCTCTTTGAAACAGCATGATTCAAAATGTTTTTCGCACATGACATTGCTCCGATGCAGTTTCTCAAACGGTTTCTTCTCTAAATCCGCTCTACGTGAACTGATCACCCACCGCCGGGACCTGCGATGATAAACAGGGAACTTGAAAGTGTCGCAATCTCTTTTCATCACAATTCAATGTGGTTTATGACCATCCATTTATCAGTTAACTTTATATTTTAAAGTCTATATTCATTCACATCAATGATACTTTCTATAAAGAATTATACATGTAGTGATGATGATAATAATAATATAAATACATGTAATCGGCCAGATTATATTGCACAATTTATTATGCTAAAAGTAAATAACAACAATTACCATTCTTCTGCTATTAATACAACTTCTACTATTGCAACATCTAGTGATAGTAGTTATGCAGTATTAATAATAACAGTGACAATCAGCTTGATTCTGACTATCATCTGCTTCCCGACTTCCTCCTCCTCGTCAAATTCATAATGTTCAATATCACCATCAAAGTCAGCCATAATTGGTCTATAGGTAGGTGTAAATCCATCTAGATCTCCGCCTTTTAACCAACCTAGTCATCGTTACATAACAGTCATCGAGTATTTATCTAGATCTGCATTTACTATAAGAGATTAATAAACACCCCTCTTTATTATTAATCTTACCAATTGATGATATAGATAGGCCTAGATCACATCACAGTCACCAATAATTGATCTTAAGATATGCCATGCCATAGTTACTAAAGTATAACAGATCTTAAAACCAAACGAGATCAATCTCAACTTACCTTTCTGCGTCCAAAGGGAACGAAAAGAAGGACAAATCAGGACAACGAATCTTTGAATTAGTACAATTTATGGCACTGCGCCACTTTGAATTAGTACAATTTATGGCACTGCGCCACTTTGAATTATATTTAATTTTATATTGTTCATCATCTAGCACAGTTTGTTCCGACTCCATCATTTTGCGTCTTGTGAGAGAAGAGGAAATGAATGTTATGTCTTGTCACTCCTTTTATAAACAGAGTATAAAAAGGAGTGACAAGACACCTCATGAAAGGTAGTGTTTAACGTCTCCTAAGCTCCTGTGACCACACACGGCGTGCGGTAAAACGAAACGGACAATAAACTATACGGCGTGACATTGTTTAACGGATGTCTGACCCAATTACACTGAAATCGAGGAGTGGAGCCTCTGTGTGTATACTATCTACTCTGTGGTAACACAATGAACTCCACCAATAAATGACTCAAAATAGAAGGAGAAAGAGCAATAAATGTAACATTAAAAACCAAACCGTAAATAACCAATTTTAAACTTAAATAAGAAATTAAAGAAATAGGGCGGAAAACGGCAATCAGTGCTGTATTCCCTGCCATATCGACGGCTGAGACTATAACAATTACACTTTAAAAAAAGAAAAAAAGACCAGCAAGCACAGCATTTTTTTTTATATAAGAGACTCATAGCTAATGCTGAGAGCATTAAATTTTATTAACAAATAGAAAAGAGAGGATGAGGTGGTGAACAGATGGACGGTACATTAGCAGAGAGAGAGAGAGAGAGAGAGAGAGAGAGAGAGAGAGAGAGAGAGAGAGAGAGAGAGAGAGAGAGAGAGAGAGAGAGAGAGAGAGAGAGAGAGAGAGAGAGAGAGAGAGAGAGAGAGAGAGAGAGAGAGAGAGAGAGAGAGAGAGAGAGAGAGAGAGAGAGAGATCAAAGAGGATTTTCTTCCCTACACTAATCTAAAAGAATTACCCCAGCTTTGTAGAGACAGAAACACGACAATTCGATACTACTGTGATGATATTGTATAATTATGCTGGCATATGAAGATAAAAACACAAGAATTCGTTTATACA
The DNA here is from genome assembly GCA_033675545.1 of Elysia crispata. Taxonomy (NCBI): domain Eukaryota; kingdom Metazoa; phylum Mollusca; class Gastropoda; family Plakobranchidae; genus Elysia; species Elysia crispata. The sequence continues at coordinate 18,289 of JAWDGP010006984.1, forward strand.
GAGATGATTTTGTTTTACTATGTTGATTTATAGATAAAGAAACACATGTATTCGATGTTATGCTAATTCATGGCGATAGAAACACTTGAATTCAGTTATACAGTGATAATGTTGATTTATTATGCTGGTTTATACAGGAAAAAATTTAGAAATCGATTCTAAAGTAATGATTTTATATTATTATGCTGGTTTATACTGATAGAAACACTAGAATTCGATTCTACAGTGATGAAATTGTATTATTAAGCTGGTTTAGAGAGATAGAAACGCTAGAATTCGATTCTACAGTGATGGTTTTGTATTACTATGCTGGTTTATGGAGATAAAAAGCTAGGATTTGAATTTACAGTAATGAATTTGTGTTATTTCGTCGGGTTATAGATAAAGAAAAAATTGAAGTTAGTTGGAAAAAGGGAAACTTGGTGAAAAGGGACGATAATGATATTTGTGATTTGTCCTTTGAAAATAAAGATATAAGTTTAAAATATTTTAAGTAGAAATCTGACAATGAAGTTAGAAGTAAGTACAACCTGATAACAAAGTTCTATCTGTGAAAGCGACAGATAGATGCTAGCTTTCAACTTTATTGTGATTTAACATGCAAGTAAAGAGAAAGACATTTTTTTTCCAGGTTGTGGTAGATCTAATCCACAAGCATATTTATTATGTAGAGTGGTTAAAAGTAATATCAATTACTATTATAAAAATGACGGATGGTAAGCTCTGTACAATGAATTTAAATCACTTAATGAATACCATAAGCATTTACGTAAACTCTGATTGTATTGAATGCAGGAGGTATTCAAAACATGAACATTATATATATGTAAAAACAAAACAAAGATAGATACAAAGAGTGTTATCCGGAGTTTATTCAGAGAAATGCAAATTATAAAAAAAAAATTTAAAAAAATATTTTAATACACACTGTTTCCTAAAAAAATTACACAAAAGTATTTGATTCAAGAGCCTATGTAGGCCTTATTTGAACGATCTCTTAAAATTAAATTTATTTTCAGGATGGCAGACCAACTAGTGAGGCATCGTTCATGGTCACCAGCCGTTACACCACTTCACCCATGTTAGCGCACAGCAGCAACCTAAGATGGAGGAAATATAGATCTACGTCCCTTCTGACAGTGCTTGAAAATCATAATGTCCCAATCCACAGTCTAACAAAATACAGAACCAGAAAAAGAAGGTAAGATGAATCACATTCCAAAAGGATGTAATCTAATTAGATGCAGCAATATACCTGGTACATTTTATATTTCTGCTTGCATTGTAATCAGTTAATGATTACATGATTGTAATATATGTTCATTCTAATCTTTTAGAAACTGTATAGAGACATTTTAAACATTTTAACTTGTAAAATTGTATGCATACAAACAAATTAAAAAAAAAAAGTAAATAAAAAAAAATTAAACAACCCTAATTACACATTACATAATCCATACTGCATCAGTACATGTCCACTTTGTTTAATAAACATTTAAAAATTGAATCAAGACATTAAGATTTCCAACAGATTTCCAATTAGTGTTGAATTAAGTGCAACATAGCTTTCTTCACTTCAGATGTAAAGTGAAACCTGACTTTAGGAATTAAATCTTTTTTGGATGGCACCTCACTAGAATTATCATTATTAATCCATACTCTTCTTCCTCTGTTACTTGAGAACGCTATATTAGTTTGTAAGAATTTACAGCGGACATTTTGCAAAGCCATTTTGAGTGTTGTAAGTGGATTTAGTCTCATATAAAACATCTTCATTTCCGTTTCATTACTGCATGGTTTCCTAATTAAATCACCTTCATTCTTGATATAAAAAAAAAAGAAATAATTGCATCTTACCAGTGTAATTTAATTGTTTTCTCATTTTTGCTGCTACTTTCACATATTTTTCTTTTTTTTTTTTCAGGTCTCATGGAAGGACCTGTTTGGGCCTACCACTAGCCCCTTTGCAAAACAAAAGCTATGTTTCTCTAGCTTGCAATTCCTACCTGACATAGATGTAATTCAAAAAAAGTTGACTGCTAGACAGCTGACAAATATATGACTTTCATTTAATGATTTCATTTTCCAAATTAATTGAAGATGTGTATCAGAGGAATGCACATGTAGATGACATGGGTTTCAATTATTTAACCTTATTATTGCACTGTATACTTTTTTCCTCCTCAGTTTTTTTTATTAGTATTACACAATTTCCAATGAAATTTCATTGATACTGATTTAAGGAAAAAAAAAGGCTACTTTCTAAAAATGCATTTGGATAGAAATTATAGGTTCTTACTTTCAGATTCTATTCATGCGCTGATTTAACAAAATATAAACATACCCATGGCAAAAGACAGTGTGCGCTAATATCCCTCTTTTATTTCCCCAATTCTCCCATGCTTTGTTTTTCATTTTCAATCTAATTATCCATTCTCTCTCTTTTTAATCCTATCTATAAATCAGAGGTGACTTTGGCGTTAGTTTTTTTTTTTTTTTTTCAAATACTATAATGGGGATTTTCCAGGGAAATTTTCAGTATTTTTAAAAAATTCATTTTTGCAAACGATTATGCTTTATTTATGCGTCATTTCTGGAGGAAACAATGAGGTGAAATATGCCTCATGCCGTACAGGAATTGAATTATAAAGATCCTTTAAGTTTTCTCAAGGAATCACATTGTTAACCAAATAGAGGTTAGGGAACAGCAAGTCTGACTGAGTAAATATCTGTACCCTGACATAGACCATTCCAGCTGAGGATGGTAATTTATTTTATACAGCAAAAGTGGAGTAATTTTGTCACCCTCCTAATACAGATAGGTGTAACATGGTTTGTTATATAAAAAAATATGACGTACTTATAACACTCCAGAAGTGTGGAAAATATAAACCAGTTTTTGTGTTTATTTAAAATGTGGGGACACAAAATTACCTTCGATGTAAGAATGCAATAGTAAAACACAATGTACGGATAGGGTTAAAAGTCCTTGTCTCATTTCTCTTTCTATCTCTATCTCTCCATCCCTTTTTGAGTGAATTTATCATCTTTCTTCAGTCAGGCTCTATTTCTTCCCCTCTCTATATCCTATTCTCTCTGTCTGTCTGGTCCCCCCTATACCCTTTCCCTGTCTCTCTTATATCTGGAATTACTTTAATTTTTTTTTTCATTGTATGTTATTTCTTCTTAATTAGAGACACCCAGTGAACTTTGGGTGTAGTGAGGTAGGAAAAAAATATATTCAGACAATAAAGATTACAACTTAAGATCATGTATGGGTCAGTGGTTAGATCTCAACACCCAAACAGTGCTTGAGCTTGTTATACAAAACATTGGTTTAATACCTTTGTACAGGTTCTTTTTTTCCCCATTTTGTTACTATTTTTAAGCTAAAAATGATTATGGATTCAAGGAATAGATATTGTCAGTGCAACTACAATAGTGTTATTGTCTTTCTATTTGCACCAAACTAATCTATGGTGTAACTGTGCTAAGACTTAATTCTATTGACTGTGACTTTTGAGCTGTTTGAGGTGACAGATTTATATTTTGCTAATTTACAATAGCTTGCTATAGGGGCAGGCTGAACAAGATTATAAAAATTAGTGTTTCAAGTAATTCTCTTCAATATTAATAAAATAAAATTCTTTTGAAATTTGTAAAGTAAAACCTGCAAAGTACTTTTCTGTAACATCACTAATAATTGTCTGTCTGCAGGTTGAAATAGGTTTGGCTAAACAATAAGAGTATTATGGAAATGTTTTAAATTTACAATTCATTTAAGATTTGAGTGAATTATTGTTACAATATTCTGAGTTGCGGTAGTCTCTGAAAAGAATCTTAGGTGATACATTCATAGGGTTTGGATTCACTTGCATTTTATTATTATTATTTTTTTTTTAGCAAAAAGATTATAGCTGTTTATTATCAGAACTTTGCTTGTGTGTATTTTGCAGTATGAAAAAAAAAAACTATAACTGATGAGAGAATCATTTATTGTATTAAACTAAGATTTTTAATCAGCAGGATTACCTCTCAATCAGGATTAAACCAAACAGTATAAAAAAAATTGTAATGATCAAAGTAGAGATGTTGATGTAAAAAAAAACAAATTATGATTTACGGTTGCCTTTTCCAGTTTACATGTTAAGAACATTAACTGTGCAGTTTTTACTATAGTACTTTTTTAATTGTTCAATTTGTACAATAGTAAAAGATTTCATAATATTGTAATTTCCATATTTTATACAAATACTCATACATGTATTATTATTTAGTTGATGTTTCCTGAAAGCAAATGTTGATTAAAATTACATGCAGTTGATTACTGATAATAAAAGAAATGTCTTATATAAAGTTTGAATTTCACTCTATACTGTTGCGCTTGTGTGTGGGATCACATACATAGTTACAATGTTGTTTGGATTTTTTTTTTCCAATCTGCATCCTTTTTAGAGGATTAGGCTTTAGTTCTAGGGCTGCTATTGCTGGGTATAGTAGAGGAACTTAAAAGCTTATTTCTGGCTTTACACTATACTCACAAAGATAATAAGGCTTCCTTCAATCTCATGTAAAAAAATAGTCAAATCTAGCATTTGAATGCAGAATCTACATGATTCCATTTCAGTGCTAAAGCTGAGTTATCTGGCACTCCATATACACCAATTTCAAATTCCTAAAACTTAAAAAAAATTGTTTTTGTGATTAAAAAAAATTTTTTTTGGGGGTGGGGGGCATGGAGGGGTTTGGTCATCTTTGAAACATCAAGAAAATAGGTAATATCTACAAAAAACCTTTTAGTGTTATTCCAATTTTTTTTAAAACTTGAAGCGACGTATATCAGGACACTTATTCAAGAGTTTGTTAAAAAATGAAGAATCTGTTCATTCAATTTAAGTGTTTATGAAGCTCACTTTAACTTGAACATAAGGGCATAACTAACTCAATATAGCATTTGACTGACTGACTGAAGGTAATGGATTTGATCGTTCTTTGGATTCTTTAGTGGTGTAGTTGGATCTCACCTAGCCAGCCCTATTTCTGACTTGACAGAAAGCTGTCATTCTGTTGAAGATGTTCAACAAACCTGGGGAAAATAAATCTCATCAAAGCAAACTTTCCATATGAGCAAATCGTATAATTTAGCTTTTGGTGTCATGAAAATCCAAGGGGCCAATCCCAATTAAAGCTATCGGGTACCGGTAGATTGAATCTTAAAGTCGTTCCTACCATTTTTTTTTTTTGGTCTTTGCATTTACATGGTGGCTGCTTCAATTTTCAATTCACTATAACTTGATATACATGTAGGTTGGTCATGAATGGATGGGGCATTGTTCTTGTTGCTTGATGATTAGTTTTAAAAGTGATCAGCCGAAGCACATTTTGTATACATCTTCAAACAGGTATGAATGATGACAGGATATTGAAAAAAAATGTTTTTTTCTTAATCATTTGCAAAAGCGCTTCAAAAAAGTACAACTACAGTTGTCACATATACATGTATACATCTCATTTGATGATATTTATTATAAATCCAAAATTGCATTTTCACATAATTTTAAACTTTCCGCAGTGATATGTTGAATTTAATTTAAAACGGAAAAAGAACCTTTGAAGCTGTACATATTACAGTAAAAGTTGTTAGCAATAACTGAGAGCTGTAGAATCTGATCTTAGTTTTTAGAAAAAAGGCCTTCATTCATTCTAATAATATTCAAATAATATACTTATTTTTCAGAGTAGGCCTAAGGGGTTTCAGGCAATAGATTTTACATTGTTCATGTTAGGACTCATACCTTAACATCTTGGTACAACAAGGTTTGACAGCCATCAATATGAAGAAGCGGTAGAACAATGCAATATACATGTAGTTTACATTACCACATTCTAATATTTTCTATTAAGATCTTCCAAACATTCATGATTTGGGCTGAAGTATATCCTCAAACTCATTTCAAAGTGAGTTCAGGACAAACTTATGGTTATATTTTTTAGAGGAACCTATATACTAAAAATACACACGCAGTTAAGATTTCAGATCCATAATCCCTGAATTTTAAGTTTGATTAAATTGAGAAGTCACAATGACGGTATTTCAGTAGGTGCCGAGACTTTTATAGGATTTTAATGCTTATCTGCAGCAGCAGTTGTTTTAGCAATAGCAGTAGTAGTAGTAGTAGTAGTAGTAGTAGTAGTAGTAGTAGTAGTAGTAGTAGTAGTAGTAGTAGTAGTAGTAGTAGTAACAGCAGCAGTGGTGGTGGTATTAGATAAAAAAGAAGTAAGAGCAGTTTATATCCCAACAGCTAACCTAAATGTTCTTTTAGCAATACAGTGGAAACCTCATAATTCGAATTGCATGGGAATGGATTAAACTTCGAATTAAGAGTATTCGAATTACAAAAATGGGTATAACAGACTCTTAGACTCATTCAGTGAGTGTGTACTGAGCCTGCAACGAGCAACCCTCCCCTTCCCAAGTCACACGTTGGCATTAGTATCAGTACAGATTTGCTACTGGCACTTAATTGTTAATGCATCTGCTCCCTTCTTGTTTTGTAAGCGCACTGATCAGCCTTTCTCGGGCAGTGATTGGCATTGTTTGCTGCTTGAGAGATGCATGTAGCACTTTTGCGATGCCTTATGAGGTGGTATCGACTTCGAATCAAGAGAATCAAATCAGAAATACTTCGAAATACGAGTCCGATTCTAACAAAGCCAAAGAGAAAAAAAAACCTATCATCTTGCAAAATTCGGTTTATGAGAAATTCGAATAATCAGACTTCGGTTTTTGAGGTTTCCACTGTACAACATTTTATAGAATTTGGTGCAGCGAGTGTAAATCTTTGTAAGAGTAAAACCTATATCTAAATATCTGTTGTAAAGAAAGTACATGTATAGGATTTAAATGCTTATTTGCAGCAGCAGTTGTTGTTGTTGTTGTTGTAGTAGTAGTAGTAGTAGTAGTAGTAGTAGTAGTAGTAGTAGTAGTAGTAGTAGTAGTAGTAGTAGTAGTAGTAGTAGTAAAGATAATGTCGTTAAAATTGAAGTTTATTTTGAGAGAAGTTAGTTGCTAATGTAAACAAAGAGATGGGACTGTCTGCTATTAGCGAAAATGTCTAACATTTAAGGGAAAAGTGGCTTATAAATTTTTTACACTTCTCGGTTCACTTTTCGTTTTTATGTGCTTCAATATGATTCGAGTTTTGTATTGACTTTACCTTCACTGTTTTTGTATTTCCCTTATTTTTGGTTTCGTTTTCAACAAAATCCATGTACCATTCAATATAGGCGGCGGAAGCTTTGAATTATAAATATATCAAAGACCAAGTGGTAAACTTGATTCTTTTAATATTTTTTTTTAAATGGAGTATTTCAATAGTTATTCTAGATATAGATCCACTTTCATATAAACTAGATTGGGAGGACTGGAAAGCGGTAGCAATATCAAAACTTTGAAAGTTAAAAAAAAATATTAGATCTAGACAGTTTAGTAGATCTAGATCTAGATCTAGTAGATCTAGATCTAGATTCTGAACTATATGAAATATGACACAATTTAAACTACAACCCAGCTATATATGAATCATTGAATGTCAGAAAGACATTACAATTGGAAACATTTATTTTGGGTAAAGGAGGCAGAATTGTAAATCAAAAGGTCAAATAAATTTGAAGGCCCTTAACTTGCATGTCAACTCTTCATTTTCTATTGGTGTTATTGGCTGGCTGTGTGTGTGGTTAGGGTTGCCTCTACAATAAGTACAAATTGCCGGTATAACATCATAGCTTTTGGGGTGGAAGTCGGCAATGGGCGTGACTGTGACGTCATGTTTCTATTCATGAGCTGTCTTGATTGCCACTCAGGTCAGTCTTCAAGTATTTGTTGTACGGAAAGGACCTATCCATCTTAACTCTTACTCTAGGACCACCATTTCTCCTCTGGAGATAGATGATCTAGATTTCATTACTTCTACTGCTACAACTGCTGTTATTCACTGTGTTCCTGGCCACTAACTCAATATTCTCTCATAAAAAAAAAAAAAATCTTCTTGATAGAAATATCAACTGCAACTTTACCGATGGGGTTACAGTTTATTATAATACTTTAAATAAATATTAGAACGGGTATGAATTTCAATTTTTAAAAAATAACTATATATCAATAGACTTATTTTGTCTTTTCAATATAAGATATATATGAGTTTATGAAGGCTTTCAAATTTGCTCAGACACAGTTGGAAGTCTTGGATTAGGAGTCTCAAAGTTCTCTGGTAAAAACCAGTAATTGATTATTGGGTGATAATGTTCAGTGAGTAAAGTTCTCTACTTAATATAACATTTGCAAGAGATCACTCTTCCGTAACACTAGGTTCTGTACTGCTGAGGATGGTGAATTTATGAAATATCTGTCGAAATTTTGCTACCATAACCGATAAATCCGACATCCACTTTGCAAATATGCTGTTTTATAACTTTTCCTCATCTGTTGAAGATATATCCTTGTTAAAGACATATATTGCTCTGCTTTTCCCATCCCATTCGAGAGATGATTTGCTGATAAAGCACTTTTGAAAATCAGTACTATATATGCATGCATCTTATGATTGAATATATTGATTTGTAGAATGAGGCTCATGGTTAAAAAAAACGACTGAAATTGAAACTGATATTTGAGGTAGGCAGGGTGAATCTGGCACAGGTTGGAATTCACTATGTGAAAAATTGCAGTTCTATACCCAGCATGTTTCTAGATTTATAGAAAAAAGAACTTCAAACTCAAAGATCTGTAATTTTTATATCTTTTCAGGGCTCGAGCTGCCTTGAATGCCTCTTGTTTAAAACTGCATTCTGTGAATTGATTTGCCAGTTGTAATGTTGAATTCTTAAAACCTCTCTAATCTTTTCTCTTCTCTTTCTAACATACTTCTCTTCCTCTGCATTTTTCTCTATTCAACCCTCTCTTTAACGATTAGCTCTTTAATAACTTAAAGTGCTTATTATAATTTGATATTATTTACAGTTTTTTTAGTAACAGAGTAAGAAGATTTAATTAACAAGAGAGAACTACTTTGTTTTAACTTTAAATATTAAATTCGCATGTTATCTTAAATTCTTCTACATATGTTTCTTCTTGAAGCTCTGAGCTGATTTTTTTTAGGGAGAACTCTCTAGAAATAATCTGTATTATTATTATTTAAAGAATGTCTTCAGTTTCATCATTTTTCAATTTCTTTTGATCAGGCATTGCTAGATCAGTTTAAATGTAGAAGATAATACACACTCGTTTTACAATTTTATATTTTGAAAAAAAATTCTTTGGTATGGGAGCTGTATGGTTTGGTTATTGTTTTCAAAAATTCAATTCTGAGCATGGGATGTCCTCATTTTGACTCTTTACTAGATGTTAAAAACTTACATAGGAATTAGGATCCTTTTCAGAATGTATAAATTTAGTAGTTTATAAATTATTTTCTTACTCTAGTTTTCATCATTTATCTCAGCCATTTTAATTGGTTCATTTCAGAGGGACTCTCCTTATTGTATGAATCTATTGAAATAGTTTAGCCCAAAGCAGCAGCAATGACTTCCAGAGAGAAGTTTATATTTGACCTGACAAATATGCAGGATAATATTCTGTGTAAAGAGAATAACCAAGTTAAAGAGGATTTAAATATAACTTATCAAACAAAGACAAAGAGTAGATCTAAAGTTCGCCCAAAATTTTTTGATTTTTCATCTGAATCAGATGATGGAATGGAAAATAAAGTTTATTGTAGGTATCCAAAAAGCCCCTTGAAAGAGCAAAACATTCAGCCTTGTAAAAGTTTTTTCTCTAAAGAGATGTGCACCCAGGCCTTGCACGAACATAGGAGCAGAAATGAAAGTTTAGAAATCTCCTCAAGTGTAACAGCAGCAAAACCTCAAGCAATTGGCTCCACCTTGGAGTGGGATGATCTGTTTGACACACCTCATTATCTCAAGGATCAAACTGCATCAGGCAAGAAGAAACTTTTATCGAGTAAAAATGTTGATGCACTTTTCCATTCAACTCCAAAAGAATTAAAGGATCGATCAAAACAGATAACTTTATACAAAAAACTTTCTCAAAGCCTGAAATTCAGTGAGACTGAAAATCTTCACTTTATCTCTGATAGGGACAACCTGATTAGCTTGGACAAACATAGCATGGTCAGTAATCAAGATGATTTTGTGGAGGTGCAAGACTCTTCTGCCCAGACTAGCTTCCAACTTGAAGGCTCTCACGATATGCTATTGCAATGTCCAGCTGATGAGGAAGACGTCTCATCAGAATCACAGGATGTCTCTTTAGATACAAACACTAGACAAAAAGGGGTCAACAAACAAAAGCAGAGGAAAAAAAATTCTATTTCTTGCCATGAGAATTTCAGTCCTTCCTTAGAGCCTGAAGAGAGCATTTCAAAAGGCTCAATAGGGAAGAGATGTTCTGAGAGCAAATCATCACAGAGCAGTTATCATATTGATGCTGACAGCTTGGCCATGAAATCAGATGGAAGCAATCAATCTCATCAGAGCTTTGTTGATGTACAAGATGCATCAGTCCAGGTGGAATTAATGCATTCTAAGGAACAGGATGAGGCGTCAGTGGTGCCAAATGACACAGGGGTGACAAGTTTCTCAGGAAGTATGTTGGCAAATGCAGGTTTCAAAGAGACAAATGATCCAGACTTCAAAAGTCTCAGTTCTAAGCTTCAAAACTCAGAGGAACATAATTCACAGGGAAGCAACAGAAGCAAAAATGGTGAGGATAGTAATAATTCAACATCAAGTAACTCTATGCTCTATGTGTCTGCTTTAGAAGCTGTGTCAGATGAACAAAAGTTTTCTGCGGGTTCTCAAATTTCAAGTTCAAGAGCTTTCTATAGTAAAGGACAGAGTCACTTTATGAATGCAAATTGCAGTATTTTTGTGGCAAACACTGACAGCGAGAGTGACACAGAAGGAGCATGTGACCAACCCTCTGTAAAAGTTGAGGCCAGTTTTAGTGACAGCAGTGTTTGGGGAGAGCATCCTGACTTGACAGAGGAAAGAGCTGAAATTCTCACAAGAAAAGAAGATGAATTTGCTAATGAAAATGTTTTTTTTGGAGCTAAAGGATCTGAGGAAATAGATGAAAGTATGAACATTGAACATGTCACCAGGAATAATTTTTCAGAGAATGATCTTGTGAAAACAATGAGCAAAAATAACTTTAGGGAGGGTAATGAAAATGGAGCTGCTGGAGATGACAAACCATGCTCTGTGTCTGAATTATCAAACATGCTGAAATCAACAACTATTTCTAGGTAGGTTTATCTTTTTTTCCCTTCCCCTTTTCATTATTTTTTTCCAGTACTCTTTAAAAGTGAAACTGAATAGGATTAGATATTGTGGAAGATAGTAACCCAGCAAAATAAATTTTAATTGATTCAAAGTACTGCTATTGATTGCAAATTTCCTATAGAGTTATATCTTGTGCTCAGATAACAATGTAACTCCACTCAACTGACTATTGCAAGTCCTGAGTCATTTTTCAGAAACATTCTAGATTATGCAAAACTCACCTCTACAAGCAATTAAAGAAATCAATGATATTCAGGATCATTTATGGGCATCTCTGTTTCTCACTTTGGTTCTTCTTTCAATTTCAGGAGATCCAAATATAGTGACTCCAGTGATGAAGATGATGCTTTTGAGAAGTGTAAGTTTTTTTCTAATTATTTGTTGTAGCCTGAGATTATTATTATCCATTTTTTAGGGGGTTGAGTTTATCTTATCTTAAGTTTATTTATTAATGGAAAATGAGACTTGTTGAGAGCAAGTAGAACCCTACTTAAGCAAAGAAAGACAACAAGAAAGGACATGATTTATAAGTTATGTATAATTTCTTTCTTTCCCTGTTTTTCATTTTTTTTAGGAAAAAATTTAATTAAGTTTGTCTCGTTTTCCAAGCAAAAACAAAAGAAATCTTCGATTTTTCTAATGTTGGTTCACCTAACATTGGCTTTCCATCCAGATTTATCAGTAGTGGCCTTGGGCTTCTTTATGAACTGCAAACTCAACATAGACTTCTTTCCTAATCAACAAAAACTGTCCAATATATTTTGCTTTGTATAGTGCATTCATATTTTGGTGCTGAATAGATTATCATCCATGGATTAGACTCCTACATATATAGTTAATTTTTTTAAAGAATCAAAACCAGTGAATTAGATATAATAGAATGGAGAGAAAAAGTGAATTCTAAAAAAAATTTCTTGGAACTTTTTTTTGTGCAGCAATATTCAACTCTCATCATCATAATATTGTAGAATGAAGAATTCTGACCGAGTTTTATGTTTTGAACAGTTCTGGCCAAGATAAAAGCTCCAAACCAGACAGATGAAGAAGCCAAATTGTAAGTAGTGCGATTTTCCCTAATGTGATGTCTAATGTAAAGAGACCTATTTGGTTGCATTTCAAAAAAAAAAAAATTTAACTAAATTATTAACATACTTCAAATATTGACAAAAACTCTCGCAAATGCAAATCCAAGGTCCAAATGCTAAAAATAAAATTGCTCGGACATATAAGAATTCCCCAATGAATTCGAGGAATCCATGCTGCACTGTAAATCAAATGGCCTCATGATACAGTTTAATGCACCTGTCTATGTCTTCAAAATAGATTGATGGCCGAGCCTTTGCCATTCAAGCTCAAGTTTTGATTATTGAAGTATTACATTAGCCTTCCCTTTCATCTAAACCAGGTTTTATTGAATTAAGAACTTGCTGCTTGAAATGTTGAATATGAATAGTGTGGACGTTGATGAGTTTTAACACAAATTTCAAAGCAGTTCTTTGTTTTAAATTTGTGGCTTTTGAGCATAAAAAAAACAATTCTGTGAGGAAGAAAATATGTGTACTTGTCAGAATGAAGTGCATTTTACATTAAGAGTGTTATGCATGCAATTGGAAAGTTCTGATTTTTGTTGCTCTTTAAAAAAATTGGGGGGAGGGGGGGGGGTGGAGGGAAGGGAGGGTCACTCACGTGGGGCCTTTTTTTTTCCATGGATTGACCTTCTTTGGTTTGAAATTTAGTGAATCTAAATTTTTAAGCCAAATTTATCAGAAACTGAAATTATTCTTTTTTCATCTGTCAAAATGTGCTCTGCATTTCTCAGGGAAAGATCTATGAGTGATTTTGTAGCAGCTGATGATGAAGATTTGACAGATGAAAGCTCCTCAGAATCCAGCTTTTCAGAGGATGAAATGTTTCATGTCAAAGTTGATAATATTCTTGACAGAAAGCTGAGATCAAGGTGAATGATTTTTCTATGAAAATTTTATCAAAGGTTTGGAATAGATGCAAACGTCCTAGACTGGTGAATATTGTTATATTTAAATCTTGTTAAAAGTTCCAGTCCAGCAATGACTCACATTTTTTTTTTGTTCCTTGAAAGACATAAGTAACAAAAACAGTATGGTCCAAAATAGTTTTTAGCAAATACTTGGAAGGGTATATCAAAAGTAACTTTTCAGTGCATGAAGTACTTGGTTGTGCAAATGTAAAACAGTCTATCCTCAGAAGTTTGTGTACTTGAGATTTAGCACCCTTGAAATTTAACATCTAATTAAATATTTTCTGTGCTTTATATCCCTATTTTCAGCCAAGACTTTGATTAGCTGGGACGGAAACATCCATAAAAATTATTTTTTGGACATTCAGTTTTAACATTTGTTTTTTTCTACCAACCCCTCAAGATATTGCAAAATTTAATGTATGCATTTGGTGTTATGAAGTGCAGTTTAGTTTGGAATCTAATTGTATATGCATTTATAGCTGAGCTTTTTACCAAGCTAAGCTTTAAAGTGAATCTGCTTTTTTTTTTCTTTTAAGTTTTTCGGAAGTTTCTTTGGATTAAATTTTGTACTATCTGTCATTCATGTTTTCAACTTTCAGGAGGAAGAGCTCTTCATTTTTGGAGGAATCAGAGTCTGGGGAGTCTGATAAAGATGTGAAATCCAAACCTGTTCTACAACTTTCATCTGATGATGAAGATCTGCTTGATGATTTTACCAAAGAAGTAGACATGCCTGAAGTGCTTCCAAAGAAAACCAGCTCTGTAAGTTCTTGGCACGATGAAATGCTGCACACTCCTCAAACACAAAGCAATGCTAAAATTGATCCAAATGATGATAGAGATATGAGCGACTTTAAGACGCCATTCAAAACCCCTCGGAGGCCTGTTAAACTTCCAAATGCCTGGGAGAGACCTTTTGAGACTCCGACTGCAGATTATAGAAGAAAACAGTCCACAGAACCTTCAGAGTTTAAAGGTGAGTGTATTTCTACGTCATGTAAAGGGTTATTTTACTTAAAAAATATGTTTTTATCAGTTCGTGAAATCACAGTCCATAAATTCGAAGAGCTTAAAAGAATTAATTGGCCTTGTCCTTTATGACAGAGAGAAAACTCGATGTAAGCTGAGTGAGTTACACAGTACATCTCTTATTTTCATGAACTCTAAGAATGATATTGATGTGGCCAACATTTTCCATTTGTATAAATCATTCTGAATGAGTTGGAGGCATTTGAACTTCATGCTTCCCAGTGAAATGTTAGATGTTCATGATGTTAACATTTATTAGTGTTTGTGAAGGTTTTAAGCCAAATTGATAAATTGTTGAGATATGGCAACTTGGTCATTTCATTTTCTAATTGATAGTTATAGACTGAAAAGAATCTGTGTGCATCATTGTGTATTTTCTGTAGTTGAGAGTTGCAGTTGTGGCACTTTAACTCAGCACTGATTGCTGATTCTCTGACTTAACATTTTTGGTGCCCCTCTTGCAGACAAGAGAAGTTGCCCCATGACCGTTTCAAGGCTACACCATTTAAACAGACGTAGCAATATTGGTCTTGACGATGAGGCAATTTTTCTGAAATCTCTCTCAGAAGACTATCAAGATTACAAGCGACACCCAGAGGCTTTAAGGTATTTCACAGAGTGGAAAGTATTTTTCTTTGAGTTTAAACACAAAGCCTGTGCAGGTCTACTTTACATTAAATTATGTGCATTCTGGGCTGAATCTCAGTAAGTAAGAGGTCAGACTTTTGCCTGTCAATATTTTGATTTGCTCTAAGCATCCCAGACTCTTCACTTGTGTCAGCCAGCTAATCAAAGCCCATTTTATGTATGTCATTAACTCTATAGTCCTTGTTGTGTCTTTGATTTGACTTTCCTACTTAGTTATTAGTGATTCCATTAGGTGGAAAGCTTTCCCTAATGTCAGAGAAATCATAGGTGAATGAGTTGCCAAAAGATTTCCATACTATTTATTTGGAGATCTTTATACTTTGAAGACCAGTATAGACTATGTAGAACATTTTGACTTTATGAAATTGTGAATCTGGATGTAAACCATTAATGTCCAGGGGTTCTCAACGAATACTAAAGTAAGTTTGTTTTTACGGTCGCAACCTGTCAGTTTTGGATAAATTGTATCAGTAACATTGATTTTACTATTAATATGGAATATATTTCTCTAGCTCGTAATGTAGCTAATTAAAGTTATTTTCTATTTATATTTAAAATCAGTTATGTCAAGCATTTCAAAGATAAAAAAACAGAACTTACTAAAAGGCTGTTTTTGATCTACAACAAGCACATTTTTAAGGAGCAGGTAAGTTTTGTAGTTGAGCTTTTAGCCAGTGAAACAACAGAAGTAATCTTTTTTATTTATTTTTTTCAATCAATTTGAGTAAATGTGTTACCTTTAGCTTCCTTGCTCAGAGGTGTCCTAGAACAAATCCGGTTATTGCAGGCTATATTTTCAAGTAACCAGTTTGATTAAGCTTTTTTGTCATCACATTCATAGTTTGTTGCAACTCTTTTTCTTCCAACATAAATTCATGACACATTTACATTCATTTCATATTAATCTTACCTTGAAGTTTACTAAATAGGGAAAGGATATAACTCTATTTAAAAAGAAAATGTTAACTTGCATTATTTTAGCAGCATACAAAATACATCTTTAATAAATTAGTGTCTAAATAATTAAATGCTTGGTAAAATCCTTTTCCTTAAAACTGCAGAATAGTTGAGATATCATGCCTACTTTTTATAATTTTAATTCTGCATTCTTGCAAGTCTACATTACTCTCAACACAGACTCAAAAGCTAAATCTAACGTCATGATCACCACGCCTCTCTTTTAAGTTGCCAGCAGATCTTGAGATAGAATGGAGCACTCTTTACAGGAAAACAGCAGGCACCTTCTGCTACAGACGAACTTCAGAGGAAGCCAAGATCACTTTGTCAGTGAAAGTCTGTGACAGAGCAGGTGAGCTCCTGTCATTATAAAATTACATGTAGTGACAAAAATTTCTTGCTTCTGTTGTATTAGCAAAAGGCATAAGTAGTTTTGTTCAGGGCCCAGTATCTAAATATTGATTTTTGAGATAAATAAGTAATTCTTCTGCTACCTGGAGATAAAATTTGAGAGGAAGCTGTCTCACAAGTTCATGATAGAAATTTATTTCTTTAATTCTTTATCTTTTTCATTTAAAAAAAAAAAGATTCCTTAAAAATATATTTTAAGATGTTAATTCTAAATGTATGTGCTTTTTAATCAAGCGCAAGCATAATTCCCTGTTCAATGAAGTGATGTGGAAGAAATTAATTTTAAAAGTCAAATGGAACCTTTTATGTCAATTTTTAGTAAATTCATAATTTTCCCTTTGGTTTTATTGACCAAATTTGAGACGGGCATTAGCATTGCGAGCTTTATCTTTGTTTAGTAAATGGTTTAAGAGGAGTTAGTGTAGAGAGAAAGTCAAAATTAAAATGCCTGCCTTTAATAATATTTACAGTTCACACGACTTATATCGACATCGCCTCTATCGACTTTTTTACTATATTGAGATGCTATATCAAGTCTGAATTTTCCCCTATTTGTTGTCTGTAATTACAGGTCTCTATATCAACAATCTTTCACTCTTTTTCCCTTCTATCGACATCGATAACATCAAAATTACTGGGCAAAAGAGACCCAGTGAAAAAAAACGGTCTCTGTCTTTCTCCTAATGCCTTATGCTGTTGTGTTACATCGCAAAGCAAATGGCAATCCTTTTGGTACTGGTACCTTTGTGCTGTGACTGGAGGTATGGTGGGATGATATTGATAAGAGTAAGGAGGGGGAGGGGGGAGGTGAACCGCACTAGTTCACAGGGAGAGGTGGGGCTTAGCCTACTGGGCTGAGCGGTAGGTGTGTTGTGGCCTTGAAAAGTTGAACTCCAAGAAAGAAATTGATGCACAGTCGGTCAGTCAGGACTAGGCTAGCACTGATCAGGCCTGCAGTGCAACAATTGCCTGTACAGAACCTTCTGGTCGAATATAGATCTAGGGCAGGAGGGTAGGGAGCGACCGTACGTATGTAAGAAGAAAGTCATAGGTTTTCGAATTTTTCAAAACAAGGGAACTAATCAAAATTTACAAGCCATGAAGTAGTTACTTCCCCTTAAGTGTAAAACCCTGTGTTGAAAGTACATGTGTAATTTTTTTTAAAAAGGGTATTCAAAAGAGACATCTTTATATCGACAGAAATTTTGGACCCTTATAAGTCGATATATCAGGAATGCACTGTATAAAATATTACCAGCTGAATGTCATGACCCTTTTACGGACAATCAGATGAAAACAATCAGGTGTCATTATTTTGTGGATCAGATATCACTTAGAGTTAGACACACCCAGATATACATTTTAAAATGATCTGACTGTAAAATATTTTTATGGGTCTATCATAACCAAAGTTGTTGATACAATGTAGTTTGTAAATCAATTTCTAATATAAGTAAAAATGAAAGGAGAGCAGATTGTTTCATACAGATCATCTAAGGCTTTCACAATTAGGCCCACTTATCTTGGTCGTATGAGCCGTGATTTTAATCTAAATCTAGAATTAGCTGTTTCTCATTAGATCTATCGAATATTTCATAAATGTGTGGCCCTTTATCTGCATGAGTCCAGACTTCTTTTAAATAAATGAAATGGTTCAAGTTATGATCAGGACTCTTAATAACAGTAAATATAGATATCTTTGTATGCTCTCTAAATGAATAATCTTTATCTGAGAAATTTATGGGAGTAGAGCAAAAATGTGTGACTAAAACCTCAATGAACTCACAATTTATAATTTTTCCTGAATCTTAATTGAAAGTGACAGTCCTTTTGAAATCTGTTCAACTTGATAATGCACGCCTTCCTGGACCTGCATCAACGACCCATTTTGAAAAATAACAAATAACATCAAACTATTTGCAGTCAGTTTTGCAAATGTGGTCCTTGAAATATGTGATTTCTCTTCAGGTCATCTTTTCTCTTTGTTTTAATTTTATTACATTCTTATAGGGCTTTGGTTACTTTTAATAAACTTTGCTGTGCTTGACACTTATGTAGCAACAATTCCATGTATAAATTCGTAAGTATTCAAGAAAGAAACAATATACAATAATGACTGTTTTGACTAATCATCCTCAAAACGTATTGCTTGACTTGATTATGAATTAAAACCACAGAGAGAGTCCGTGACACTCTTGCTCATGAACTATGCCATGCTGCAGTGAGACTGATAAATGGGGTCAAAGAGAGCCATGGTCCAGTGTGGCGGTCATGGTGAGTTACTCTTTGTAAGATAATAAATTCTGACTATAGTACATGTTAATGAATTTTCAAAATGAAAACATTTAAAGCTAATTGATATAGAGTATTTTAAAGAATTTTTTTTACAAGTCGCTTATTAATACATTCTCATGACATTTGCTCACAGTCCCTTCCAGTTTCAATGCACATTTGCCTATTTAACCAATACTCTCAATACATTGATCTCCGCTAGTGTTGTAAGACCAATGGTTTCACAGAAGTTTTTTCAATGCTAATTAAGAAATGGATAAACTAAGCTTAACGAAGCTCAAATGGTTGATGCTAAACAATACATTTCTGATGTGCTATATTCTATTATTTGTATTTACTAGTTACGTGTCAAATAAATTTATTGGTGGTTACTACTAGAAGATAGAAAGGTGATAAATGCTGGATAGGTTTAGTATAATGTTATATAAATCTAGAAAGGTTTATTTCATAACAAAAAAAAAAAAAAGATCGTTATTTAAGGTGAATTCTTTTGGTTAAAATATTATATGATATATGATCCAATAATTTTGAGGCAGAGTCTGAGTTAAACAAATGCAGATACTCATTCAGCTATACTATTGTTTATAAATTCATACCTACCATTAGGTGAGCTAACCCATCATTAAGAGTACTTGTTTAAAGTAGAGTGGTAAATCTTTCGTAAAAGTTCGTCTTATATTGATATGATCTTTATTCTACACAACATATATGCAAATAATGAGAAGCACCAGTAAAGACCAAATCTGTTTATTTCTTCAATGTTTTTTTTCTATTTATTATTTCCAGGGCACAAAAGGTTAATCGGGCATTTCCATTTATGCCAGTGATAGCCAGATGTCATGACTATATTATTGCCACTAAATACACATACCAATGTACCAAGTGCAATTATAGGTATGTTTTCATCAGTGCTAAAAATAACTACAAGTTTGTTTTGTGTTTTGCAAATACCCTTATAATTTTTTTTCTGAAAGTACAATTGTTATGCAAGTTGAATGAAGTAAATATGCAAGATTGTAGAGTCAACCCAAGGTGGGCAGATTTAGACCATTTAACCTTTTTTCCACCTCTCAACTATTCAAAGAGTTCTCTGAACTGACGAGAGTAAATCTCTGTGCTAAAACCATGCAGTTTTACATCTTGAATAGAGCCCTTAAGATGTTATCATGTACAGATCTATCTATGAATCTCCTAATTTTAAAGCCCTATTTTTCTTTTTCTGTATCTATCTTCTATTTTTGGTAACCTTTCAATTTATCATATCTCCGTCTTCAATCTATCTCATCTTCCCCTATTTCTGCATATTTTTGTCAAGCACTCGCACATAGTAAACCATATATCTTTCTTCCTATCTACCTCAGTCATACAGAATGATTTACAGTGTGAATCATGCTCTTGGTCCTTGATAATTTTGCATCCAAACAGATGTGCATTCTCCCAAAATATCAACAGACTACAATATATTGAATTTGTTTCAAGGGCATGACTCTGTTTCTTACTGAGCAAAGTAAATCAGACTGTTTTGTTTCTTGTTTTTTCAACATGTTTGTAGACAGCCTTAATACAATGTTTTGAGAATTACAAGATAAGCCTACTTAACTCACCGAATCACAGTATCCTGTCTAGGATTTGTGTGTGTGTGTGTGTCACTGAATGTCTCAGAATTTAATAGTTTTGCAAAACATTCAAATTATTACAATAGCTTTTACTACTTCAGGATTGGACGTCACTCTAAATCATTGGATATTGACAAGAAAGTGTGTGGACACTGCCTGGGACGTTTTGAAATTTTTCTAACCTGTGATTTGAATAATAGTGAGGGAGGGAAGACACCTGCCACTCCATGTACACCAAGAACACCAAACAAGTTTGCTCTGTTTGTGAAAGAAAGCTACGCAGAGGTGAAGAAAAAAGATAGCAATCTGAAGCATGCTGATGTCATGAAAATTCTAAGCCAGCAATTTTCTGAAAAGACAAAGATTTCAGATTAAATTATGTTTCATTTTCTCAAATGGAAATATTAAATTGATATTGAATGAAAAACAAAAAATTGTGAAAACTTTATCTGCATCAATTTATTTTGATATCTATGTCTCTAACACATGCTGGATCGCCAGTTGAAAAATGCAGTGTAAAATGGATGCATGAAACTTAAACAGGGCACTCAATGGCAGCGATTCATGATTCTATCCAGTGTACAACAAGCATATTTCAATGGCTGCAATTTAAGTTTTATAAATGAAGCTGCTGGAGTCAAATTGTTTGATAACAACTAAAATATGTTGAATAATTAGAAATTTGATTTTGGAATTGTTCTAAATACATACATCTTTTTTGCAATTGACTTAAAGTTGGACTTAATTATTTTGGCAGTAAAATAGTTTAAACATTACATTGAAGTGTAATCTGTCAATTGTTGATCTTTGTTGGAAGCAATAAATTATGCAACTATCAGAATTAAGTTTGTAATTGTGCACCTCCATAAGTTTTGCAAACTTCTTTATATCTATATTACATTACACTTCTCTTTTTTCCTCTTGAAGTCAACTCAGTTGACATTTGTGAAGTGACCTGCGATTTTCAGGCTCATGTCAGAAATTAGTTTTGAGCTTTCGGGCTTCAAACATAAAAAAATCAGTTTTTCAAGTTTTCCCACTTTCTAGCTTCTTGTGAACTATCAACTTTTTTGCTATCTTGTCAAAAAGTGTCAAAGCCCAAAACAAACTAAATATGCTTTATGGTGTTTTTGTGAAGATAAATTCAACCCTGCATGAAAACTTTCCCTAATTTTAAACACCTTTTTCTCAGTTTCTCATTCCCAGTTTTGAGTGAAGTTTTGGGTCATATCTCAGCCAAATACATGTACTAATATACTTTAAAAATTTCAACTGTTTTATGCAGGGAATTGGGCTTTCAAAAAATATGGAAATCACAATTTGCCCAAACTATTCATTGAGTCTGAAAATTGCAGGCCACCTCACATTTGTTCAAAGATTACAAATACTACCATGAGCAAAACGAAAGTAAAGTTTTATACATGTATTAACTAATTTTTTTTTTAACAAGGGAGAAAGTAAAATTAAAAAAAAAAAATTAACTACAGTGGAACTCGCTTAAAGTCAATACCACACTGCGGCCTGTTTTTTTTCCTTCTTTGTTTAAGTAGGCTAACTGATTTTCTGATAACGTCAACAGGGGCCATTTTCACTTAAAATCAACATCTCGTTGTGGATGGGAAAAGATGAAACCCATAAAAGCGGAGATGCATAGGGATGCGTTAGCCGGATAAAGCTCTTTGTTTGTAAAGCCAATACAGCCAGTAAGTCACTGTATACCAACAGCATGCCTAACTACCCAAGTTTAGTTAGTGTGGTCTTACGCCATTGTGACAATAACAAAGAAGGGTGCATAGGCTGGATGGCGGCCATGTGTGTCTAGATCTAGACCCTACTATCATTGGCTCGCATCATTTATGGAAAGCAGTGCATTTTTCTCCCCGCCGTCCCTTGCATTAAACCAATAGCATCCTTTTCAGGGCCTCCAATTATGCTAATATTTTATTTAATTGGGCCATTATTATTTTTTTTTTTGGTGGAAACAAAACGAAAGTAATGATGGTCCCAAGCCCAAACCAATACTAAAAGAGGGTAAAGAAAAAAAAAATATGGCAAGAATTGTAGGTATGTAACATTTTGTGTTTTTGTGTGTAGTAGTATTAGTACATCAAGTTGTGTAAATAAACCTCTTTTCAGACTTAGTATGGTTTTCTCTTTGCCTACTTAACTTGTACTTAACTACCACAAAATAGCTATAGTTAAGTAACGAAATGGAGACCACCATCAATAATAACCACAGAGAGACAATCTTTTTTTATAACATGAATTTTTGGACTTGTTTCCTGGAAATGGATAAAGTCAACCTTGCGTAAAGTCTTAATGTCAACACTTTTTGTTGGTCCTGAGGTGTTGACTTTAAGCGGATTCCACTGTATACATTTAGACTGCAAAGGTTTGGCTTGGTCAATTAATTTTCTTTCCTCTCAGGCTTGAGAAAATACTTTCTACATATAGAAATTTAAATGTAATTATATAACACTAACAAGTTTATCAAGACTGGAAGATTTTAGATCTGAATGTTGTTTTTACACAGATGCCTTATGATATATGCAAAGTAAAAGTCAAGGATGAGAACCTGACCCAAATTTTTTTTACTGAACTTTTGAAATCAATCGATGCGAGTGGTGAAGGCAGGAGTCTTCATCCACAACATGTACATGATGCCTCATGGGGGGGAAGAAGCCAAAATTGAACTGCCATTACAAAAACAAATGAGATGCAAGATACAAAAACAAAAAAAACCCAGCACTTTTGAAAAAAAACGCATAATACTTAAAAATCATAAATAATACTCATTTATGACAAAAAACAGCTAAAAGATTAAACTTATCAAATTAACTATCAATGTGAAAAGAATGTTCCATTTCCTATGACTCCATGTGAGTTTTAGGGAACAAGTATTTAAGTTAGAAACACAAGAAGAGCCCTGAAGTGCTATGTGAACCCATTCTGATGTAGGGATGCAAGGCCTGGACAATTTCAAAACAGCTGCAAAAGAAACTGGAGGCAACTGAAATGTGATTCTTACAGAGAATGCTTATCCATCCAAAACTAAGCATCACTGCAGTCCCAATGGACAGTGAAAACAGAATCTGTACCAGTAACACAATATGATCATACATTGACACAAAACAATGCTCCTCAGAAATACAAGTCTAAGGGTGGGGGCAACATGTAATAGCAAAGCTTACCCGAGCGTATGCACTTTTCACATTTTTACTCTTAATCATGTAATACTAACTCCCCTTAATTTCATCTTAAATTTAGTGTTGTAAACTAGCATAAAAAATTTTTTTGTAAGTCATAAGACTGAAATTGACCAAAGAATGCTATGATTTAATTTTCTTTAAAAATGTTTCATTCACTACACTCAATCACTAAAAATCAGTCCGCTACTCTGAGATCCCTGATGCAACACTGCTTCACTATTGCATTACTTTTCAAGTTTGTGATTCCAATTATAGAACTGATCTGTACATTTCAAAGAGGTATTGTAATGATTTTTTTAAATATACATACAAATTTGTAAAGTTTGCCATTGAAAATTAGAAGAGAGTATTTTTTTCTTATACGTAGAATGGAGATGAAAATGTTTCTGCACAGTGGATTTAGCATCATTTGTTTCTTAATGATAATTAATAAATCAAAATTTACATTATTTGAAGCAGATTTGAGAATAGCTGTTCCATTCTAGTAGCTGGAGACACAGATGTTAATTTTTTTCATAATCAAGCTTAAAGTCATCAATAGAGATCTAAACACAGATTCCATTTGGGCGTTTGATATTGTGATTGTGATACTGCAATACTGCTTTCTTGTTCCCAACCCCTCCCCCCAAATGCTCAATAGTAAAGAGTTGAAATTGTTTTCCCATACATGGGTTTCAATCATGAATGTTAAATGGTTAAACTTAAATAAAACTTCAAAAAGCTTGTTCTTTTAACTAGTCTAGTTTAGTGATAAAGTATTTTTTTTTACAGTCAGGAACCTCATGGCCAGATCTAGATCATGCTTTATTTCTTATCAAAACCTCAAAGTATACCTTCATTTGGATTTAATAGTGTTAAATCAATCTAAATTGAAGGGCTAAATGATGGACGAATCTAGATTACCTAGATGAAGCAGTGGTAAGGTGTAATATGTGCTTAGATGAATAGGTCAAGTTAAGCCAGCAACAATTTCAATTTGCATACAGTAAAATTTAGCTCAGGAAGATTACAGCTTTGAATTTCATTGCATCAATTTACACTTAGACTTAATCTAACTATAACCTTGCTAAGATTTAAATACTTAACTAGCTGCATATAAACCCTGGATTAAGCTTATGTGCACAAATACGAAAAAAAGCTATCCTCTATTTACTCAATATTTATTTTCAATATCAGCTAGTTGGAGTGTTTAGAATTCAATGACTATTCTAATTATTTTTCAATTTTTTTCCCACTGATTTTGTTGGTTTTTTTTTTTCATCATTAAAATTTGAAGCACTGACATAAAATCAAAACTAAAACTAAAAGAAAAAAAATTATATATCATTTTTACACGAGAACCAGCATATACAAAATGTTGTAACTTTTCCCTAAGAATGGATAAGCTGCAAACGTGACAGCTAGAAATTTTTGAAACAAGAATAATTTATAAAACTACAACAAAAGTGATTATAATTCTCTCAATTCTTTTGTAAATGTCTTTATTCTTTAAGCTCTGTAAAAGTAGATTTATGTAAAAACAAGTCATACGTGGCACCCGTCTTTAACCGAGTTGAGCCAGAGACCATGATGGTACATAAATTTATCTCTTGCCTCGCTTGGCACCCTGTGGCGGTTTCTGCAAATGGAAAGGTTGTTTGGCTAAGGGTGTCCCTCCGAGGTTGGTACCTGCCAAATTCAGGGCTGCAGTGGTGGATGAGCCAAGAGTTGGTAATGTTCCAAATCCAGAGGTGGCAGGGCTTGAGAGTGAGGATGTGGAGGAGAACACACTACCCACACCACCTATACTGTTGCCAATGCCACTTGACAGACCTGTGGAGAAATTTTCAATACTGATATTTACAGGGCTATGACTAATCTGAGAGAAAATTTGAAAAGCAGGTATTTTATAGAACCATAAAATAGCCAAAAAATAAAAAGCATGGTAATATTACTAGTGCTGTGGGGCGGACTTTCAAAAATGACCTGAGCTCATAAGATTTTCATTCAAGCACAATGCTCAGGATCACAAAGTTCGATGTCTTAGTCAAGCTGGCAGAATATTTTTTGTTATGTTGGACTAAGTGCCAAAGAGTTTGCACCAGTGCATACTATACTGAGTGGGCCTCTTGGTTTGCACCGTTCATGTGGGGTCAACCTTGTGTTCACAGGAAGCCCGCCAGAGACAACACTGTTTGTTTTTTTAAGCTAAATTGGATAATCCCTATTTTCATGCCTAGAATCCTTACTGTCATGGTGGGCGGGTGAAAGTTAAAGATAATTTCTATTCCCATAACTTATACTAGCTCGCCATGTCTGCATCTATGGATGAGAATCACACTTTAATCTTAGCTATTTCTTTGAATCTTTCTGCTCATAATAATAATGTATGATTATCATAACATTGTATTCATGCATTTGATGCACAGCCACAGTTTGCTTCAACATCATCCAACATAATGCTCTGTTGATACATTTTTAAATGCTAACATTTTCTATGAGATTTGCACTAGTTTAAGACTTTAGTTTGCCAAACATGTCTTTATTAATAAATTCAAGAGAGAGACACCACAAATCTATTGTGGGCTACTGTGGGTGTGCTTGCATGTGTGTGTTCCTTGACTGAGATTTTCATGCTGCAAGCAAATGGTTCAGTGCAACTGCACAATGCATCTACATATGCGGAAAAAGTCTTGACTGTTCGACTCTGTCTATCTTTAGACACCATCAACTTTTAACTATCCGCAAAATTTTTTTTTGAGACATTACCCACTACCAAGCAAAAAAAAAAAGAACAGTCTCGTGCCCGTGCACTAAATATTACAAGTTAAACAAACTGAATGTGGATTTTCCAATTGTGCTATTTTCTGGGGTTATATGATGCCTTAACACCTCTCAGTGTTCTAAGAAAAGTTGCTTCATTGTATCATCCATTCAAAATGAATTACCCTATAAAATACTTCGAGGTACTACTAGTTGGAATATTTTAGAGAAAGGAAGTTAACTGCAAATTCTGCAATTGCCAAAATTTGCAGATATAGCAATAAATGAACATAGATTCCATTATCAAATAACTGTTTCAGCAAAATGTTTCTGTCATGTTTTCGTGTACATTTTTTTCATTATGAAATGAGGACAGTTTTGTATCCTGCAAACAAACCAAGGCAATCTTAAAACACTAGGAAAAGGAATTCTAGACTTGTTAAGACTAAGTTTGGTAAAGGGTGAGTGTGTTCTACAACAGTTTTAGGAGATCTATTACTATCTCTCACATAATTTCGATCCCAGTTGTGCATTCTTCTTCTCCATCACTCTCTAATATCTCTCCATCTCTTTCTCTTTCTATCGGTCTGTTCGTCTTCTCTCCCTCCCCTACTCCCTTTCTATCTTTTTTTTTAGTCCTGTTCATGTCTGTCTGCAAGTTGGAAAATAAACTTGGAGTAATGAGTGAAGACTCAAGACTAAAACATGTGGTTGCCAAAAAACTTTAACTGATGTATATGAAGAAAAAATTTGTCAGTTGATCTTAGGATGCATTGATTGAATAAACAGGGTGCCCAGCAATATCTCAATCTAAAATTTCCTACCTTCTCCAAAAATTTCCTACCAAGGTTTTGAAATAAAATCCAAAGTCGGTTTCCACTACGCGAGGATAATCGACAGAGAATTTGCAGGGACATGTTTAATAATAGAAATGATGATTTTAACAGAGCATCTATGCAATTTAACGTTTTTAAAGCGGGAAATAAATATAAGTTACCACACCTGCCAATCTCAAATCAGCCTTAAAGTACTGCCAACCTTCCCTCAGAGTAATTTTTGACACACGCCCCCCCCCCCCCCTCCCCCTCCCTTGCACTTGAAATAAAACAAAAAGTGATTGTACACAGAGCCAGAATTTTTTTTTCTTATTGATTTAGTTATTTTTTTTTCTGTGCTCAGACTAAGATGTAGAATAACCTGAAGCTCTTCTACAGCTGTTTTCCCCAAATGTTATTGCTTTCTGTGTCTTACTGGCTCGACTGAGGTACCATAAAGGTTTACTCATCAGAGTATACATAAATGCTTATATTCTAGCTTACATATTGAGCACTGCCCTCCTTATATTTATCTTTTTGAGGCACTAAAGCTGAATATGATCAATATCGATTAGGTCTAAAACTTCTCATTAGGCATCAGCTGGTCGTGCATATAAAAAAAAATAGGCAAAAGATAACTAACATTTAGATCTAGATTTATAATTATTTGCTTTGGAGTTTAAATCACCCTCGATATTTATAGTCTCGTGTCATGTCATGCCAGGCTTTGATCATAAAATCTAGATCTACAATTACCCTAGATCTAGCTCCATTTAGGATTATCATCGATCTCAAAACATGTAGGCCCTGGGGCTACTCGACTAGATTTAAATAATGTATTTTGACTCCCGGGGCCTCCCCTCCCCCTCTCCCAGTAAAAGGCCGTATTAGGTTTTATCAGATGGAGATAAGAATGATCCTTCGTTGAAAACAATGGCTAGGTCTGGGTGTGAAGATGGAGAGAACGAAACTTTTCGGACGAAAGTACGTGAAAGTAAAATATTCGACGGCACCGATAACTTGGATGGTACAACTGCAATACAAATCTCGATATTCGATTTTAAAAGTTAATAACAAGACATATCACGATATCAATATATTATATCGTCCAGTTTTATACTTTCGCACAGGTCGATAGTTGATATTGGATGACGGAAAAATAATGTACTCGTCGTAGAATAAAATTTTCACTATTTCTTTTTCCGTAAAAATTTATTTTAAATAGGCTCAACCTTACAGGATCACATGAATGTTCAAAATATACTAAATTCCGTTCACTTATGGAAAATTCTCTTCTATTTATAAATTTATAACTAATACCTACAAAATTCTAGATTTAGTTAAAAATAGAGCTTAACTAGACCGAGATTAGTATTATGAACAGTTTTCTAGGGTTAATTTAAATTTAGATCTAGATCTAAATCTCAAAGTAGGCCTAAGTAATTATGGATTCTAGAATCACGTCTTTAAAAGACCCGGAAAAGCGCTATTTATCTTGAA
Source organism: Elysia crispata (assembly GCA_033675545.1). Classification (NCBI taxonomy): domain Eukaryota; kingdom Metazoa; phylum Mollusca; class Gastropoda; family Plakobranchidae; genus Elysia; species Elysia crispata. The sequence continues at coordinate 46,868 of JAWDGP010006984.1, forward strand.
GATATTAAGCTAGATATATTCCACATGGAATTCTGTTGGTTGAATGAGATCAGGATGAAATGACAGTACAGTCTCGAAAATTCATGTGCAATTTACGTGGACACGCCCGACTCAGGAACTATCAATGGGAAATATGAGATTGAGAAGCTTGATCTAACTCCCGGCAAATAATTCTTTATTCACTTCTAATCTATGGTATCCGTTACGTTGCTCGTTCACTATAGGCAGAAAGCGCTCCAGTTGCCACAAGAAGAGAACTAACAAGTAAAGCAAAAAAAAAAAAGGCAACGTTGAACGGTGCAACACATTAGAAGCGGCACAAAGAGTGCTCCGCTATTGAACACCGCTCGCTCAACTAAACGCCGAACAATCGCATTTAATTTAATATCGATAACTAATTTAAACTTGAATACTGTAAAAAGTGAATATTGGAAAAAAATAAGTGTTCAATAATACTGTATCGAACCACAAGGCAAAACGATCAGAACTAAGAGGGCTAAATCGAGACCGTGACGTAAAGCCCTAAAGGTCAAGCCCGCTTGCTGTAATTTTGACGGAATCGCCCGTTGGCATAATAAATTACGGCGAAACCGTATTGTTGGCAGGTCTGACTATTATTTGTTTTTCCTCCATTTTTCCGACCTCGATGGTCGATTTCCTACCATTTCCGACTCTTCCAACCTGACAATCGAATTTCCGACTTTTCCGACTTGCTGGACACCCTGATTAACATTATTTCTCAGCCTACTGTTTTAATTGGATACAAAACAAAATGTTACAGCTTGTTACCAGTAACAGGTTTTATTCCACCAAAAAGTCCTCCACCAAATCCACCAGAGGAAAATCCAGACTGGTTCCCTCCCACTAGCCCAGTCACTGGAGGCCCTGCAAAAAAAAAAATTTTTTTTTAAATATAACATTATAAAATCTGGTTTATGTAATGATAGGTCATCAATCTGTCTTCCCTTTTAAATTTATGGTCAGATTAGATTAAAAGTATGATTGTCTGTTGATTTTGTAAGAATGTTTCCAATTTTAATATAAAAATTTGTGTCTGAAGCATTGTGCAACTGTTCTTATGTCACAGATATGGAAGATTTTTTAATGACAATAAGAATTCAGAGTGGATTAATTCTTACTTAAACAACACCCTGTGCTCACCCTGTGGCTGTTGGGCACGAATGTGAACCATTGCCATTGCTTGCGCAGCATTACTCATGCCTGGAAATGGATTAGGACCAGCCAGGTCTGACAACTGGATTTTTTTAGGAACTTTAGGCGGTGGACCAGCTCTTTGGAATATATTTTTGGTATCTCCATGGAAAACTCGCCTATAGGTCAGGAACTGATCCTTTTGGGCCTGCAGAGAAAACAAATAATTTTAAATTCCATACATAAATGCGCCAATATATTTCTGCAATTGAAATAATCAAAGCTTTTGGGGAAGATAATAAAATAAGAAAATTCAAATCCAGTATCTCATACCAGATGTGCATGTTTAATTTAAGTAAGATTCAGGAGAGGCCCTTGCATGAAAAATATAAGAAACAAACATCATGTAAAGGTAGATCTGCATAAGTCAAGCTTACCACAAAATACCTTGCATTTTCTCCCCTTCTATTCATAAACTGAGAAGAAATTTCTGTTTACATAAGAGCTAATGATAAAGATAAAGGCCTGCATGGAATATAGTTAGGTAATATGCACCTCTGACAAACTGCTATGCTGGATAATTAAAAAAATACCTTAACAGCTTCATGGACCTGTTGCAGTTGTGCAGCTAGAGAGATAAAAGTCTCATGCAGTTTCTTCATGAGGGCTAACACCTCTGTGGAGAAAAAAAAAAACAGTAAAAGCAAAAAAAGGACAACTTGAAGAACCCAATTTGAAAAATGACCTTAAGGAAATTATTAAAGTTGATATGTGATTTGCAAAGAAAGAGGTTTTCCTAAGAAACCATAAGTCCTGAACTTCCTGACTGAATTTAATCCGCCTTTGTAATCGCCTAGCTAACTGCCAATTTTTTAACAAGCAGATCAAAAGATCTGAGATGGTTAGGTCTAGAACAATAGTTATGATAATCATATCATATCATATGATAATTTTCCTGCACAGATTGTGCAAAAGATTATGAGTTATGATTCTATTCATGGGGCTTCAAATTATACAGAATGATAATAATGGGTGAATTTTTATTGTATGTATAAGTAGTGCTCTGATGAAGATTCTACCACGGTAATGCTGAAATGTAGACAGCATTTTAAGTTCATTAGATAACAGCTCGTGTAGGAAAGAGATTGAATCTTCCAATAACAGAACATCTCAATTTATAAACCATAACTATTTGATCATAGGAAAACCAAACTTGTGTATTTAAAATCTAAATACAAAAGTGCTGTTCATAACACTTGGAAGAAAAAAAAACAACCCAGGAAAACAAATAATCAAGACAGTGGTCCTCACCTGCTGGAGAGTGAGGACTTGGCTGGTGCAGTGCTGCCAAGTGATTGTCTAGTGTCTCTATTTGCTGCCTGTAGGTAACCATTCTCTCCTCAAACTCTTCAACCAGATGGTGGAAGTATCTGCCCAATTATTGAATATCAAATATAAAAACACTATGTTTCACACTTGCAGTGAAATTTTTATCACACAACTTTGAAACTTTTTGGTTTAAATAACTACTGCTAGTGATAAAAAACAAAAAGGAGTAGGGTATTTTTTTTACCAGTAAGGCCATCAAAGAATTAAAAAAAATTTAAAAAATGTTATGGCGGATTTTGCAGCTATCTTTCTTACTTAAAAATCTGATCCTTTTGTTTTATTTGGTTTCCATATTTGACCTTAGAGTTAAGTTCTCATGCAGGAGAATCCTTACTCTGTTGGAGCCGTGTTTTCATACTGTAGACCTGCTGGGATATCCTTTGTTCTTTGGGCCATCTCTGCATTTTTCAATTTCTGAAACAAAGACAAAATAAAAATAGTTTTTTTGGGTTTTTTTTTTTTCAATGATCTTTAAAAACTCTCTCATACTTAAAAATAACACCCCCCTTCCCCCCTAAAAGTTATATGAATTATATGAGCAAAACAAGTACTAAAAAAATATAATTGTCATGACACAAAGCAAAACAGAAAATCTGAAAAGTTCATATTAATATTAAATTAGAAATTCTACATAGGCAGATGAATCCAAATTTACTGATTTTTTTCTGATAATATTAAAACCAACAATCTTACCATAGACCATGAAGAACATTTTCACAGTCTTCTAATTTGTTCACAGAGCATTTAAGAATCTTTAAAAACAAGGAAAGAAGGCTTTTTAATATCTTTAAAGCAATTTATCATGAGCATGACTTACAGAATTGTTATGAAATGCAATTGCACAATATTTTCCCCCTTATTCACTTCATTAAAACTGGTTGCAAATTGCATAAGAAAAAAGGTAAACCTGATTTAAATTATAAAAAAAAAATTTAAGGGTTTCACAAACCTGAGTCATTTCAAGTTTGAGTTTCTCTACTGAGCAAGCATTTCTTTGAAGACCTGTTGCCACAACAGACAAAAGCTGCCGCAGAGCTGTCACATCCTCTTGAACTTTGAACATTGGCTTAGATGACATACGTGCAATATCCTCTCTTACAGATTTTTCTTCTTTTACATATTTCCTGCAACAGCAAAGCTCAGATTTAGTGTATTTCAATCCATTTTTACTTGCTAGAATGGCTGAAACATGTCTATGGCAACGCTTTTGATAAATATTGATAACTTTCATCATCAAAGACAATCAGAATCACTACTACAATCTTCCTTGAAGGAAACTTAGAGTTATGGTTGTAGCTAATGATCACCACATGACTTGACTTCCTTATCTCTTGTAAATAAAGAGATAGCAGAGCATTAAAAAAAAAACAACTGCATTTAATAAAAATTTTCAAATTTCATTCATTCATTCATTCTAATAGCAGTGATATAAATTGAAAATTTTCACACATCTTACTGAGCAAATCAATGAACCATATTACCATGAACATAACATACAAATGAAAAGGCCCTAATTAAAAAAAAAAATTAAAAGCCTGGTTCAATTACTCTAACCAATTTTGCACCCAACCCAAGATTATAATGAAAGAAATTATTTGTAAACGAAAAAAAGCAGTATATGATCACATTCTTCTTACTTACTGCAAAGAGTCCACAGTGGCGACAAGCTCAGGGGGTAAGATTGATTCTTTTAAAGTCTTTCCATCACTGAAAAATGATTTTAAAAAGATTTCCTCCTATAAATCATACACAAACATCGTGCAAAATCATGAGAATATTGGGTTTTGAAGCAACACATCCTTACTTCAATGCAGCAATGATTGAGAGATACCAAATTATTATGACATAATCATTGATATTATTGTTATTATTATTATTATTGTTGTTGTTGTTGTTGTTGTTGTTGTTATTATTATTACTATTATTATGTATAAATTGTATTACCTAGCTGTGGTTGACGTGCCTCCTGCCCCTGAAAAGAAACATAAAATTCTGTTGAATTCAATAGTCATTTTAAGATGATAAAACTGAGCCTAACAAAACTAAAACAAGATCTGCCTTTATCCAGCTTCAATAACTTAAAGAGGCTCAGAGTCAGAGATAAACATTAACTGTAAAATAATCCTCAGGTTTCACATTTATTTAGTCTAGTAAGTAGCTCGTCACATGCATCATATTCCAAAGTATTGATATTTACAACTTTGTGTGTCTGAATGATTAAAATGACATGAAATTATCAGAATTTTGATGCTACATGTCGAGATTTTTTTTATCTCTTGCAACTAGTGAGACAAAGAGGAATGCACTACTTTGAAATGCTGGTTTTCTTAATAAAATCAGATTCAAATCTTTGCTTTATAAATTAAAAAAAAGTCTAATATTTTTCGCCTGCCTTACAGCATCTAAAACTAGTAAAAGGAAGATACAGACACAATCACAATGCCATGCAGCTCATCACTCTCATTAATCCTAAATCTAGGTCTGGATATTAGCCTAGACTTTAAACCTATGGAGCAACAAATATAGAAAACTATTATATAAATCTAAATCTAATGGTCTCAAAAGTTTTTAAACACATTAATTTGTTGTCAAAGGTACTGGTCTACCTTTGTTATCAGCTAATATATTAACAGACAGTGGCACACAAAAACTGAAAAAGACCGAAATCACTGATCATGCAATTTCTGCAACTTGTCACATTTTTAAGTCTACGAGGTTATTTAGGAGTGGTTTAATTACTCCAGTGCAGAAAAAGCCTCGTCTTAAAATAATGTACAACAAATGCCCCACCCCATTGGTAAATTTCCAAGGCATACTTGATCAAGATATCATATGTGGATGAGCAAGCAGATCACTGCTACTTTACGCACTTTGCATTGAGTCCACGACATTTTGCTCAACATTAATCTCAGTTAATTAAAGCACAAAAAAATTCATTCTCAGCACATTAGTATATACTGCTAGAAATATGTTTCAATTCACAAACCTTGCTTCAGTGCAGTGTTAGGGTCCAAACCTCCGAGACCTGTTGATGCAGTGGAAGATGCAGGTACAGACGCAAAAATGCTACCACCGCTTGCACCAGAGAGAGAAGTGGATGTGTTGCCAAAAAGACCACCAGTTCCTAAACCTGTGCCTGTAGAACTTGTTGCTGTACCAAGCGCAGAACCAATACAAAAAAAAAATATTCAGCTGAGTAATGCAATTGAATTTTTTTACGAGCCAAGCCAAGATCCATGATCTTTCTTCTTTGACATATTGCAATTAGGTAAAGATTTTGTTCTTATTATGATTATCTCTATAGCACATTGGTTTTGGGCATATTAGAACAACAAAAAAAAACAATCATACATAAAGTACAATGGAAATACTTATGTATTTTCATGTAGATGTAAAATTCTCTGAAGTTAAAGAGGTATGCAATCTGCAAGTACCCAGTCCCTCCAAAAAGTATGTAGAGTAAACCTTTGCTTACCCAAAAACATTTGCAGTAAAAATGATGGTTAAATCAATGCAAATCTTGCCTCAAAATATAATAATAATAAAAAAATGTTCCCACCATAGAACTTCAGTTTACTACAGATTCACAGTACTTACGACACTGATATAAAACACAGGTTAGAAAGGAAATAAATCATATTTTCACCCTTTGCACATGATTGTTTCCACTTCCACAATAATAGTCTCTAAAAAAATTTCACATTGCCATGCAAACCAGCTGCATAGAGTGTTGCTTAAACTTTGTATTTTTTCAATGTGTGTCCACTTATAAAATATGGCTTACTCTACTCCCCCTTTAATTTTAATCATTTTTAAATTTGAGAAATTTAAGAATGATTGTAGAAAATTTAATATTTGTCTTTTCACACAAAGCCTGCACATTTTCTGTCTACGACCTTTTAAATTACTATCTTTACCATTAAATACCCGGAATAAAAACATATTTTAGTCAGCTGTGCTGCTTGTGAGTCAAATCCCTTACCAAATCCACCAATTGTTGGTGCACTTGTGGTCGTGGTTGGCTTTCCAAAAGTGAATCCACCAAGACCAGTTGAGGCAGTAGACCCTGCTGCTCCAGTTTGGCCAAAGGTAAAGCCAGAGGTCGCAGATGAAGTGGGCTGAGTGGATCCAAAGCCACCAAATCCACCAAATCCAGCAGTGCTCGTTGTCGCTGGAGTAGCTGTAACAAATAAAAATTGAGTTATAGTTTTAAATATTCATTTAAAACAAAAAAAATCAGAAAATATTTTCAAAGTCTTTAAATAAGGTACATGATTTAGGTCACCTTTAGTCACTTTATTACTAGTTCATGGACAAAGTGGCTCAAAGTAGGAAGAGTGACAAAAGCAATGAAAGCGACCAAGGATGGAGACGCACGGAAGATCATGATCACCCTTGCTCAAGAGCATGGCACTGATCCATTGACCTTCAGTCTAATTCATAAGATATAAAAATTCCATTAACCATAATGGAATTAAAGCATGCTAAGTTGCTCCCTAACTCTAATTTCAAATGCAGCAAAACATAATTAATTTTGCAGGCCAATGTTACAAAAGAATAATGCAGTGTCATGACTATGTAGAGCGCTATTTAATTCAGAACATTTTACCTAATAGGCCAGTGGAAGCTGTGGTCTTGTTAGCCCCAAAGTTGAAGCCAGATCCAGTATTTGAAGTTAGATTAAGTGATGGAGCTGTTGTCTTTTGGGGATTGAATGAAAAAGGTGATGAAGCAGCTGTAGTAGTGGTTCCAAAACCACCAAAAGAAGACGGCAGCATTTTAGTGATTCTTTTAACTTTCTTGAATATGAATGCTCAATGTTACCAGTTGCTCCAATCTTAAGAAGATGTTAGTGTATCTTGGAGGCTGCAAACAAAAACAATTTATTGCAAAATAGCTGGGTCAGTGGAGATTTGAAAAAATGTTATAAAACAATAATCAAAAAAATTTAAATTTAATCTTCCCATTTGGTTAATATAGGCTTACTTTCTTTTCAATTAGCTTGAAATTCTCTTCTGTTCTAATAAAAGCCAAAAAAATTTTAAGAAAGTTTTATAAAAATGTGTACCTTTTAATGAAATGATATTCTAACTTAAATAGACTAAATTTACATGGAATCCAAATTTCGGAATTTCATTCATGGGACTGTCTGATGGATAGCTATGAACCTTTGTTACTAGAGGGCAATTGATCAATTTGATATATTTACACAATAGGCTAATTATAATCATGGCATACTTGTTCCGTTGGGTTTCTCTCTCTCTCTCTCCCACTAAAGATTTCTTTTTTAAGGCAGCTCACTTGCAATAAATATTTTGATCTCAGAATTGATGTGAGAGCAATCATGCCCACATTTGTAAAAAAATGTGTTTTACTGGAAATCTGAACTTTTTTTCTTCTAGATTTCCTTGAAGTTAGATACAGAAATGCTGAGTAAAAATGCCTCAGGTCTACAGCGACTTTTCCTGACCACAATGTACCTTTTTCACAAAACGCCCTTTAATATTTATAACAGATGTCAAAGTTATTTTATAATCCTATGTCCAAAGTAGCTCTAGATCTATACATTCTAAATTTCTTTCCTGTGCCAGTTCAATCAAAAGAATCGATTTCAGCTAATTCCAGTAAAGTTAGACTCTAGATCTAGATTCACATTTGGAATAGAAGGGGGTTTCTAAGGTAAAACTGCAGATATCAGCCCACCTCACTTCGGGCTTAACAAAATTGAACGTTTCCTGACAAAGTCACAAAATCAAAACTTGTAGTTTAATGGGATTTTAGAGCAACATAAAAATGCTTATATCTTGAAAAGTATTTATTTGCGACGAATAAAACCTTCATATTAGTATTCAGCATATCAAATTAATTACGAAAAGTACAGTTTTAAAGCTTAGGGTGAGTTGGGCCGATATCTGCGATAATAGGCCTAACTTTTCTAGAAATATATAAATTACATTCATGAGAAAAACAAATCTAAATCTACAACATGTTCAATATCATGCTAGCCTGGGTCTTATCATATAATTTTTCCGGAAGCAGATCCAGAATTTAGACTTCATCATACTTTTTTTTCTAAGGTAAGTTCAAGAGCAGCATTCAGCGTTTCAAATCGTGGGTTCGATGATGTTGAAATCCGCCATCTTTCTTCCTTATGTGAGAAGTGTTAAAGGATATGCCAGGTTTTGAATTTAAAGATAAAGTTTATAAATTCAATTTGTTACCGGCGCTGTTGTTACCGCCCTTATTTGAGAGGGAGAGAGAGAGAGAGAGAGAGAGAGAGAGAGAGAGAGAGAGAGAGAGAGAGAGAGAGAGAGAGAGAGAGAGAGAAAGTAGAGTTAAAACCAAAGTTGGTTTCTGAATCTTTTCCCTATAGTTTAAAAATGCCTTCTAGACGGCTGTGATGACTGGGATGTTTCAGCAGATCTTCCAGAATGGGACAGTCACCCTAGTATAATCAAAGAAACGAGATTAAGGCCTGATATCGTGATCCATTCAGCTTCCACACAACAATTGATCATGGTGGAGCTAATAGTACCACACGAAGACAAATGGGAGATGCCCACATCTACAAAAGAGAGAAATACATGAACCTGACCAAAGAGCTAGAAATTGCCGGCTACAAAGCTGTGGTGATGCCCGTTGAGGTTGGTGCCAGAAGATTCGTGGGTCATCAGTCTACGACTTTCTACAATCCATCAAGAGATGAGGGTATGGGTTCGAATCCTGGCGCTGTGCAAAAAAAAAAAAAAAAGATATCAGGAAGACACCTGGGAGTAATGACCTGGGTGTGGCCCGGCCCCCTTAGAGTGTCAGAGGTTCAGGGCCGAAACACATGCTACAAGAAGGGTTTCTTCTCTGAAGACTCCCTGTTATCTAGCTCCCCAATGAGTTTCTACCTACTAAGTAGAAACGTTCGTTTCTATTTTCTATTAGACATCGGTAGATGTCATCACAAATTAAGGGATAACGTGTCCTCATTAACCTGTGGGTCTCATCATGTTTGTTTAAAACGGAAGAGAAATGTATCAAAATATTATAAAGGCTTAGAAAGATGCAGAAACAATCTAAGTAACATTTCATAATATAATAAAGGCGCAAAAGGAAGTGGGGGGGAGGGAGAAGGGGAAAGAATTGGAAAGAATTTTTTGCGCAGACGAAGGGTTCAAGAGAAAATGCGAATTAAGTGGCAAAAAAGACCCGCTGATCCAATAGCAGTCTATTATGACTCGTTCAAAGCCAAAAAGAAATACATTTAATAAATTCATAAGTGGTTAAATCCCAAATACAAAATATATGATTAATCCATGTCCTAATATGGCAAATATCCTACCGATATTGGATTTTTTTTTTTTTTTTTTTTTTGGGGGTGGGGGGGCTGGGGGTTGGAGGGAGTGTTAACAGTAACATATATATCCATACTGATCTGCAGGTAAAAAAGTTTCTGTGTCCAAATTTAGTAATTGATGTAACTTTAAAAATTATCTTACAGATAAAAAATAATAATAGACATTTGAAATGTTTTTATAATGATTGTTTATGTGCGCTGCTGCTGTGTTCCTTTTCGGAATATATGATTCAACAACTTATCCTTTTGGCTCTCTCAAATATCTTTCATATCTTTTTCTTGCTTTGTGTGTGTGCATATATACACAGCAAGAATTCGGAGCATTTGTACCCAAAATAAAGTGCCTAGTCAACTCCAGGGCCAAACGGAGTACCTTACCTATTGAACAAAAGATGTTTAAAGGTTAAGAAGTGGCTGCGTAAAATATTCTGAGGCGCGTGGAAGAGAAATATCAGGATCAGAGACAAATGGATGACTGAAAAAAAAAAGGAATTTTTGTTCCCGAAAAAGAATAATTCGAAACACATTAACTAGTTTCAACAACTTACTGCAGAAAGGAAAATCTTCTTCTCAGTCATGGCATGGCGTATAGCAAAATGCTTAATTGAAAATAGGTAAATAAACACTCATGTCCAAAAAACAAACGTTTTTCGGAGTTAAAGGTTGTTTGGAGCAAGCATCAGTGATTTGGGAAGCCATAAAAAGGACCAGATTAGAGAAAGTAAGTTTTGACATCGTATGGTAAGATTTGGCAAACGCATAGAGATCTGTATCACACACCAAATAATCTTAAGAGCTCTCAAGGTTTGTCAAGTCTCTGACAACATACTTATCATGCTAGATGGCTGGTTCAGCGTTTTCCGGATGAGGTTCTCATTTAGTAGTGCATGTAATACAACTAACGGGATCATTTTGGAAGCTGAATCGCTAAGAGATGCTCTATATTGTAATGGCGTTAAAAATTAAAGGAAAGCAGCAGAGGAAAGCTCAGACCCTGTAAACATTGACGGTGAGTGCTTTATGCCTCCTATCTAAGCACTAATGGAGATACACGTACCAGCGTAACCTGAAATACACGCACTCAAACACACAGAACAACTAACCACTCTGGATGTAGTGGTACCTTGATGTACGTTTTATTGAAATAAAACCCCAAGAAGTCTCGAAACCTGAAAGAAAAAGGCGAAACAATTGTGGCGGCAAATTTGCCAAGAAACAGTTAAGAGCCTTGGGAAATGGTAGGTCTGTTGCGTGAACGACAACAAAAGAGGGTCACAAACTACAGAACTTGCTAATTGCGGTACTGCACTTTAGAAATCCTCAACACGATACCGCTAAGTACCAACTTTTTCATAAGATCTCATTACAAACTCCTATCCTCCGACGCTTATCTTGTGTGCTTAGGAAAGTAATAACATCCTTCATGTCCTGTGTTCCGAGACAAACTACAGCGGTCTTGCAAAATAGCCCATTATCAAGCCGATGCACATGGATGAACAACAGAATACTCCAAGACCTTGCCTCGGTGATTAACAGAGCCAGGGGCAGATATGTCTGGCTGTGTCAAATCCACTAATATTTACCACAGAAGGAAGCACGAAGGGAAAGGATCTTTAGACGGTTGTGGTAACTATGGAGTTTCAGTAAACCCTATGGAATGGGACAATCATTTTCAGGGAAAACGAAAGTGAGACCAGATATTGTGATCCATTTAATTTTCTTACGCTAGATTAATACGGTTGATAATAAAATACCAAAGAATTAAAGCTGCTATCTGAATCAGCCCAAAATAGCTCTCAATGGATTGGAGCAGAGGATTTAAAAGGTTGATTCATAAAAAAAGAAAACCAAAACTGCTCTAACTTCTAGGTTGGTATACCAAATGATACAAAAAATAAGTAACTGACTGGCAAATAGGAGCAATGAACTAGATGTGGTCCGGCCTGTTTTTGGGCTTTCTGATGATTATCTTACTACCTTATTGCTCCACAGATATGACCGCAAAACAGTTTGAGAATCATGTTCAATCATTTATAATTACTGAAATGCTGGACAGAATTCGAACTTATTTGAAAATTTGTACAATAATCCGATTTTGTATATCTAAGTAATTTGTTTCTTTCTTTGTTTTATATATCATTCCACTTCAAGGCAATCCTTTTATGAACATCAAACAAACCTCTGTCGGAATCAATCCCGCGAGGAATGTACCTACGAATTGGACCGACTTTCTAAACACAAAGCCAACTGTGGTTGAAAATCCTATCAGGAAATCTGAAATGAAAAAAAAAAAACCGTCTCTGTGACTGGGTCGACATTTTAACCACAGAACTAACAGCTTTTATAAAGATCCGACCCGAGACTTTGAAAAGAAAAAAAAAACACACATAAAAAAAAGCGAACAACTACTAAGTAAGAGAAGCGATCTTGTGTATTTTGTACCCTGTTGAAATGACACATCTCACAGGCGCTCCAAACACCTTCCAATAATGGGAAGTAGCTTGAGATCTAGTAGCTAGCAGTCAGATTTCTACATGTAGATCTATATCTAGCTGGAGTTCAGAATTTCACATCGCACTGTTATAATTCTGTGATGCTATCCTCTGGTAGGTAGCAGTCGGTTGACCGTAAAACCAACCTGTCAAGCAAACACCACGGAGGCAAGGTATAGATCTAGATCTAGTAACAATAACGCTCACATTTATCTGGTAGTCCAATACTGGACCTATGTATGACCGCGATGTGAAGAATGAGGAACTTGTAACTCAATGAGTGTCTAGATCTAGATCTAAATGTAGGATTGAAATTATCATTATAAATCATATTTACTACTCTGTTGAGACAGATAAATCTATAAAATAAATAAATTCTATTGTCACAAACGAAATGGTTTCTGCTATGCTGAGAGTGAGAACACATTTGGAGAGTCACTGCACATAGATCTAACTAAATCTGAAATTTTCTGTGGGAAGAGCTTCCAAATGGGTACAGTACCTCTGTCATACATATAGCGCTTTGTTTGATCGAGCCATAGAAAATGATTGGGCTTGGTTTTTGTATGGGTATTAAAGAAGAAATTTAACTCCGCAAATATATCTGTGATCATATCTTAATAAACTAAAACAACATACTCAATTGTAAATCCTACCTGACTGTGCTAGTGGAATACAATTATACATGTCCATTGTTATTCTTACATCATTCTGGTAGAGGCACGGAAGACAAACTTTATTGTACAATTTAGCTTCTAATGGATCTAGGCCTATATGTACCTGCAACTGAAATATTTATGGCTTATTAGGAAGGCCTCTAGACAGAGTGGAGGTAAATCAAAACCTTCACCAATAGATGAATCTTGAAATTTTTTTTTTTTTTTTTTAAATATGGATTTAAAAAAAAAGACAAAAACATTTTTTTAATAGAATAAGAATGATCACAATCATATAAGGTAATTGCAGCTTCCTCTCATTATTAATATTGAACATTTACTGATTTTATTCAGTGGAATGAATTCCTTTGTTACGCTTGTAAGTGAAAAATTACAAAGATTCTTTTTATTCAAAACTGCAGAGAACAGCAACTTGTTAGAAAGGGATAAAAAAGAAAAACCAACTATTTCATTATGAGTGAAGTTTGGGAGCAAGCTTTTGTAATTCTGTCTATCTCATTCTTCTCACTAATTTTTGAAAATTGTTTTGCTGTTTCAGATAAAGAAGGCCAGACACCATGACAGCAGCTGCAGAAGAACTGGTCCAGTTTATGAACAAGGTATTAGAAGACTACAGACATGTACGAGGTACGTACTTCCTGTGCCATTGTGTACTTATAATGCCTGTTGCACAGTGATTAACCCTGGTTATGCTATCATGTTGATTTGCAAGTAGATAAGAAAACTGTATGCTGCCCCAGCCAGTTTACTTCTGGATTGGGCATGTGGCAATACAGAATATCTGTGATTTTTCTATGTGTACAATGGTTTACGCAAAGTCTAGATAGGCTTTTATTGCCTAAACAAATAGTAAGTGGCATTTATTTTTGCAGCTTTGATGCCTTTTCAAAAATGGATTCTTCATGATAATCATGAGGTTAGGAAAGGAAGAGAGACAGAGATACATGTTTAAAGAAAAATATGTTTTCAAAGAGAGGGTTGATTGGATACAATATTAATATTTTCAGTTTACAATATCAGCAATTCTTTTGATAAAAGATTGGATTTGCAATAAAAGTTAAACAGGTACATAATTATTCAGTGGGGGAGGAGGTAGGGGAGGTTAGAACAGGAGCAGATCTCATTTAGAACAAGCAAACTTGAATTTTTAGTCTAATTCATTCTTCCATTCAGCCTTTTTAGGCTTAAGCCTCAAAGGTTAGTGCATGATCCTTTTGCTAGAAGAAACTATGAAACTGTTATGGGCAGTTTCATATAACCAAGGAATAGAGTTAGTAAAGGAGAAAGAAAGTAATAAGAACATACAAACAATGTTTGCCATTGAGGCTAGTCAAGTGCTTGATTTATTCATTCATTGTCTCAAACAGTGACAGCCTATCTAGAATCACCAAAAATAAAGGCAGAGGCTTAATATCTTACACGTCCATCCATCACACACATACCACGCTTTCAACTCATGCCTTTGTTTACATCTCAGCAATATCCTCTTTCTCTTACTCAGCCTCACAGTAACAAGAGGATGTGATTGAACTGTGACTGGATTGGGTTTGGTCTAATGATATTACAAAAATTGGCCAATCATATTGCTTAACATCCAACTCCATCACTAATTGCAATCCACATGATTCAAGGAAGACTCAAGGGGCAGCAGTCATTCTTACTCTTTGTCACAACTGCATGATTAAGGGAGAAGAGTGGGGAAGGAAGGAGAAGGGAAGGGCAATGTAGTAGAATCCTCAGCCGACTTCTTTTGTTTACATCCAAAGGAAATAAGTTCCACACATACCATTAAGTTCATGTACCCATCTCCTAACATGGTGCTAAACTGCAGTTTGTTCTTCTTACCTCATGGGCTGTGAATCCCATTAGTTCAAAGAACTAAGAGAATAATGAATATGCCAAGTCTTCATCGGTTGATATTCTTAGCAAAGATACTAACAAAGTATGCTGAGTAACTAAGAGAACTACGTTTCAAATAGGCTTGCCCAGCTCGGAGCCTCATTACCCACATACATATATATATATATATATATATATACACACACACATATATATATATGCTCATCATGGAAGGCAGTTTGAGAGAGAGAGAGAGAGAGAGAGAGAGAGAGAGAGAGAGAGAGAGAGAGAGAGAGAGAGAGAGAGAGAGAGAGAGAGAGAGAGAGAGAGAGAGAGAGAGAGAGAGAGAGAGAGAGAGAGAGAGAGAGAGAAAGAGAGAGAGAGAGAGAGAGAGAGAGAGAGAGAGAGAGAGAGAGAGAGAGAGAGAGAGAGAGAGAGAGAGAGAGAGAGAGAGAGAGAGAGAGAGAGAGAGAGAGAGAGAGAGAGAGAGAGAGAGAGAGAGAGAGAGAGAGAGAGAGAGAGAGAGAGAGAGAGAGAGAGAGAGAGAGAGAGAGAGAGAGAGAGAGAGAGAGAGAGAGAGAGAGAGAGAGAGAGAGAGAGAGAGAGAGAGAGAGAGAGAGAGAGAGAGAGAGAGAGAGAGAGAGAGAGAGAGAGAGAGAGAGAGAGAGAGAGAGAGAGAGAGAGAGAGAGAGAGAGAGAGAGAGAGAGAGAGAGAGAGAGAGAGAGAGAGAGAGAGAGAGAGAGAGAGAGAGAGAGAGAGAGAGAGAGAGAGAGAGAGAGAGAGAGAGAGAGAGAGAGAGAGAGAGAGAGAGAGAGAGAGAGAGAGAGAGAGAGAGAGAGAGAGAGAGAGAGAGAGAGAGAGAGAGAGAGAGAGAGAGAGAGAGAGAGAGAGAGAGAGAGAGAGAGAGAGAGAGAGAGAGAGAGAGAGAGAGAGAGAGAGAGAGAGAGAGAGAGAGAGAGAGAGAGAGAGAGAGAGAGAGAGAGAGAGAGAGAGAGAGAGAGAGAGAGAGAGAGAGAGAGAGAGAGAGAGAGAGAGAGAGAGAGAGAGAGAGAGAGAGAGAGAGAGAGAGAAAGAGAGAGAGAGAGAGAGAGAGAGAGAGAGAGAGAGAGAGAGAGAGAGGCTTGGTTGATTAGACTCTATATTATCTTGGAACATATAAACCATAAAAAAAACAATAGCCCAGAAAAAAAGTCTGTTATATTGATTATATCTCCTTGCGTGGACATGATAATTTTATTGATGCAAAATATGGCTTATACGACCTGTTATGGATTTTTTTTTATGTAAAAATCTATAAAAAGTGTAACAGCATATTGCAAAGCGGCATTGAAAGGGCTTTAAAAGAACCCACCTCTTTACACACTTTGTGTTATTGGCAAAAGCTTGTGCATCTTGCTGTTAAAATAGTTGTTGAGTGGCAATATTTTCAACTTACAGACCTAGTATAGTGCTGAAAATATCTTTTACCATCTGATAGCTTTAGACTTTTTTGTTTTCTGCAGCAATGTCATACCTTTTTTTTTCTAAATTTGATGTGATTAAATCACCTTTGCCTCTGTCAACCATAGTTGAATATCTTTTTAAATCTTTTGTCTCAATATAAACATTCTTTGCCAATATCATACTACATGTATTTCATTTACTATTGCTTTTTATTTGCGCTACCAATGAAAGTTTTTTTTTCACTCACTACATACGCTAGTGTAACACCACACATTTTTATGTCCTTTCCACAGGTCCTATTATTCCTATCTATCTGATGCTCCCACTTATAACATATAACTTACATTATATTTGTTGTTCCCTTCACTACTCAAACATACAGATTTTCTACTGATGTCATTTTCCGTGTTCCCAAAGATCTTCTAGTGCTTACAAGCTGTGAGGAAATCCCCTCAGGGTTAGCTTTAACAAAGCCATCATTTCAATTCCCTACTAAATATTTTATATAAAATACTACCAGTAATACCATCTTCTTTCTTGCTTTTTGTTATTTACAGATTCTGCCTAAAATCTTTATTTATTTTTGCTGCTTCAGCTGTAGTTTGACTTTGTTTGAAGTCCATCAGTCTTTTTATCTTTACAAGGCCACTGCTATATTATTACCATTATGACAGTCAAACAACATTCTAATCCCAGTCTTTGCTTGAATTCTTAAATATTCAACTTTGCAATAAAACAAAATAAGAGTATGAACTTTATATATGTGGTTTTGACTGTAATAAGGAACAAAAGTACAAATTTCCAAGTACCCTTCTGATCACAAGTACTATTTTATCTTTATCTGTTCTTTTGACCTTTTGTACAACTTACATTTTTTTTTTATTTAACACTTAATGCTTTATTGAAGATAGCACCTTATTTTATGTTATGTCAACAGTAAAAGTGAGAACTTCTTGAATAGTGTCTCATCTCTTGACCTAATTCAGGCTGAGAATAGGCTAATGTTCAATTTCACCTACTCTGTTCCATTGAGTGTCCTTCTCCTTCAGCATGTTATCAGACTAGGCCACTTCTAGTCCTGTTTTATAGCAGATAATGGATATTCATTACAGTATGTATATTTTTGTTTTGCTTTTGGACTATCTTAACTATTAAAACAATTGATTTTCGCTTGGATAGCCAAGTGAAGCTGCAAATATTTTTTTATACCAAACTTTATGAATCACAATCCCCATTCAGTAGATAACCAGAATGTTGATTTTTTTTTTTTTAATTGAAACTGTAAAAATACAGATTGAAAGCTTCCGAATACCATGATCCAAAGGATTAATTCATCTCAGATATAGCTGAGTAAAGAAAATTGCCTATTGATTTTACTTTTTGTCTGTTAGAAAGAATTTTTTTTTGTTTCAAATATGGACTTTGAGATTGAACAACATTCTTTCTCATATATGGCATCTGCAAATGGCATTTCAAGTTTTTGAACTGACAAAAGTAACATGCTGAGAAACTTAAATTTTTCAGAAACAATTTTTCATTGTTGCAATAATCATTCAGAAGTTTGCAAATTCAAGTCAGGAAACATTATGTAAAAGATACTAAAGTGAACCATATGGGGAAAAAAAAGAATACTCTGCAAGAAAATGGTACCAATTGTCGATTTTGTACTGCCTATATTTGCTGAACAGTGATCAATGTCTAATTACGTTGTACATCTCTTTGTAAAATCACATTCACTCGCACTGATCACTTAATTGACTAATATTTGGGCTGGGAAAAGGGCAGAAAAAAAGAAAAAGAAATGTCAGCAAATGAAGGCAAATGCCTTACAAAATTTGATGCCTTTTTTCTCAGGACAGAGCCTGGCTAAATGTGGACGCAAATTTTGGGATGTTGTTCTTATAACAACAGCTGACAAGCCACAGAAAGAGGCATTTGAATTGCAAGTGGAGGAAAAGAGAAATCGTGCTGAGTTACCTACAGATTTGCCAATACACATTGTGTCAGACCCTCCAGGAGTTAGGATTGGTAAGCAATAAGCTGAGAAAGAGAAGCTGACAGCTTGTAATGAGGCTTTAACCAGATGAAAAATAAATGAGTACAGGATGTAAAGAAAAATTTGGGCTAAAAGGCAAGAAGATAATTGTTCGAAAAGTTATTTTGCATGTAAAACATAGTGTATGTCATACTTTTTTCTCTTTTTTGTATATCTTCTAGAAGGTGCCTTTGTAACTTTTCAAAATGTCCTTTTCATTTCAATTTGGAAAATAAATATAAATGAGCATTTTTTTGCTTTCTGTAGAAGCCTTTGATTTTTTTCAACGGAATTCTCCATAGTTTTGTAAGGCATCTTTACAGATTCCTCGTGGATTAAAGAGGCTAATTAAATTAGCTTATCTCGAGAATTAGGTACATAAGCTTACGAGTAAGTAAAAATTTGGTATAAATAGAATCCTTTGTGTAGGTCAAGTTTTAAGCAAACAGGAAATTTTTAACTTTAGTATTGAAATCCTAATATTTGAGGATTGATAACTTTTTAATGAAAATTTTAACCTTCACATGTATCTTCCAAGAACTGGATTTTTTTCTATTGTTTTTATTGTTTTTAAGGTAATGGAGGCTCAACACTGACTGCTTTGGAGTTTTTGGAAAATGAATATGGCTGTGATATGTTTTCCAAGAAAATATTGCTGATCCATGCAGGTGGCTGGAGCCAAAGAATGCCAAGTGCAACCATTCTTGGAAAAGTGTTTTCTTTGTTGCCCCATGGAATCCCCCCCTATCAAATGCTTGACCTCAAACTAGCCTTGTATTGGCCATTTGTAGACAAAGTTGAGCCTGGAATTTTTGTAACATGTGCTGATGATTTCATTGTGTATAACTTGAGTGATGGAGATTGGAAAATTCCAGCCACTGGATTTACAGCTCTTGCTCACCCTTCTCCAATTGAAATTGGTCGGACGCATGGTGTGTTTGTTGTTAAAGATGTGGAGAATTTAAACACAAATAGTTTGGTGGAGGTGAGAGGGTGCCTGGAGATTCTACAGAAGCCAAATGATGAAAGGATGAAGCGCCAGGGAGCAGTTCTGCCTGGAGATTTCCACACATTTGCAGGAGGTGTCAGTATAGAGGGAGAAGTTGTGTATACAGACAGCAGCTTTTACTTTGGGGCTGATGTCATGAAAAAATTACTCAACTTTAAGAAATCAGTTGGGGATCTTGGCTGTGAGATTGATGCATATGGAGATTTCCTGCAGGCTTTAGGAGAAAGAGCCACAAATGGCTACATTCACCTCACCTCAAATGTAAGCCAGCAGACTTCCAATCTTCTGGCTCGAAGACAGGCTGTGTTTGACTGCCTTAGAGGCACAGATGTTCATGTTTTAGTTTTAAATATGTCCAAATTTATTCACATTGGCACCACACGGGAGCTGATACATCATTTTTGTCGTGATGATGTATTCCATCAAGAGATGTCTTTAGAAAAAGATGTTTTCAATGCTTGGCCTTCATTTAAATTAGAAAGAGAGGAAAAGGTGAAGCAACATCAGATTAAGGACAATAGTACAATTTCATGCAACTCATGTATAATGCACAGCTTAATCCCTAGTCCATCCCAAATTGCTGCTGACTGTGTTATCGATTACTGCCAATTTGACATCCCTGTAACAATTCAATCCAACTGCATCCTAAGTAACTGCCAATACCTAAGAGGTAAAGCAAAACAAACCATTTCCGCATTGAGCATTCCTCAAGAAATGTTTCTTCACACTGTGCCTGTGCTGGTGCAAAATGTTACCAAGTATGTCACTGTTTTCTTCCATGTCGATGACAATCTGAAAAAATCTGCCCCAATTACAGATGTAGAATCTTTGCCCTTTTTGTCTTCAACAGTAGGGTCTTTTATGCACTCCCAAGGTATGAATCAAAAAGATATTTTACCCAAAGAAATTAAAACCGCTCAGAGTGGGATAACAGATAATGGAACCCCAGGAACTAAGATAACATTGTGGAATTTGAAGCTGTTTCCTGCCATGGAAAACATGACTTTATCTTTAGAAGAAGCACTTTATGCAATTTTAGCAGAAAGGCCTGTAAAGTCAGCAAAAAAGGAGCACGATTTGTATTCCCTTGCAGATTTGCTAAGGCTAAAAGATGTTAGATCTATGCTTTATTTTAGAAATATTCTCTTCAAAAATATTCAACAGAGTCTGGGCAAGAGGGTTAATGTAACTGAATTTAACAGTAATCATTCCTAGTTAGCATTTGCTAATGTTGCACACATTCAAACAGGAAAAGAAAAAGAAAGAAACTCAGAATTTCAAATTTTCATCTGAAGTCTTAATTATAACCAACTTGATGACCCCAAAAGTAGTTATTACTGTTAGATTTAAATTTTGTTCAGTTTGTAATATAAACTTTAAAGAGACCATGTTTATCAAAATCTTTCTTTGGTCATCAATTACATATTTAACTGATGCTAGTGATCTGTGTGGTTTACAATGAACTCGCAAACAAACAAAATTGTTGTTTGCAACATTCCAGGTAATCAGTTGTAAATGCAATGTTCTATTGTGTGCTTTTCTTCTCTAGGGAATAGCAATATAACAAAAAGTAATTTACACCCAAAAAATATGTTCATGCAATATCAGATACTTTCAAATTTTGAATTTACTCTCAAAGTTTTAATAATGATGAAAAAATCCGCCACGTGTTCCTTACAATTACTCAAAAAATGTATTTTTTTTTTTTTAAAGTTGAAAACAGCTTCATAAAATTCCAAACAGAAAAAAAAATTCAGGATGATTTAGAATACATATGTTTTGTTTTAAAAATGTGATTTACATGGGAAAAAAATTAATTCATTTTTTTGCAGTAATTTAAAAATAAAAACCCTATCATCAAACTATCATTATGGAAGAATGAGTCATATATCTTGCAGAGATTGAAAGCAAGATGTAGTATTCAAGAATGAACATTTTCTATAACTTTTTTAACAAATGAGTATTACTTTTGGTTGAACTTATGTTCTTAAATAATAATAATTGCATATACTGTTCATTTGATTTCAATGCTGCCATAATTTTAAATGCTTTGACAATCTCTGAAAATACAATGTTTGTTTTGCTTTAGTTATATACAATCTTTTTTGTACTGATTTATTCTCTATTAAGACTTTACACTGTAACCTGTTCTGGAATAATCATATCCATGGATTTTTGTATGAGTACTATACAATATTACACAAACCATAAATAACAGCTGTTTTACTTCTAGCAGTGATTTGAATGTATGTTTCTATCAGTCCTTTTTCCTCATATATTTATCAGCCATTCAGTGGTCTGAGGATAGAGAACCAGACATTAATATACTGATAGGTAATTATTGTGGAGGCAAGCAGTGAAATGAGCGTAGCTAGCTTGGATATGATCAGTTTCTAAACCCTGTCTAAATTCAATGGCTTTAAATATTGTTTTTCTATTCAGATTTAGTCAGACCTCATGTTTTTGTTTCTGAAAAACTCACTTAGAAGAGAAAGCATTGTTCATTTTTCCCTTTAGGTCTTTTTCAAATTATTTTACCTAACAGTTCAAGAGTTCAGAAAATCCAGAGGGGTATTTGTGTACACGAATTATAAAATTCCCTCCAATATCTGTAAAATGATGCCATTTCCTATTAAATTTGCTCCTTTTACTTATAGCATTCTTATATAGTGGTTTTTGAACAGTCTAAAGACTATTCGTGCAAGTTTTCATTTATACCATATTTTCGAAGTTGTTCAGTTGTGTGTGATCTTTATGCACAGCCACTGTGCTCTCAGCAAATTGATGCTATTTTGTTTAACCTGTTAGTAATACACTTTGGTTTGTACTTTTAATTCACTTGACCCTTTTGATAAGCTGTATTCTTTAAAGATCTTGCTTAAAAAAGTCAAAAAAGTATCTCCACTGTACAAGCTTACTTTATTGGTAGGTGCAACTTCCTCCATGCAAAATAGTGTTTATATATATTCTTTTTTTAGATCCTTTATTTGTAATGTGCAGTCAAATTCTGATTGTAAATTGACCATGAGACTTGGTTTTTATTGTACTGCATCAAATTTAATCAGGCTGAACCCAATGGCAAGCCTTACCTTAAATAAAAAAAAACAAAAACTGAGAGAATCATAAAGAACAACAAAATAACATGAGAGAAACAACTCCTGTGGCCCTTTTTTGCTAGATCTTGGCTGATTTATAAAAATTTAAATATAGAGATAGGCTAAAAGAGCAAAAAAGAGTGAGATAAGAATAAACTTTTTTGTAATATATTGGCTATAAGTATAAGCTATTAACTGGTTAATAAGCAAAATATGAAAGAAAAATCCGGAGCTGAGTTTATTTGGTTGGTGTTTTTTTCTGAGCTAACCTGATGACTGAAATCTAAAAAAAATATGAATAAAGTCTGTTATTAAAACTATAAGACTTTTGAAGGTCTCAGTTGTTTGGGTGTTATTGCTTTTTTGGTATTCCATCGGTATATTATTATTTTTATTGTAATGCAAAAGTAGTGTAAAGATTTTTTATATACATTTATATACAATCATATATCAATAACCTTTTTTTTTTAAAAGAGGGACTATCATATTTGGCTGAAGCTAAATTTTGATGAATTAAATTATACAAATGCAGGCTTTGAAAATCCAGATATTGCTACTTATGTCTGCTCATAAGCCAATGCTATGGTTTTTGTAAGCAACAAAAAGCTTGCTAGGCAAGAGAAAAAAGTGCATCATCAGAATATTTAACTTTATTTTTAGATCCCTCTATTGACAAACCATGAGCGTCTTATGAAATTTTCACATAATATAAACTTTTACCTTTAGGCCATTACTTATTTAACAATGTATATTTTTATTGTGCCTACTTGTACTCAGGCAAGAGGGATTACCATATTAAGGTTCTATTTGTGACAACACTTATCCACTTTGTGTGTACCGTAACTTATCTAAATGCATAGCAATCTCTTAAAATTTTAGTTCTTTCATCAACTACTGCAATGTCTGATATATATTTATTGGCATATATAAGTGAAAAATATTATTAAAAGGGCATTTAAAACATTGAAAAATCTATCAGTGTCTGCTTTATGTTTTTTCATTTGTTTAGTCCTTGTTTCTCTTTTTGATGTATGGGCCAAAATGGATGTTGCTTTTCCAAGCCTCTAATTCTAAACAATTGATAAGCCACTGAATGAGAAGATGACATATTTTTGTTCTCTCTGAAATAAGAATGTTGTAGGTATTTCAAACAACAGACCTATTATAATTAAATTTTAAAAACTGGTGTAATTCATGTAAAAAAAAAAGAAATCATACAGTGAAAATTTGTATTTTTCACCTTGATTTCAGATGTTTCAATGTCTAAACAAATCAGGGGCATGAATCTTTATCTCATTTAATTATGAGCTCTTAATCTACAAAATCATAAAGAATATCACTATGAGTTTCAGGAAACAAATTTTCTTCATGGCAACAAAGTGATTTGTACACAGTGACAATTCAGTTTATCATTACTCTCAATATACAAAGCGGTTTGATTTTTTTAAAATTCAAAATTCCTTGGCATTAACAAGAGATGACTAAAATAGGAGTAAAATTTTTCTTATTTTCTTCCCAGCTCTATTTTTGGCTGTGAGTTTTTTTTTGCAATCTTTACAAACGTAGCATAAAGACAAGGTGTCAAAAAGAGCTGCTAAAGAGCTGAAATTCATCAAAATGTTTAACAAAAAAAAAATGGAATACTTATTTATAAACTGCTGTATTCTACGGCTACTACCGTCTCAGCTTGAATTTAAAATTCAAAGTTCTCAAAATTTTATGGTGTTAATACTGGTCACTAACATGAATCTTGAAGAGCTGTGGAGGAAGATAATCCCAGCTTTTGTTTGCTATAGCCATGTTTGTACACAAAAAAATTCTCAAAAAATTTTCTACAGTTTTTGACCCTGTAACAGTGACTACTCATAGTAAGAAGCAGATATTTTGCTGATTAAGTCATTTGGGCCTTATTTGTAATTGATGATTTTAAAAAGAGTAACAAAAAGGGAAAATTATCTTAAAACACATCTATCTTAGTCATAAACACTGTGCTTAGACTGTCGTCTCTATGAAATTAATTAACATTCAATTCAAGCAAGACTAACATAACATTCAACTGGAAATTAAACTTGTAACACAATCATTACTTCCTCTTTCAAACCTGTACTTAATCATTGCATTAGAATATTGAGATGATCAAACCAAAGCGATCTTTCTACAGGTTTAAAGAACATTTTTTTTATTATGATCAATGGTGCAAAACACAAAGAGATCATTACTTTCAGGACTCATCGCAAAACATCCATGTTTCAATCACAATATGCTATGACAAAATGATGTCAGTTTCTATTATTCAATATATTAATCCATAATTTATTGTCATTGAGAATATCCTCAAAATTACATGTAACAAATATATCTACACTACTATGACATTCACACATTTTTCTTGTATCAAGCCTTTTGTTATTAAATGCAAATATTAAGAACAACATGGCACTCTTTACAACTACAACTACTGCATGTGTTAAAGCCATTATAGCATTCTTTTAGCCACCACACACTCATTCGTCAATCAAGCTTCAGTCAGAGTTCTTTCCAGTTATAAAAAAAAAAGCGTTGTATTTCTCTCAAATGAATATGTTCCTTGGTTTTTGCTGCCTTTAAACGAGTAACATTTTAACTCAGCTAGGTTGATGAAATACATTTAACAAGTCAATTATGGAGTTTTTCCTTTCTAATCTGTACTCAGAGTTATTACATAATAAGTTATAACTATAAAGATAAGCTCTAAATAGAAGATGGTCAAACAAGTGAAGAATAATTCTGCATTTTGCTCACGGAAGGTTTGACAAAACCAACAAAAAAAAAACAACTCAAAAGGTAAATAGATAAACTTATAAGCTCTAAATTGATAAGAAAGACACTACCACACAATTTTTACTTGTTTGCAAATAAAACTGCCTCATACACAATTCTAAGATAGCTTTTGGGGATGTTAAAATCTAGAATTAAAGATGCTACTGAAATGAAGTCATGGTTTCACAATCGGATTCAATTCAAGGGACCAGATCAACTGATTAAAATAGTTGGAAGGAATCGGTGTGGTTTCATTGATTTTAATCCATGAGTTTCAAACCCTGGTTTTGATTTTTTTTTTAAAGAAAATTGCACAGAATGTTTACACTGCACATAAAAGACTGATGGATGAGTAATAAAATAGAAACGTATGCTGTTCTCATTTTGACTTAAAAGGAAAGGTAACTGGTAGCAGGTCCTTAGCAGGGAAGCCATGATTGACCAGCAGAATGATAATCATGGCAATAAAAGGGGAGAGAACAAGCCACTGCAGATCCAAAAGAATTAACTGGTTAAACCTGTAGAGAAAGAGCAAAAACAAATGTCAATTTAAAATAACTTATTAACAAGGGCATTTTTGCCTGGAAATAACTTTTCATGATATTGGAAATGTATCATGTCCTTTGAAATTTAACAAATGATTCTTACAAAATAGGAAAAAAAAAGAACAAAATTCCTGCAGCATTAAGCCGGCCATAGACGTGTCGATAAATTAATGCCATCAATTGACTGGCAATATTGCTAACAATATCCCAAGCAATAATTGCCTTCCATCTGCCCACACACACGTCATCAAAATCATTCGATCCATAAGCTGTACTTGTGCCATTGTGTTAAATGGAGTATCAAGCAGCAGCAGTAACGGCACTCTCTGTGGCTATAATTATTAAGATTTACAGAAGAAGAGCTAAAAAAAGACACTCATGTAGAGTATGGGTGAAGCCATGGCTACTAAAAAAAACAAGAGTTATCCCATGTTGATTTCATAAGAGAATTGCAAGATGTCATGGTTGTTTCGTTTAAACGTGTACAAAAGTAATGTCCTCACAAATCAGAATAATCAGTTTCCAATAAAAGGGCTATAGTTTAGATCTTGGTTATATCATAGTACAAACGCAGCTCTGGATAGTCAGCGAACGGCAAATACGGTCACTAGGCTAGTTGGAGCCAGAAAGTCTAGACGAATTGTCTCCTTTGATTTTGTTTATGATTTTTATACGTGCGTGGGTGTCATCCAGGGCACTTTTGGCTCACGCAAAATTACATTGGCTTAAATCAAGACGGGCTGCAAAAGAAGTATCAACAGGAAGGGAAGAAAGAAACACAATTTTAAATAACATCAATGAGTAAAAATGTTCACCTTTGTTAATTGTCTCTCATCCATTTCATATAAAATCGTGTTTGGATCTTTAAATAATTAACAGATCTAGGTAACGCGATTTGTGAAGAGTGATGTAAAGCTATATCATATAATTATACTGACAGATAGTAGAGAGTCAAAAAATACATGAGCGGGAGTGGGGAGACAAGAATAATGTTTATAGAGGCAAATAACGAAATAAAATTTAATTCTTTAAAATGTGTTCTAAAAAGCATCTCTACGCTAGGACTTTGCTAATTTTGAGTAGAGAAAACCGAATCTGTTATCAGATTCAAAATCCGATGACTCATAAATGAACATTTGACCAGCAAAAATAGCTTACTGCACCCGCGTCAGCTTGTCTGGCCTTAAAAAAACAAAGGGCCTGCCGCAGATCGACAAGGTCGCGCGGGCAATTTATTTTCAGGTTGTACCAGTCGATGAGCAATCAGCTTTTGATGTTGATAAATTTCTGCAATATCGCCATACACTAGGCAAGATATTGCCAAAATGACCGCAAAGCGATAATTTACAGCAATTATTGCAATGTCTATGACCAGCTTTAGTTTCTATAAAGGTTTCCATCAAGTTTCTTCACATGTAATTAAAGATCCCTTCAGACATCCAAAGGCCTATAAAATTCAAACCTGGTTTTAGCAGCAATAAGCACACACATGATATGCCAATAAAGACATGGATAGAATATTGGTCTATGCAGGAAAAAAATGTGTAGGTGCCTTTCCTAAGGGTTCCATGTCCCATATATTTTCTGATCCCACCCCAACAACTGATCTCAAATCTGAAGCCCCAATAATCAAGTTGAACATTGTTGTTAAATTTGAATTTCCCTTTATCAACAAATAAATGGCAAATTATCTTAAGAATGTGCTGCACTTAATTATGCTTGAAAAAGGTCTGAAATCATCTTGAGCACAATCTATATCAGCATTATGGGAGATCCTGTGATTGGGGCTTTGAATTTAGAATCCTGGTTTGTATCTAAGCCCAAGAAAGATCTGACTCAGTCCTTGAGAAAGGCATAATTTGTTGGCAGTCAATCCATAGGTGAAGACAAACTAGCTGAACATGAAGGTAAACACCACCAACAGTCCAGC
This sequence comes from Elysia crispata, assembly GCA_033675545.1. NCBI lineage: Eukaryota > Metazoa > Mollusca > Gastropoda > Plakobranchidae > Elysia > Elysia crispata. The sequence continues at coordinate 74,619 of JAWDGP010006984.1, forward strand.
TTCTCGTCAAAGGTATGATTGCATGTTAAATTTTCCCCTGAAAGTTACTTGGAATTTAAACAAGCTCCTCTGTTATGAATTTAATTATTTATTTTGCTAAAAACTTCAGCCTTGGCAGGCAACAGCTTAGCTACTCTAACTCCCTTTCTATCTTTTCAACAACATGTATTCAAATGACCAACTGTTTTATTCACCTGAGATGTAATGAGTCCTGAGAAACATAGCCAGTTTTGTCAAAGACCAGCACTGTGACTTGTGCCTGTCCAGGTTGCTCTGGGGTTTGAATAGTTATAGACTGTAAGCCCAGGCTGGCCTTTATATTGTCCTCAGCATGCACCAGTTCACTGCCCATGTATACCTAATATGTAAGATGAAGTTGTTCATCAATGATGAAAGTCAGTTAACATGAGCAGAGAGAATCTGGAATCTGGATAAGCTTGATCACACCAAGTCCTGCTACAATCTTGAGGAAAAAAGTGACAGGTTGATAATTGTTCATCAATGATGAAAGTCAGTTAACATGAGCAGAGAGAATCTGGAATCTGGATAAGCTTAATCACACCAAGTCCTGATACAATCTTGAGGAAAAAAGTGACAGGCGATAAGAAATATCGGCATTTCTCCTAAGGCAATAAGATTTTGAGATCTTTCCATCATTCAAGTATTCTATTATGGTAAAATAAAAAAAAAATAAGCGAGAGCAAACCCATACCCATGAGTAAAGAGTTTACCTCTGTGGAGTATGCATTTAATGCACCTATCCAGGATTAAAAAATAAAGTAAAATAGACGTCTGAAGTACTCACCCGAAGGTGAAATAGTTCACCTCTGACTCTGCTATGAATAGTGAAGTAGATATCTAATGTGCTGCCTGTCACTTCCTTGATGTGTCTCATCCACTGCTCCAAAAGTATCACACCCTGCATTTGGAAAACCAATTAAAGAGTGAAGCTGACATGCTTGATATGATGGTTAAAAGGCTCATTGATATAAACATATTGAGAGGACAATTTCAGTCAGACTGAAAATGACACAAATTAGGGATCATTGTTGAAATTAAGTTTAAGCAATGTTGGGTGAGAGGCAAGATAGTGTGTGCACCAACGCATTAATAAATATTGGACTTAAATCCCACAAAGGCACATGCACTTTTTGAGTCATTTTCACTCAACACCTATACCTAACCATTACTGATCACAACCTACAACTTAAGCTCTAAATTCAGGCTATAAGATGTTCAATTCCTACCAACATTTCACAGACATGAAGTGAAAAGACTAAGATATGTTCCGGCAGTAAAAGTTAAGGATTTAACCTTGAAAATATTATGGTCTGCCTGAGTTCTAGTTATGACCTTGAATTATTTTAGCCTTGGAACATTGAACATTCTTGCAGTTTATGGGGTTTATTCATATTCACAAAATGTCCATTTATCAAATTAAATCTTTTCAGCCATAATTTATAATTACTAGTTGATTGAAAAAGTCTTGATATCTTCTTAAATTCATTTTGAGGTTTTTTTTTTACTGCTTGTTTACATGCAATAGAATGCATGATGTTGATTTTAAATTGACTTAGCAGTGCATATGTGTGCTGTTACATAGATTGATTCATTGAAGATTTGAAAAAACTTTGCATATATCAGAGATTGTTTCTGGAGACTCAAAATCATTTCTCCTTTGTAATGCTACAAAATCACTTAGGCACTGATATACTTGTGGACATTTTGTCTGTCCCTTTGTATAATGCATAATGTAGACAAAGGAGATGCCCACATAAGTTCCTGATGAGATAAAAGGCAGAATTATATAGCAACCCTCACTTTGTCCAGGCTGAGCGGTTTATTGCTGCTGCCACCAGGCACCGCCAACCTCTGCATGATGACCTGAGACTCTTCCTCCTCAAGCTCCTCCCTGGGAGTGGGCTGACCCGATCCCAGACACACCAGGCTGCCATCAGATGTAGACACCAGGACCTCGAGTCCACGACTGCTCAAGGGAGAAAGGTCATGCAACAACATATCTACCAAAGACGTGTCGGCCAATGCCACCTGGGATTCACAACTGTGGTCACTTGCCAATATATGGAGGACTCCGTCATCTGATAAAAACACCTGAAGGGGATTTCAATAGAAATTAATGGGAAAGGTAATGGTGAGGAAGCCATAAAAATTGGATATATGCATATATGATCCACCATATCCATGCATGCTGAATTTATTTGACAAAACCATCAAACAATCAAAGGCTATACCAATCTACTTTGATTTTGAGGATAAGTACTGCATAAATAGAAGAAAAAGAGAAGACTATAGGAACAGCACATTCTTTGAAAATGATAATTTTCAACAAGTAAATCATCAAAAAAGAAAATTGCCAAAAATGGACTTAGTCTAAGTTAGAGAAAGTAATCGAAATTCAGGAAATAATACCCTAGAGAAGTGATCATTTGTGCATACCTCATGCACATGCATGTATTTCAAAATCCGAATACTTAATTAATAAAAGTAACTTGCCAAATCATATGGTCCATGGATCATATTAAATTTTGTAACCAGAACATTTCCAGAGATTCCCTTTGATGCCTTATATGGATAATTAGGGATGACTGCTCCAGTAATACCATTTAAAGCAAAAACATTCCTGCAAAAGAAAGATAATATCCTTGAAATGATCTTCAGTAGAGATATGCAGCTGTAAAGATAAAAAAAGGAAGGATAAACATCTATTTATGTCTTTTAAAGAAAACCTTTCAAATATTTAAAAAGGGTAGAAAATGAGGCATTATGAACAAAGTTAAAAAAATAAATAGTATCAACTGATCACAAAAAAACAACAACTTCAAAATCTGCAAACCTAAAACTTAAGCCACCAATGTACCATGGCTTTAACTTATTACTAAACTGCCAATGTTGATATGTATATATCTATAACCACCAATATAGATGTTACTCCACTACAGATAACTCTAAACTGTACATCAGCCATAGATGCAGTAGACCTGTAACTCAACCACCTGTGCGTGCATAACTCTAACTTCAAAACTCAATTAACAATGTCAGTTTGGATCTACCCTGTAATCCAGAAATTAATGTAGACCTCACAGAGTTCTAATTAGTAATTAAATCACATTTGTCGACACGGCTCTAGCTTGAATACCCGTTTAACAATCTATGCATGACTCCAACATTAAAAAAAGTTTGTTGATGGAGATGTCTTTTTATCTGGTTTAACTAATTTCTTGAAATAAAAAGGAAGACAAGTTGTAAATGACAACAAAGCTTATTTATTTCTGCACAAATCAATTATTTTTGTGAATTTGTTAGTAAGTAGTTGAATTTATACAATTTTTTTTTGTGTGAAAAACATCATGCAAAAAGTTTTTGTTTTGTCTATTTCCTTGGTAGCTTGACCAAGTAAAATTATGAGGTGGTGGTAGTTTTAGGCTTAACAAACATACCCTTCACTTGTGGCCACTACAACATCCAGCTGCCCATCCATATTAACATCCACTATGCTGCTACCGGCAAAACTGGTCCCGCCAACTCTTGCAGACCATTTGTTCTTAGCTGTGACAGCATCCACACAAGTGACATTGCCAGTTTTGTCTGTGACAACAAGCTCCATGCCGGGAGTATCGTCCAAATTAACAGCAGTCAACTGCATTGAGAAATATTATTAAAGCTTCAGCAAATGCTATAAACAGCTTACATTACATCAAGTACATTTTCATAAATATATTTGTATAACCTATAAATGAGAAAAATTTATAACAAAAGTATGAAATAGGATTCCTTCTCTGGATCAAAATAAAGGCAAAAGAGTCTGAACTGAACGTATAATCAGAATTGTACCATAAGTTTCCAATCATAAGCTCATAACTTAGGAAATTTGAATGAGAAGCACATCAATTCATTTTTCTATTTCAAGCTGTTGGACTACTGAATAACCCAGAGTTGTGTAAACAGTAAAGTATAAATTTTCCTTGAAATCCTAGCCAAAAAAAAAAAAGGTTGTTCAAAAAGTGGCATCATAGATAAAATAACATCGTTTTCTATTAACTTGAATTTGAATGCTTTAATTTTTCTAAATCTACACCTTTACTCCATGGAATAAGCTTCTTAAAGCATCCCTTTTAAATTCAATTGAGTCAATCAACATACTCTTCCTGATATTGATCCAAAAGTTCGTGGGAAACCTTGTCTGTGTTGTCCATCCCAAGTCAACATGTATAATGTTCCTGAACTGGAGCCAACAATGATCTCTGATTGACTAAAGTCACAGTCCACATCAATGACAGTCGGGCTGAACAGATTAAACACAGGTGACTGGAAGGAAGAAAAAAGGCATTTAAAAATACCTCACATGTAGCAGCCAAGAGGTTAAAAAAACTGGGGTATTATAAAAGTCAATCAGTTCATACTCAAGTCAAGTATAGCATTAAATTAAACACATTGCAGGAGTTTGGTTGGATCGATTGCATATAAATGTAAAACATACACTTTTTACATATTTATACCTTATCTAAGTTGCAAGCAAAGGGGTCTTGTGTGTTGTAAAAAATTGAAAAAAACTGAAAATGTTTGTAACTTAATGAGCACCTACAGACATACCCAACCTCACCCATCTAACCTCCTCCCCTTATTATCCTTATACATGCACCACAAACTCTTATTGCTCCCTATTTTTAAGCGCTAGAACAATTTATCACCTGTTGCAGTTCAAGGAAGACCACTCTTGCGAAAGGAGATGTTTTAATGACTGACGCAGGTTTGGCCTTGCTTTGACCTTCTTGCACATCTAAGTGGAGTTTCTTCAGATCCAGGATGGCCACCGCTGTGATGTAATATTTATCTTTCTGTTTTGCATCACTGCCCCATGGCCCATTCTGACCTTCACTGCAATTAAAACAAAGATTTGCGTGTATTATAAAAACAAGGATATTTATGAATAAAAAATAAATTCCTAGAACTTAAAATTTTAGAGCTTAACTCTAAGATATAACATATAGTTATTTTTTTAGTTCTTGGGGTAGAAAAAATTTTAATCAAAACCTGAAGAGGTACAATCATGAAGAGGATATAAAATTTCAAAGTGTAAATTAAGTTCCGTTTTTGAATGATGCTTCACTGCTAGGTAAAATGAGAGGACATACCCAAATTGGATAATACTTGTTTCAGCTCACCCTAGCTATTATTTTTTTGCTCTCTTATTAAGAATTATACTCACACTTCCACTTCTAAAAATGGAACAAAACAAAATCATCACCAACAAAAGGAAATGCGAAAAAAAAAAATCACATATCTTGTACAGAGGGTATGCATATCTTTAAAAAATGCTGGACATAAAGTATGCCATAGTTGGTGTTTGGAAAACACAATGCCTTACTATTTGGGAATTAGTCAGGGTTCTCTTTGGTATTTTACAGAAAAAAAAAAATGAAAGAAAACATAGAAAAAGAATAAAAAAACAAGAAGAGTTACCACTCACCTATAATCGTCATCACTAAAGAAAAAAGATAGTGGGATGACTAAAAATCTTTTATCATGTAAGACAGGCGTGTCAAAAACATGAGGATCTACAGGTATATACCCTGGACTCTGGAAAAAAAAAATGCAGTTAGTGCATGAAAGAAAATATATATACGTTGCACAAGTACAACCATTTTGAAGTTACTCAATAAGAAATTCAACTACAATACTCAAAGTTGCGATCAGAGGTTACAGAGACTGAGAGATAGGGTTATGGGTCATCAATGGAAGAATCAGAGAGTCAACAATTATTTCCAAGGTATATTATGTTTGAACACCATATAATGAATAGCTTTACGTTGTTCACATTCGAGTAAGTTTTATGTAAGAAATTTAGCTTTTTAAAGCAATAAATAAGGATCTGAACTACTCACTGGCATTTGTAAAACACTCTCATGAATATTCTTGTAATGTACATAATTATTTTCCTCATCAAACCATCTAGACTTCACATAAGCAGGATCAATCTAAAGAGAGATAAAGAGTCAATAAGTAGCCTGATGTCTTAAAACATCTTAAAACATGTCTTAAAGTGGCAAAATGTATATTTAAAAACACCAAACAGAATTAAGCAAAACACTCTAAAACAAAATGCCTTGCCAAAATGTTCAAACTATGCTTACAATTCCTGAATTTTTCTGATACAAAACTATAATAATAAACCAAACATTAAAAAAAAAATTGACAACAAATTCTTCTCAACTGAGGTCACAAGATTAGAATTTAAACTACAGTTCATGCTCAATGTCAAAAACTTTCTACCTAGTCGAAATAAGCAGAGGCAGAGAAGCTTATTTTCCTATCGAAACTGTAGAATCATCTAGTGTCTGTAAAATTACATAATAAATTTGAGACATAACTTATCTCTTTTGCGGTCATTACAAAGGTTCATTTAGTAGGCTTCTATACCTGAAAATTATAAATATGCAGCTGGTATCCATCTTTGCTGTAAAACAGGCCTTCTCCTTTTGATGTGATGAAAAGCAGATCTAAAACACCATCTCCATCAATGTCAAACTGAAAGATTAAAAAATCTTGATGAAAATTTAGAAGTCATTATTTCTACTAAATTCTATAAAATATACGTCGTGAATATAAAAAGAAAGAAATGAAAATATTACAGAAAAGTTGAAAGAGAGAGAGAGAGAGAGAGAGAGAGAGAGAGAGAGAGAGAGAGAGAGAGAGAGAGAGAGAGAGAGAGAGAGAGAGAGAGAGAGAGAGAGAGAGAGAGAGAGAGAGAGATGGGTATAGAAAGAGAAAGATAGTGATAAAAAATAGAAAAAAGTTAACACTGAAAGAGAGAAATAGTGTATGCTTGTGTGTATGAGAGAGAGAGAGAGAGAGAGAGAGAGAGAGAGAGAGAGAGAGAGAGAGAGAGAGAGAGAGAGAGAGAGAGAGAGAGAGAGAGAGAGAGAGATATGGGTATAGAAAGAGAAAGATAGTGATAAAAAATAGAAAAAAGTTAACACTGAAAGAGAGAAATAGTGTATGCTTGTGTGTATGAGAGAGAGAGAGAGAGAGAGAGAGAGAGAGAGAGAGAGAGAGAGAGAGAGAGAGAGAGAGAGAGAGAGAGAGAGAGAGAGAGAGAGAGAGAGAGAGAGTGAGGGAGGGAGGGAGTGAGAGAGAGAGAGAGAGAGAGAGAGAGAGAGAGAGAGAGAGAGAGAGAGAGAGAGAGAGAGAGAGAGAGAGAGAGAGAGTTTTATCAGAGACATATTACTGATATTTCTTAAGAAATATAAAAAAACAAAAACATAAAATCATGTGCTTTGCATAAAAACTAGAAATGCATTTAAAAAAAAGACTTCTGAGGCCACAATGTAGCATATTTTGTTGAGATAATAATTGAATTGTTACAACTGAGGACAAGATTGAGCATTGAAAGAAAAAAATTTGATCTATTGTATAATGATAATATTGTGATAAAAATAATGATAAGTAAAACTGTAAATAACATGATGATTTTCATAAGGAGGAAGATGATTTAGTATGCTGATAATGAATATATTATGACGAGATTGTGATAATGATTTATAAGGAATCATTAATTCATTGTTAACCCAACAATCAAGGGCAAATGACCTTCCATCACCAGAAGCATTACTACAAGAATAATCTTCATGAAAACTTTGTCCTTGATGTAAAAAAAAAAAAAGAACAAAAGAACCTTTCATAAAATAACATCTTCAATGTGCTGTTAAAACTCAAACTTAAAATCTAGAATTAGATACTTAAGAAGAGCTCATAGGGACCGTGTTTTATAACTATTACAATCATTGCTTTGATTTTCCATGCTGTTATGATCAATCAATGGTCAATAAAACAATGACATATAGACAACAAAAACAGCTGCATAATTTTGCCAATGCTATCAAGCATTTTGCACATAAATTTGAAATCCTTAGGAAATGAGAAACAACTACAAAATATAATAAATTAAAAAAAAAAAATTGTAATACAATATTAAATGAATTTCCCAAAGATGGAAAACATTTTTTTCATTATATTCAACTTTCACATTCATCCAAACTTTACTAGATGGTTTGACCAGAATTAGTCAACATTCTTGGATGAACTCAAACATAATCCCCCTGGATTTCAGTGGCTTACACATTATGATGGAAGTATGTAAACCTCACTTTACAACTTCTGCTCTGTACCTCACTACAATGCACAGAAAATGTTTCAGGATACATACAGTTTTCAATGGAAACCATTTCTCAATTGATAGCCAGTCTCCATACTTTACATTACAAACAATTGGTTATTGGATAAATTAACATGCATTCAATTCATGGGAGTCTCAGTGCCAAACATTTAAAAATGATTATTTTTTGGAAAATTAATATAATTAACTCTATCTTTAGCTTTCAGAGAAGGAAGAGTACGTAAGACTTCTTAATTTTCATCATTCCATATTTTTTACAATAGAAAATACCTTTGTGACAAAAACTCAAGTTTTGATTATTAGAATCAAACAAAAACAGAAGACAATGTGAATGCATGTATAATTTGCTTTACCTGAAGTGGTGAAGAATGAATTGATTTATCTAGATTATGCCGAGGCCATCCATGTAGGTGTTTTCCTGTGTCACCCTCTGCAACAGTTATTGTCTCACCAAAAGGAGCTACCACAATGTCCCACTTCTCGTCACCATTTACATCTGCTATGAGTGGTGATGCAGCAAATGGAAATGAACTGACATCTGTCTGCCACAACTTTCTCAATGAGTAAGGGCACCTGCACTCAGAAAATTGAGGAAAGTGATTAAGTTCTTCATTTTAAATATGATGGATGGAATTGGTAAAGAAAAACTGTTTTGTTTATAATAAAGCTTTCTAAATAGACACACTCAAAATAGTTGTCTTGAAAGCATGATGATTGGTGTAAGTTAAGGTGATTACAAATTTATGTAAAGTAAAATTTGATTAGTATTAAATTTAAATAGTTGATATTTATAAATTATTAATTTTAAAAATGTGATCTCCAATGTTTCAGGCAGGATATTTTAATCTTAATGATTGATACAAACTCTGTGCAATGTTGTAATTTAATACCTTCGTTTTAATTTTTCTGAGTCTTTGAACTGCTGCTTTGATGCAATGGGATCATCCTCATAGGATTTTTGAAAAACAAAGAACCACAAGAGAATCTTTAAAAAGCAAGACATTTTCCAAGAAAATTGAAACCTATGCGCAAGGTTAACAATTGCTTAGAGTTCGAGATCTATTCCAAACAATAGGCCTGTAGACGTAACTCAAGAATTATGATTCATACAGTGATACACAAATGGTACGAGGAAACTTCCAATATTTCATGACTAAATCTAAGTTATTACGGGCGAATAATCTTCATCCATTGGACTCCTTAAATAACATAGGATCTAATGCACCAACGAAATCTATGCTCTATCCTGTACGAACTAAGTTATGGGCGCAGCCATTTTGTAACGATAATCAGTTCTTCTGTAAAAGGAGAGCAATAAACTAATAAAATAATAGAACTAGATTTATTTTCGAAGCCAAAGATCAAAGTTTATCCTTTCTCTTTCACTTAGGCTGCAGTGTGTTACTGTATTGGAGGTGGTACTTGATCGCCTGCGTTTTATTTAGAAAAAATGGATAAAATCTGCGTGCTCAGAAAACTGGTGCCTTCTCTTCGAAGCAACAGTGTCAGAGTTTTACAAACACTGCCTCGGAAACGTAATGTTGTATTTCCTTCTTTACAATCTAAAGGCTAAGTCCTCTAGGCTACCCCTTTTTTCAAAGAATATTCGTATGACGATCGATTTCAAGGTTATTGTCAGACATCCAGACTAAATCTAGTTCTAGACCCTGTTTATACCAAGATTTAGGTGAAAGCAATGCAAAAAATCGCAAGTTTGAAAACATAACCTGATGCTTAAATTTTGATCAAGATCTTATTATGTAGATCTAGTCTAGATCTAGATTCTAGTTCCAAGAAAAAAAAAATATGTATACTGCACTGAAACTGGCCTTTCAAAAAAAAATTACAAAAAAGTTATTAGATATAGATCTAAACTAGATCTAGATCTATGTCAACAAAATGAACAGCAATAGAAACTTTTCTTATGACATGGTATGATCCACTATATTCCTAGACCTCAAACATTTTTTACAAATGTGCTTTGCTTCCTCCTACATGTGTGCAAATTTGTAATTTCCATCAAGTGGAATTTAAAAAAAAATTATCATTTTTATCACTTTTTTTTGTAATTGTCTGAGACCCTATAAGGCCCAGGTTTTACTCTGAATTGATTGTTTTCCATGCAGGTGTAAAATGAAAATCAACTTAAAACGTTAATAGTAATAATACAAGTGGAAACTCAGCTCAATATGAATCTTGTCTTTCAACCATTGGCAAATTAAATCAAGAAATAAAGTACCCCTACCCCTTACACACTTTCATATAAGTATAATTTAGTGAACAGTGGCTTAAGTTACATTTTGAGTCTGATCTTTCTTTGAAAATAGTAATCAATATCATTGAAAATGAATGACATTTTAATGCTGATTGCATGCAATTTCAAATTCAATATGTGATTAATTTGGATTTTTCATCTACCTGCCTAGCAAAAGTAGAGTTAATTATTTGCAGTTTTTGTGATGCCACTTTAACTTAAATATATGCTTAAATTCAGCCTGCAATGAGCTGCCTTATAAGTAATGTGCACCATACGGCATTGTTAGACACACAGAAAAAACTTGTATACAAAACATTATTTGTTAGACTAGCAGCTTGTTTCTAAATGATAATTTAAATAAAAATGGAGACAAGTTACATTGCCTTTGCATTTTTCTTTTGTGAACACTTCAAATATGAGGTGCCAACTCTGCCTGTATCTTATTTTTTTTTTTTGCTTAAAATTATGTACATGTTTTTATGTTTTCAGCCCTTATTGGACTCACTCCTCAAATAAGTGTGCATGCTCGATGTATGGGTAGCCATGGTCCTCCAGCACATTGGAAACCTATGAAGCAAATTTGTTTGGAGAATAAGAATCACATGGACTGCATGCCTGTGCCTCAGGGAAGCTGGCAGGAAAGTTATGACAAACAACAAAGAAAATGGAACCTTATGCTTGCAGCTGGGGTTGTGGCCTTTGGAATCACATATTTTATAGTAAGAAGTGTTTTTTCTCCCTCCATTTGTTTTTAATGAACAAGGAGTATAAGAGCCTCATATCCCTTAAAGTACTCATCATTTGACCAAAATTTTATCTATTTTTTGTAGTCATCCTTTCAGAGGAATATAAAAGACTATGTCTAGGAGCAACTGCGTTATAATTTTCAAAGAGTACTTTCCTTTTCTTATATTTGGCTGTTTCAGTTTCAAATATTTATATAAATGTCTAAGGTGGCCTAATGCAGCATGTGTATACCATGGCTTATCTACCAACTTATCCTGAATTTGTGCCATAAAAATACAAGATTCAATACCTTCTAATATGCAATGTATATGTTCGGATTTTGCTTTGAAATATATATCAAATAAAAGCTGTGCATGTCCTCTATAAGATGCGATTTGTCTAAACATTGCCTTCTGTCTATGAGGAGGTGCACGATATGGTGCTTTATGCTTTACACATGCTTTGAGCAATTTTTTTTTATTTTAGTTGATTGAAAGATTGTCTTAAAAAAAACTATGAGTGTAAATTGAACTTAAAAATGTTCACTTCAGTGTGATCAGCTGACATTAGTAAGTATCCCTGTATAATTTCAAGTTGGAGATTTACTCGTTTTTAAGCCTATGTTCCATTAATGATGGCTGTCTATTATTATCTGTACCTGTGGATGTAACAGAACATTCAATAATTCTAAGTTTAGGAGACATATAAACACAAACCACACTAACATTTTAAGTGGAGGATGAAAATCAAGAGGATTGTTTTCTAATTTCATTAAAAATATAATTTAACATCATAATGAAAAGTATATATTAGGAGAAACTTTTTTTTTCTCTAGTTTTGGATATATTTATATATATAAGGTTGGAAGTAATTGTGAATTACAGTTAGATATTGGTAGTGATAACATAGACGGCCATTACACTATTTAATTTAATTTATTCATACTTTTTTTTTTCATTTTGAAGCTTTCAATGTTTTAGATTTACATTGTTTTTATTTGAATAAATTTAAGAAATGCAACAAACTTTTAACTTCCCCATGAATTGTTTAATCAAACTCAGTCAGGCATATGGAAAGAAAGTGTTAAATCAAGGAAATTGAACCAAAGACGCTACTTGGGTATATATTTGAAAAGTGTTATGTTGTATCACTTTATCAATATTGATGAAAATTCTGTTGTGATGGGCATATAGCATGAGATCACTAAGATAGGCTGCAAAAAAGTTTCAATCTCCGAAGTCCTGTAATCCTTCGCGTCAAATAAAAAAAAGGAGAAAAAATATTCATGCAGCACTAATTTTGTATAGTATTTTAATAATGCATGGCTATATTTTTACTACAGATTTCTTAAAGTGCAAGTCCTACAATCTTTTGGCAATAACTTTTATAATTGTAATATCAGCACCTTAAAAATAACTTAGCGAAAATCAAATTATGCCTTGGATTTCGAAACAAAGAAGTTATTTTCACTTTTTGTAAGCGACTCTTTTCAAATTACAATCTAATCAAAGAAATTGTTCTACACAACCGGACTCCCACACTATGATTTAAAATGGCTTATTATTACTTCTTTTTAAAGCTTGTATCAACTTAAAGCTCATGAAACAAATGTTTTCTTTGTGTAGCTCTCAGAATGATCCTGTCCTTAGTTTAAGTACTAAACACATTTTAAAATGGTGTATTGAATGCTCTCAGCTAATGCGAGTGTGTTAGCATAAATCAGGCCAGCTTGACCCCATGGTGACCCTGTGTCAAAGGTCAGACTAAGCTAAGTGCGCCACTGTAGAACTTCTGTAATAGAAGTGAAACATCAGGTAATTGATAAATTAATTTTTTAAGATGACGTTGCATTATTCATACAGTCCAATATTTCACATAATTTCTTCCTATATATGCATTTATATAATCAACAATCTCTCCTTGTACCCATCTCTTCTTTTCAGTTATACAAAACTGGTTGCATCATGTTCTTTGGCTATGATGATTATAAGACTTTTAAATACAAGGTAGCAGGAGCTGAACTTCATGCGAAGACTGTTGAAAAAGATGGCAAGTCACTCCAATTTTTTTTCATTTCTTTTCTTTCTGTCTCTGAAATCTTTTATGACACAAATACCCACTGATATCTCTGAGCTATTAACAAAGGTAATCCAAGGCCTTTTGTAGTACATTGAAGATGTCCCTGCCATGCAGGGTAGAGCTGGATCTCCTCTCTTCACGGTTTGACCAAAGTCTGCCTCCGAGAGTCAAAATTTTTTATCAAGCTGTGGAGAGATATGAATTAGTTAATTTTTATTACTTATAGTTTATTTAATCCATTCTAAATTAACAAAGTGAGTGAAGTTAATAAAACCACTATTTTAAAATATACTGAAACTAAATCATTAGATAAAATCATATCAGATAAAAAAAATGCAATTATTCCGTCTTTATGTTCATTTTTGTCAATTTGCTACTAATTCATTATGTCTTGTTTGTTTTAATCATTATTTCTAGAAGAAGGCTTACAACAAGGAGGCTCAGATAAAAGCGAGGATCCAAGTGGTGGAGTTGCTGAGGCTACAGGTGAAGGAGACAAGGCAACTGAAGCTGAAGAACTACCAAATATCCCATCCCATGCTCAGTATCTGCTTGTAGGAGCTGGCACTGCAGCTTTTGGTGCATACCGTGCAATTAAAGCACGAGATCCGAAAGCAAAGGTCTGTTTATGCTATCTATGTGGAAAAAATCTGTTTGGATTTATGAAAAATTCTGAATTATTGATCTCATTGAAATTGATAAAATCACTATTTTAAAATAAGGCTGAAAGTTGATCATTAGACATTGTTTTCACTTATTTAAAAAAAATCTAATTTTTTAAATTTTTTCTTTTGTTGAAATTACTAACTGGAGCACAATCTATGAAAATGCAGAGAGAATACTAAACTAATGATGCTTGTGGTGAGATAATAAATTCTGACTTTAGGGGAAGCTTGCTCTAGCGGTAATTCAAAGCTGTTAATTGATTTCTTAAGCATAACCTTCCAGCTTTTGTCCTTGGTTTTATAAGTTAGATCTGTACTTTTGTTTAGTTGTAAGTGAGAGAAGGCCATTATTTTTAATACACACACACTGTATCTGAAGTAAATTTATGTACTATTTTATTGGTTAAATTTGGGGAACATTTGTGTGCTTTAAAAGAACTTTTTTTTTTTAATTCCTATGTGATGAATAGTTAACTTTTACCTTTGCTTAGATCTTGATCATTGGTGAAGAAGATGCTGTGCCATACATGAGGCCTCCCTTGTCAAAAGAGCTGTGGTTTAATGAAAACAAGGCAGAAGTGGAACGATTGCAGTTTAGGCAGTGGAATGGCAAAAAGAGGAGGTGACCACCCTAAATATATTTAGCGGTAATCTGTGTTAAAAACATTTTACTTTAAATTTGAATCTGTGGTGCTCAGCGTATAAAGTGAAATGTATATTAAAGTTTATGGTTATGTGACTGTTCATCTCTTAATCATTTATTGTTGCTCTGGGAACTTCAAAAATGTATATCTTTACAAGACAGGGGTTTATATTAACCATGGCAAAAAAAAAGCAAAAGAAGAAAACTGTTTTTGGGCAGTTCATTATACGTTGCATAAAAATGCTTTTCAGTCTTACTCCTCTTTTTTTAAAAATTATTTTTTTCACTCATTATAGTGTCCATTATGAACCTCAAGAGTTTTTTGCGGATCCAAAAACACTTAACACATTGGAAAATGGTGGAATAGCTTTACTTTCTGGGAAAAAGGTATGAAGTTTATTTTACTAAGCTTTTTTATCTTATTTCATTAAAATTAAAATCTGTTTTTGTTTTGCATGTTTTACACCTAAAAATTATTTCTTAGATGTGTAAGGAAATAGTATTCAGTTTATTCAATGAAGTCAAAACGTAATTCTATCACTGTTTGAGTATCTCATTTTTTTTAATCCTTGTGTTTATGGGTGCACAAGTTGCTTTGAGATAAGTCATGGACAGTATGATGTGCACAATCTTTTCCTTATGAGTCTTAAGCCTTCTTTTATTTATGGAAAAGCTCATCTCTTAGGTCCTGCCATGATTTCTATATATGTAATTTGCAAATTAAGCCTGGGAGCACCCTACATCTCACAGGCAAGTTATATGTGTGCACACAGTGAGACAGCAATAGGAAACAAATAAATAAATATTGACAGGCATTACAAAAAAATATGCTTAAATCTATGTATGGGGGGCAATAAACAACCAATAAGAATACATCAAACAATTGATATGTGTCTACTTAAGAATTAGCAAGAGGAAGCAACCAGTGCACTTGATTAACTGGAATAACTCATAAAAGGGCTGTGTATACACTGAATTTTTATTCCTATATTCTTAGGTAGTCAAACTTGATGCTGGCAACAAAGCAGTTTGGTTAGCCAGTGGAGAAAAGATCACCTATGACAAGTGTCTCTTAGCACCTGGTAACCCCTTTTTTAGTCAGCAGTTTTTCTTTTCATTCATTCATCTAGAACTAACCTTTGCATTTCCTACGTTGTTAAGCAACTAGAACATTCTGTAAATAAAAATTAACCAAAACAAAATTAATGTTTCTGCATTCTGTTATGATGGCTCACAGCTCCTGTTCAGCTTTCATGTTTGACGACTAATAAATCCATTAAGACTTTAGTGTTCATGTGACAAGCATGATATTCTATTAACAGAGCTCGTCACATTTTTCTCTGAATTTATTTTTTGCCTTTAAAATGTACAGAATATGAAAACACTAAATTCAAGAGCTGTTATCTCTGACGTTGCAGGCGGAAAGCCCAGAAATCTACCTGTATTAGCTACAGCCAGTGCTGAAGTTAAAGAAAGGACGGTGCTTTACAGAACAGTAAGTGACTTCAATCTGTCCACAGGCTTTCTATGATTTAATCACTCTATGCGAGAACATTATTCATCTATCTCTATCATGCTTTGGCTTGCAATAATGAAAATATGAGCATTTTAGTGGGTAATTTAAAGCATGGAAACTGGTGACAACTGCTTGAGTTAATCCCTCTTTTGAGGATTAATAATAAATTGAGCAAGATATGTTTCAAGTTCCTAACTTTTCAAATAAACTGAAAAACAGTTTTGAAAGCCATTTTTTTACATTCTAAGATTTGTAAATGATGTACAAAGTAATAGATCATCCGTCAACTCTTAAACATGTCGAGGATGGCTTAAGCAAAAAAAAAAAAAGAAGTTAGGAACTTTAAACTCAAATAAGCATCCAGGACTACAACTCAGAGTTATTTCCAGTAATAGGAGTTGGGAGTTAACTTATGCTTTTCACTGAGGTCAACAATCCTCATTTGTTGACAGAATGGATAGAAATATACATTATTTTGTCTTGTCTTAACTAGATTTCAGATTTTAAGCAACTCGACAACTTGGTTGACAAGTCAGATAGTGTTGCTATCATTGGTGGTGGCTTCCTTGGAAGTGAATTAGCTTGTGCCTTAGGAAGAAAGGGTATGCTATTCTATGATTAAGATTAAAATAATTCATGTCAGACAATTATTTTTTCATATTTTAAGTAAACTATGGGTGAATTTTTCATGATTATAAAAAGTTTATTTTAGACGTTTAAAAAAAAATATATCAAAATCATTGCAAGATCCACCACAGCTGTTAGCTGTGAAGTAAAATGGAACTTTAAAATTTCAATACACTTTTTCATTGAAAAGCCAATCATTTCTTTGAATCTCTTTGAGGGCTTTGAAAACACTAAGAATGTGAATTTTTGTGTATATCAAAGAGAGATACCAGTCTTAAACATTTTGATTGTAACCAACCTGAAGTAGTGAAAGTGATGATGCTAGCCCTTTTCATATTTATCCTTTAATCTGAATCCATACAGCCAAAAAATCTGGTCTCAAAGTATATCAACTATTTCCAGAGAGTGGTAAGTGCATCAGAGACAGACTAACTCTCCCAACCTGCTTAAAATGTCCAAATACTAAATACTTCAATAGTTTTATCTCATTTCCCTGAAATTTGTTTTCTTGCTTTTATGCTAATGTATTTTTAGCCAATAAATTACCATATTTGCCTCTATAAAAGGCTTTGTGAATTTTTTTTAATTCCAGAGGATTAGTCATAATATTAAAAATCATATAACTCTCAGCCTAGTGTTAATAATTTGACACAAAGAAATGATGAGATATCTCAGTCACATATGATTTTCAGTAAATTTGTTGTTCAATCTTATTTATTTCTATCCTAATCCAACATTTAGTACTTTTTTACTTGAGTTCTATAAGATTGAGAATACAAAGTGATAGATTTATAATGTTTATTTTTTACTTACTGCAGGCAACATGGGTAAAGTTTTGCCAGAGTACTTGAGCAAATGGACAACTCGGAAAGTGGAAAATGGTATGGATTCAATAGTCAATTCCTAATATGTACCTCAATACATGGACAAGAAAAAAAAATGTGAACATGGGATTTAATTTTTTTTTTGTGTGTGTCAAAGCTATCCTTCACAATGACCAACGTCCCTTGCCGGTTGAAACCAGATAGGAATATAATTAAATAACAGTTAAGTTTGCCTAGGCATTGAATCCCAATCAAAATTATTATCTTTTCCATTGCTGTTGATTATTAAATATTTCATAGAAACGGCAAGTTGTTAGATTGAATTGTGGTTTGCTTTGGCCATGATATAGTGTGTCTTGAAGAGATGTTATTTCAATATTTAATTTTTATATCCCTGATGCAAAATTCTCAATGTGTGTGAGAAATCCATTTGAGATGAAGTTGTCTTAAAAAATTCAAACACATCCTAAGTTGTAGAAGCATTAGCATATCCCAAGAATACCATACATTTCGAGCTTTGAAAACACTAAATTGAAATGTGGAATGACTCAAGGCAGTTTCTTTACTGTAATAGCTGTATTCAGTGGAGCACGGATTTCTTGAATTCATTGGGGAATGATTATATGTTCGAAGAAGCTGTGTTAGAACAAATCTATTTATAGCACTCAGACCGTGAATTTACGTTTTCAGGAATATTTTGAAGTACATTAACAATGTATGGAGGCTTAGTGTTTTCTTGGCTACTTCCGTACAATTCTAAGCATTAGGGAATATCCGATTTGCCATATTTTCCCTACTTTTAGTACTTCAAATAGAGGACAGAAGACAGATACCTCCAAGCAAACCGTTCTGTCATTCCCAACTCCTTTTATGTGGAAACTTGTCTCCAAACCCCATCTCTTATCGGTTCTCAAACTCTTGATGCTAGATTGAGGTCTAGACTCTAGGTCTACATTATGATCTCAGTCACAAATTTCTTTCTAACTAGGCGTACATACAGTCTAAAGTCGATGTTCAAATGCTTGTTCCTGAATAATATTTAATCGTCTGTCTGTCAAGGCAGAGCTAAACCTAATCCTACTATAGGACACGAAAAAGGTTTGAACCTCACTATTATCAGTCCAACATTCTACCTTTTGAGCTATCTAGTGTCCTAACAGTCATTAAAGAGATCTACCTGCCTGCTTTTTTTCTTCATACCTATGCACTGATTGATTAAGCAAGGGGTGGTCCCAGACAGATTTACCTGTCATCATGTCATCATTACCCATGTCTTGTGCACGTGGAACGAATAAATCTTGGTTACAATCGGCCCCTTTGAAGTCTTAGTGACAAGTAGACCTAGGTGGGACGAGAGAGGGGGTATCTTTCTCCCTGGTGACTATGGATAAATGGCTAGGCTACCTGTCCACAAATTGTTTCTACACAGTGAAAGAGGAGGGGTAAGGCGAGCTTGTTTGAAGATCCCAAAAGCTATGTAGAGCACTTGATTGAAATTTAAGATCTGCGAATTTGTTGAAAGTCACAGTCTGTCAAATTTTTTATGAGAAGAACATTTTTTTTCTCTAATTTTGGGTTGATTGTTCGAAGACAACGTGTAACTTCAAACTAGTTCAACGAAAATGTAGTAGTAAGAAAGGAATAAAGACAGAATCAGGAGGAGAATAGGGATGAGTTCGAGGATTTTGTGATTTCGAGGGATCCGTATTCTACCTTATCGTGTTCTACTGTATGTGTTGCAAAGAAATGTAAGAACTCACTGAATTTATGTGATGCTCATACTGATTTTTTCCATGTAAAGCAACTTGTCTCTACAAGTCCAACAATTTTTTATACTCTACCCTTTCTTTGTGTGTGAGTGTACCTTGTTTTAGCTTACTGTGTTTTTTTTATCTTTGTTTATTACACGGCTGTTAAAGAGCGGCATTTTAGTTTGCCTGTCGCACCCGTGAAGCAGCTTGTAACCCGATCGGGTCATGAGGTCAACCACCCCTGCAGAACGGGGACTCCCCTTTCCTCGCAACTTTAGATTTTAGATCTAATTTTCACACCAAAACACTGGAGAATTTAAGCTTATGCATGAAAGGAAGAACTACAAAAATCATATAATTTGTTACATCTATATTTCAGCGATACGAGGATATATTTTTCCCCCTTCTTTTCATTTAATTGATGGAGTTATTGAGCGCTTTAATAAGTACATGAATCTGGAATAATCATAAGTTGGTGACTTTTTTTACGGGACATTTATGAAAAATTGAAACAATTTTTGGGGATGAAATTTTTACAGCATTTTATATATATGTTGAACTTAACACCCACCAAAGGGCATTAGCGAAGAGTTCTCTGTTTCCAAGTTATGCAGGTTTGAGTTGTGATAGTCCACTTGTTACAGCGCTGGTACGGCGTTTTGATATAAAATAATAAATCTAAACAACGATAGAACATCGTAGTTCAAGCTGTAGAGCGTCAATATATATGAGGGAGGCCTGGTGTTAACTTTTAACAAAATTAAAAACAAGAAGAAAATGAAACTTATGTAGGTATGTAGGGTTGCACATTGTCTTCCTTGACAGGTAAGTCATACGTTTACTTTGCCTTACGTTCTTCAATTGGTGGGGCGTGTGCTAAGATCTGTCTGTCTGTCTCTCTCTCTCTCTCTCTCTCTCTCTCCCTCTCTGTCTGTCTGTCTGTCTGTAATATTTTCAAGCTTTTATTATAACTTTCTTCAAACCTCTGACGCCTAAGCGCTTTGAGTTTATTTACGTCAGAATATTAAAAGCATATTGTAAAAATCTTTTTTTTTGTTATTGGAAATGATTGTGAACACCAAAATTTAGTAACGAGCCGTTGATAAAGTCCACACAAAGAAACTTTTGATTGTTTCCTCTATCTGCTACTTAATGATCTATCACAACAAGATCTGCAAACTTCATGGAGCTTTTGGTTGCGTTCAGATTCTAAGCGCTGCTCCATATTTAACAGTGTTGGTTTGAAGCTATTAAGGTAGATCTATAGTGCAGAGTGTCATTTACGGGTAGTTCGTGCAGACCCGAGCGTGTGGAATTATTTAAAAAAAATCATATAAAATCACTGAAAAACTCTTCGCACTTGAAACTTTCACAAGTTCTTTACATAAATCTTTTAAATATCGGGAAACAATTTTTAAGCGATAAAATTGTTTCGCTTTTGAAATATTCCTATTAAACTGAGGTGTTATGAAAATCAAAACTTTTTCTGTTCATTTACTAGAAGTATGAAGATTCACCTGCACCATCTAAACACTTTATAATTGAGAGATAAAAAATATAGCGTTGTATTCAGGACAATTTCAGCTTTAAAATGAATATTTGTTTGATATACTTGGTGTTAATGAGGCCAGATTTATCGCGATGCAAAAACAAGTAAAAAATCCCAATAATAGATTTAACAGCAGTGCACCGTCATGCACGGGCATACACGGTTGTAGCCTGCCTGACAGGTGATTGGTCACCGATCCGCCCACTAACTGCGGAGATCTGGGGTAGGGCCTGGAAGCAAACTAAGTTGCCGCTTTTTCGTCTGTTTTAACAGCCGTGATGAACACAATATTGAACAGTGTCACCTTTTTTTCTTCTTTCTCCTTGATTGCAGAGGGTGTAGAAGTTCTTTCCAACCACTCTGTTAACAAAGCAGATTTTGTTGATGGGAAAGTCGTCCTATCAACAAAGGAAGGAAAATCTGTGAGTCCTACAAGAAAAAATCAGCTTTTGTTTTTGACTTTGCACAAACTAAATTTGAAATAGTGGAAAAAAAAGAAAAAATGTAGCAGGAGTTGTTAAAAAATGTCGTTTATTGAAAAAGTCTATTGTTTTGAGCCTTGTGTTTTGAATTGAAAACCATTTCAAATGACACTCATGAAGGAATTTATTGAAAATTGAACTCATTTAGTTAAGTGTGACTGTAAATCAAAGAACTCAATTTAGAGATTGATTTAAAACCTCTTAGACTGCAAACACAGTGGATCTGTCAACCATTGTGAGGTTGTTGTCTCGTTAATGTCTGATGAGGTACCAAACACAGTGGCTTACGTTAACGCCATGGGTTGAACCTGGGTTCACCTTGATAACAGTGATTTTACCAACCGATGCTATAGCCTCCAACATTGGAAGTAGTGAACTGAAACTGATATTAGTTTATTGGCTAAAAAGAAAATGCTTCTACAGAAGGCAATATTGGGTTCACCAAATATTTCAACGACAGGATACATTTGGAGAATTTCACTATCTCTTAAAGGTGAAGAGAAAATGTTTATCCTATACAAGAATGAAACTAGCAACATTTTTTCTGCTACTGTACAAAATTGGACCCAGTATAGAAATACGCTAAACAAAGTCCATGGTAAAGTAGTGGAAAATAAAACTTGAACACTGGAAGATACTGATTTGCCGAGAGAAAAACTGGAGCTTTTTATTGCAACCATAAAATGCTCACATGAACTTTTTCTAACATGAGGTAGTCGGGAGACGAGAAAGTTCCGTGAGATAACCACTGTGGCTATTATGTTGGCATTAAAGAAAACCTTTTGGTACTTTCCGTCAACGTGACGTCAGGTCACAAGGATTTATTGACGGGATGCGAAGTTCACGTGAGGTAGACGGATCCACTGTGTTTGCAGTTTTACATGGCTCCTAGTCCTATAAAGAAAAACTGTTTCTCATCCATGCAATACTACACATGTTGTTTTTATTGTAAACAAACAACTATTATATGACACTTTAATAGGCACTAGGCCCATTGTGAAAATGTTTAAATTTGACAAAATTAATGATGACTCAAGCTCTAGACACAAACAATTCAAAAGCAACGTGCAGTACTCAGTATTATTATTTTGTTTATTAAAAATTAGTGGAAATAATCAATTCCATTTATTCAAACCTTTCATGATCACTATTTTTATGTGATCGGGTTTATTGAAGGAGGCCTATGTTTATCACCTTTTGAATTATAGGTTAACGTGGACTGTGTGGTGGCTGCAGTGGGCTTGGAGCCTAATGTTGAGCTTGCAAAATCTTCAAATCTAGAAATTGATGACTCTAATGGTGGATTTCTAGTAAATGCAGAATTGGAGGCCAGGCGTGATCTATGGGTGGTAAGAACAAGCAAAATGTGTCACTAAATCAGTAAATGTATACTTTATGGTACCCTGTAAATACTTTTACCATCTTTTATCTCAATATTGTTTTACACTCAAGTGAAATTTAATTGCATACTTCCATGTCCTATGCTCAGTAAAAAGTTTAAAAATTTTTGTGTTAACTTAAAATCTGACATGAAAAAAAAATTAAAACCAAGATATAAAATCCAGTGCTAAAGTGTATCTCGTATTTAAATTGAAGGAGAATGAAGGCTTAATTGAACAGTATGATCATGTTTCTTATATTTTTCTCAGGCTGGAGACGCTGCATGTTTCTATGATGTAAAACTAGGCAGGAGACGAGTAGAGCACCACGATCACGCTGTTGTGAGTGGAAGACTTGCTGGGGAGAACATGACAGGAGCAGCCAAGCCCTACTGGCATCAGAGCATGTTCTGGTAGGTTAAATAAATTCTGAACAGAGACTTTACAATCTGTGATACAGAGTGCGCATGCTGTAACATCTAAGAATGGAAAGTTGTATCTTTTTATCTTGTTTTTTTTTTTTGTTTTTTTTTCTGTTTTTTTTTTTTTTGAGAATTCGAATATGAAAAGAATGCATTTTCATTGATTCATCATCACCTTTCTTACTATGGTGCTATGTCTGATGATGAAAAAATTCCTTTGATTCTGGACTAGTGGGACATTATATTTTTTCTTCAATAAAAGAACTTCCTCTTTTAACTATGTATCATTAAATACTACTTGTGTATCTTCTTGTTTTAAATTTAACCTTAAGTGCTTAAAGAGATAAGCCTTCTTAAGGAGATGTCTGCTTAGCTTCATTTGTTGTTTAATTCTTTCATGTTTTGGTTATGAGACCAAGCGAATGTTTTAATATAAACAGGTGCCCACATTTGTTTCCCATATGCGAGCAGTTACATTGTTGTTCTCTTTCTAGATCAATTTACAAGCACATGTTTAATCTTATTTTTCATGGTCTTTAACCGTTTGTCCTTGATAACAGGTCAGACTTAGGTCCAGATGTGGGATATGAGGCCATTGGGATAGTGGACTCATCTCTACGCACTGTTGCTGTTTTTGCAACAGCTTCAGAGAAAGACACACCCAAGGCAGTTGTGGAGGAAACAGGAGAAGGGCTGAGATCCGAGACTGAGGTGAGCATCAAATTCTTTTACTCCACCATGGCAAGATGGTAAATAATTATTTATTGATAAGGCATGGCTCCGCAGAAGGTTTTTGAATTAGAAGTGCTTGCTGCCAAGGTGAATTCATGAGGACCAACTCTGGGATTGCAACTGAGGTGCCTGTGCAATTATTAGTTTCTATAACTAATATGATAAACATTCTTCATCTTAACTGTTAAAGGTATTCTTTCTCTTGATGCTTTTGACCACTTTTTATCAAAATTCTATCAACATAGACAGATGATTCATTATTGAAACTCAACTATACACGCCCACAAAGTTATTCATTATCATTATTTACTTAAATAACCAGCAATGTAATCAGATGACATTTGTTTCTTTTAATTACATATTTAAGGAATATTTCAACTTTCAAGACTTTAAATTAGACATGTGATTATCAGCCTGTATGTGAAAAGTGAGGTTAGAGTTAAAATTCTTCTCTCCAAGCTTCTTAATTACAGTTTTAATTTTGCCAAACAAAAAAAAGATAACAAAATAAAAGACTGAAGTGCAATCCAAAATATCTGCAAGCATGAGCCTAAAATTAAAACAAATCTTAATGATTGAAAACATGTTCTCATATTTTCAAATTGTAACAGTAACAGTAACCCATACATTTTTTAACTAAAAATCTACCAATAGTTTTGCATCAATTCCCATGTTTTATTTGCAGGCTGCAGCATCACCTGTTGCAAAGAGCCAAGGCAAACCATCCGCTCTGGACTCAGAAGATTATGGAAAAGGAATTGTTTTTTACCTCAATGACAAAGCATCAGTCGTTGGCATTCTTCTGTGGAATACATTCAACAAGATGCCTATTGCTAGACAGGTACAAAAATTATTACTAATATTAGTGAAGAGTGTTTAGTGTCTTATCAGGACAAGTATGACTGTTCCTCTCCACTTTTGATCTTTGAATGCTTCAGATCTGCCTAGTTGCAGGTACCACAAGCTGATTTTTCAGTTCAAAGCTAGTGTCGATTGAACTGTCTATATGGACAGCACTATTAAAAATGAGAAGAAAACAAAACAAAAATTTTTGTAAATCGAACAGTAAACAAAAAAGTTACAGGATTTTAAAAACAGCAAAAATGAGTCATTTTCAAACACAAATGCCATTTATTCCATGAAGCCAAAACAAGCCATATTTGTCCAGATAAACATCTGAGGGTTAAAATTTCAGTAAACATGCAGAGGCAATACATATGGTAATCCATACAAAAAGTTTGCAAGCCTTCCTTAAAAAAAATGAAGAAGTCACATATCCTCAGACTTGAGAAAAATACAGATTTAGCAACAAAAACAGCGCGCTATTTGTGATAAACCCCGTTTTAAGTCACTTTTCTCCGAAAAAAGAAGCACCTGATATGCCTCTTGCTATCTTTTTCTCTACCACAATACCACATAGGAAAAGCTCAATTTTTTTGACGACTCTGACTCCCAATTTATAGAGAGTTTTTTTGCCTGAAAAATGGCTTGTATGCAAATTTTGCCATTTGGAAGAAAAAATGCTTACGCGATATGAACAAATGTGCTATAAAATCATCACTTTTCAAGATATTGCCTCCAAAATACTACTCTTGATGTATTTTTTCAATGCAGAATCTGAATTTCACATTATTTTTTGGCTTAAACAACTTTTTGACCTGTCAAATGCTAAAGAAATCTAATACTTGAACAGTTGATAATGACATGGAATAAAAACTTTTCTTGGGCCTCTTTAATTAGTTGATGCTACTCTTTATTGAAAAATGTATTACAAAATATACCCTTTTCAGTGTCTTCATTCATCTCAATCAATTTTCTATTGTTACAAAGACAGACTTTGTTTTTAATTTTTAAACTAAGAATATTTGATTTCTGAGCATAAATTAAGTCATAGTCAATGTGAGCCCCATAGACTAGATTATATTATATAAAAAAAAATTACCTGCAAAATTCAGCCAACCTTTTCTCTCCGAGTTCCCTGTTTTCAGGTTGCAGGCTTGGGACTGCCTTTGGCCCATTAAGAGGGTGTCCTGAAAAGGACTGTTGTGTTTCAGTGCTGTGCTCTGTATGTTGGTCTCCTTCGTCAGAAGTTACTCAATGAATTTCAATAAACGAGCATAGAGGGCCTTTGAATTGCCAGTCACAATGATGGATTCTCCGTTACAAAACTTTCTGTATCTTGCTTGAGCTCAAAGACATTCAAGGGCATTTGATCTTTCCTTGAGGCTATCAAGATCCTCCTTTGTTTTACAAATATCACCACAATTGATGACAGCATCAATGATGGTTGAGCGCCTTTCTGCTTCTTTTATACTTTTCTCATCTTTCTTGTTCTTATTTTCTGCCATCCTTTGCTTTATTCTAGCTGCAACTTGGTCCTGTACTTCCCTGCTCTTTCTTTTCCATTCTGCCGCAAGCTTAATTGCCTTAGCAACCAGCCTCTGTCTGCTTTTGTTGCTCCTCCTCCTCTGCATCCATGCTGATGTTTGATTGTGATTCCACATTCGAAGAGTACTGCGGAGATGTAGTGATGAGTTGCGCCTCTTCGACATGTCGTAGTCCAAACAGTCTCTCACCAGTTAAATTTGTCATGGGACATGTTTTGGGATTTCTGCAACTCCTTTTTTTGAGTGGCCCATCATTTAAATAAACATGTTTTTCTAAATAATGTTTCTTTTGCCTACTTGTGGCATCTTGCCCAAAGGTGAAATGCTGGCTCTCTAATAGACTTTCTGTAGCCTGTTGCTTGGCAAGAATGTGTGCCTCGTTCATGAAATTTAATGCCGACGACGATGAGGGCAATTCTTCATCTGTAAATTTCTTGTCGAACAAATGTCTCGCAACAATTTGAATTATGTTAGAATTTTCCGAAGCCACATTAGCTTCCCCTTGAAGTCCATATAGGTAAGTCTCACTCTGTCCAAGAATTTGTTTCGAGACTCTTTTATTTTTGGTTGCTGCTTTTCAGATTCATCCTCTAAAAGATCTGATAATGCCTGCTCTCTTTAAAATACTTTTTGTACCTTGCTTTGATGGTCTGTTCGGACTTGATTCGTTTCCTCAAAGAGGCAATTTCATCTTTTAAATTTGAAGTGTCAGCGAGATCTTCTTCCAATTTGTTCCTCATACCTTTCTCATCTTTCAATGCACTTTCTAGATCATTTATATTAGTAGATTTTTGCTGTAAATCTTTGGCGAGTTCTTTGTTTTTTAATTTCAAATTTTCAACCTCTTTTTTTGAGACAAGAATTTTTCTTGTACACCTTTGTTTTTTGAAACTCATTCTGTGCCTTCTCCACCAACTTTTGAGACTTTGCTTCTAAGCTAACTTTTTTTTTTACTACAAAGATTGTACTTCCATCAACATAGAGTCAAAATGATTAAACATCATTATAAGTGTTTTTTTCACGGATGGGCTTGTTTCGATCAAGAATTTTCAATGTTTGATGCTTAAGATTGCAGTAGTTATTTCTTCCCCTCAAAGAGAAAAAAAAGTAAATAGACTGGACTGTATTGGTTTCTTGAAATCAATTATTTACTTTTCCACAGGTTTTGCGAGATGGTGCCAGGAATGAAGATCTCTACGAGGTCGCAAAACTTTTTGATATATATGATTCATTGGCTGATGCTGTAGAAGACGAGAAAGAAGCCTCCAGCTCCAGCTGAAAGCCAGAATGATACTCATACTCTGTTGCTTCAGTAATGATGTTTAAATTATAAACCCCCTTTAAAAACTCATATGAATGGACATAGCATTCAAGTTAATGAAATGAAAAATATGTTAAAAATTTAGAACAAGTGCTTTTTTTTTCAACTTTGTCATATTGATTTATCATAGAAGAAAATTAAACTAAAAGATTGGGACCTTTAATATGAAATTTTTATATACTGCAAGACTACACAAGAACAAAAAAAATATCATGAGAAAGTTTAATAATAAAACATTAGTAGCCAAATGCATAAACCTCTTTTAGGTATTCATATTATATCATTTTCTTAATTTAGGATCAAAAAGATTATTTGAGATAACACTGCCTTTGAAAAAAGTATTAATAACTTTTCATTACATCAGCAGGACATTCCAATCATTAAAAGACAGACCCATAAAGTATGCTAACTGTGGAAAGAAGAAAGTTGGCGATGTATGTTAAAATTAGGGAAAAATATATCTGGTACTTGGCTGCATTTTCCAGAGTAGTTGTCTCGTGCCATTGTTGATACCATGCAGATCAAAATTAATTTAAAAATCTAAGTAACAAATTAATTTAAAAAAGAAATCCAGTCAAACAAAAAATAAACTTAGATTTCAAGCTAGTAGAGTGAGCAAAATTGTATTTTAAATATTTGCAAAATCAAGTTGTGAGAAAGTAAGGGTATTGACAGAAAGCATAGAAAACCTGCTCCAGTCTTAATGTTTTCCAAATCTGTGGCCAGTCAGAGGCCAGTCATAAATAGTTAGATACTACAAACGTAATTCAAAATAAAAGTAAAAAAAAATTCAAGTATTTAGACCACCATAAGCATGTTCCATTTGTATTTATCTTTTTCCCATTGAATGGTATTTGCTAGTTTTACAATATCTAGATGTGTGAAACAGAAAAAGATTAGCGTAAACTATCAAGGTTGTCTGGCAGCAAAAGAAACCTTAGGGTAAGTAAACAATTCCAGCTACATCACAAGTGAACTGAAGAGATCATCAAAATGAAAGTCTCATATTCAATTTTCTATGAATGTGTTGACGATCTGTAAAAAGTTGTTTGTAACTGGATATTTTTTTTTTAGCAATTTTTCATTTTTTTTCACTACTGTGGTTGACCAGTGCAAAGATATGCGTGACAGGATCTAATTAAGGAAGAAACATGATGTATTCAATTATGTGCATATTTTTTTTTGTTTGTTGAAGGAAAATGTCTCCACTACAGAAATTTCATTGTTGTGTAACTGTGCCAGGATTAATGTTATACTGTATGTACAGAATTAAATTGTGTTATGAACCTGTGATTTCAGGGATTAATTGCTATTAAAGACTTTGAAACATACATTTAAAAAAATGAGTTAATTTTTTGTAATTCTTTAAAGTGTTTCCAATGTAACTTACAAGATCTCATACAGTGGAAACCTCAAAAACCAAAGTCTGATTATTCGAATTTCTCATAAACTGAATTTTGCGAGAGGATTGGTTATTTTTCTCTCTTTGGCTTTGTTAGAATTGGACTCATATTTCGAAGCCTTTCAGGTTTGATTGTCTTAATTTGAAGTCGATACCACCCCATAAGGCATTACAAAAGTACTAATCACTGCCTGAGAAAGGCTGATCAATGCGCTAACAAAGCAAGGAGGGACCTGTTGCCCAAAGAAAGGAGTGTCAGTAGAAACATTGATACTGATTGTAACATGGGACCAGGGAAAGGGGAAGTGTGCTCCTGTTAGACACGGTGCACACTCAGTCAACGAGTTGTAGATCTAGCAAGCTGTTTGATTGAGTGATGGTGGAGGTGTGTGCGGAAAGAAGATGAGGGAGGCGCCCGAGTGCAGTTCCACAGACTGGCCTAAGTTTTTGTCATGACTGGCTCAGCGTGCCATGAGATGCCGCTGATGATCTAGGCAAACACACGGTGCCAAGATCAACACACTGGTCAGTTTGTTTCTGCCACACCTATCCTGTTTACACTAGCTCACTAGCTCACTTGTTGCTTTGGCACTTGTAGAGACAGTCATGTTTACCAATCTTCGTATTTCCACGCATCTAGATCTTATTCTAATTTTCTTTGAAAATGGCATCTTTACAAGTAAATCCCTTGAAAAGAAAGCACACAACCCTCACTCTCGAAAACAAGCTGAAATTATTGAGTGAGATATACAACATGGGAAAGACAACAACGAAAAAAGAAAACGCTGACAACTATGGGATTCCAGCCAATACCCTCTCCACCATTTTAGACTGTTGTGCAAAGCTACCTGGTGCACATAGATACTGGGTCCCCAATGAGATTTAACATCTCTGTCTTGGAGGTCCTGAGCATCATGAAAAAGGCCTGAGATGATGTCAGCGCTACAGTGGTGGAAAACTGTTTTCGCCTTGCTGGGTTCTCCACAGAACAGGAAATCACAGAGGCTGAGAGTGAGATCACAACGAGAGGTGTTGTGGAGGAGGACAAGGATCTTGGCTCTCTCTTTGGTTGTGTGAAGGATGTTGTTACAGTAGAGGCAACACTAGATGCATTTGTCAGTGTTGATGATGATGTCCCCACTACAGAGTAGACCAGCATCCAACAGATCGCTGCGGACCTCCGAGATGAAAAATCAGATGACAAAGCTGAAGAGGAGACTGTCCCCTCACCATCTCAGCAGAAGCCAGACCAGCTCTTCTGACTTTGAGAAAGTTTATCAAGGAACAAGGCACAGACGACCTGCGCAATGCAATTTGGTCTCTTGAGTTCAAGTTTGAGGACCATATTGTCAAGAGAGCCAGACTAACTGTAATCACAGATCATTTTAAGAGCAAGTCTGTCATTTAAAGATGCCAAATATTGTCTTTCCCATACCCTAACCCTTAAAACAATGGCCCTTTTAAGGGCCAAAAAAAAACAAAAACAAAAAATACTAGAAAACCGGGGGTTGACTATTTTTTTAAGTAATAGAAAGAGAACAGTAGGGAACACCCATTCGAGCAATTTTATATATTTTTTTTTTATAGTTTATATTTTTCGTCCCTATTATCATTCAGTTACAAAATGCCCCTTTTTTGTAATCCGAAGTTTTCATGCATTCCCAACCAATTCGAATTATGAGGTTTCCACTGTAAATAGCCTATGTCAAAGAGGGGAAAGAAAATACCTGCATTAAAAAAAACCACATAGGTCCTTGATGTTCATATCTTGATGAAAACTGGTTATTGTGTGATTATTACCTTGTAAATACTTTCTCTCCTTGAATTAATGTGTGAAAAGAGTGGTAAAGAACTCATAGCTATAAAATGATTCAAATCAGTCTCAGTTGCATTTTCCCATAAGCAAAAATGCAAACTATATTATGACGAATATTAGGCAATTTTTTTAAACTGCAATAATGATATTTAGCAATGACAAGCTTAAACAATGATGGAATCCAAAATGTCAAAATTAACATAGATCTACAATAATCTAAGATTAGTATAGAAATGCTAAAACTACATTTTTTTAACCAAAAGTATATCTCGGGAATTGTGAAATGGAAGTGCATAATGGTAATTTTACTTTTTTGCTCTTTTGAGCTCATTCAAAGGCATTTGGAAATGGTGCAAATTCTGTGAATCAAATAAATTACTCATAGCCAGTGGTGGCACAATTTGAAAACGGTCAATATGCATTTGATCAGATTTGCTCTACTTGTACAACACAAAGTTCTATTAAATGTTATGGCTTTGTGTCACTACAGGTGTTTCGATCCCAGAGCTATAGGCTGGGCTGATCAAACAGGATAGTTGATTTGTCAAGACTAGTGTCAATTTCAGAGACAGAATTGTCAATATTGCTGCTATCAAAATAATTGAAGATATATGGAATTTGTAAGTTCAAAGTAAAAAAGTTGCACAGGATTTTTATATGTAACTAGACTTTCAGAAAAAAATTACAGTAGAATCTGTGTCTCATTGCACATGCATGAAGAACCTCTATGCCTGGAACCATGCAAACTCAAATTATACATTATGATTCAGTCCTAGTCAAAGTGTCATACATAGTGTTGCTTAGTTTCACATTACACAATCCAGATAGTTCCAACCTGGATAATTTGAAGTCCCATTCAAACTTAGCTGTATTGAATATGTGTTTATTTTTTCAATTATACATGTATACCAGTTTAAAGTCGGACGAATGGATCCATTTATTTAAAAGCTAATTCTTCATTTTCATTTTGCCACCCAAAAGCACAGTTCCTAGCTCCAAAGAAGTTAGGGGTTTGGGAGGAGATTACAATGCATACATGGTATTGGTAGCTGAACAAATCACTGTTGGCTAAATCTAGCCCGATAGTCATGTTCAGAGTACACCTTATGTTATGTTCATTATATAATGTATGCTGCCTGTTTTATCCTTATCTCAGACTTCAACTATTGACTTGTGACTGATTTGACTCACTAGTGAGATGGAGAGGGGAGAAAGGTCAGGGCCCTTGTATAACAATTAACATGAAAATATTGAAACATTTATTTTTTTCTCTTTATATCCTGACTGTTTAAGTTGATTCAACATAAGTCTACATACACATTTCCATCCCAGAGAAATAAGCAGTCTAGAATATATTCTTTTAACAGGATTTTATAGATTTTGCTTCTAATTTTCGCACCATTTTTTGGTTGAGCACAAAAGATCAACATTCGATTCAAACATGTAGTAATAAAAATCAATGACTTGTTCATAAAATTACATCTAGAGATGAGAGGTGAAGGGCAAGATCTAGGAGCTAAACACCCATCTTCCTCATCACACATTCACACAAAAAAATTTCCAAGTCTACATGGTGGAAAAAGAATCCATCAAGTTTACTACTTTTCAATTTTGAGGTGATAATTAGAAAGGACAACATTTCAGCTTTGTTTCATTGTGAATTGAACTACAGTGCACACCACTTATATTTACATTTTTCATATCGACATGCTTTATCAAGTCCGAATTTGTAGCTTATTTGTTGTCTATAATAACAGTTCTCTATATCGGCAATCTCTCTCTCCTTTTCTCTTACATCGACATCGATAACGTCAAGGTACTAAAAGGACAAAAGAGGCTCAGTGACAAGAAAATGATCTCATTCACGACTTTTGTTTCTCTTCAAATGCCTCTAATGATGTGTCGGCTGTGACTGGAAGTGTGGTGGGACAAGGTTTATCACATTCAATGATTCACAGGGACTGGTGGGGCTTAGCCTTCTGGGCTGAGTGATAGTGTATTTGGACCTTGAAAAGTTGAACTCCAAGCAAGAAAGTGATGCACTGTCAGTCAGAATGAGGCTAGCGCTGATCAGACCAGCAGAACAATTGCCTGTGCAGAACCCGTTGGTTGAATCTAGATTTTAGTCGAGGAGGGGAGGGAGAGACTGTTTGTGTGCATTAGGAAAGCCATGGCTATTTATAAAATTTTTCAAACAAGGGAAGTTGCTGAAAGATTACAAGCTAAGTGTATTTGCTTCCCCATAAGTATGGAACCTTGTGTTTAAATTGCATGTAGTGTACTTTTAAAAAAAAATGGGTGTTTAAAAGAGACATCTTTAAATCAACTTTTGCTTATATCGACATAGAAAATTTGGACCCTTACATGTTGATATATCAGAAGTGCACTGTAATTAAAATCATATAAATCTCTCCCCTTTATCAGCACTATCTTTAATTATTTAATCTGAATCATACAAAATTCCACATTTCAATGCAACAAAAAATTTTCAATAAAAAAAAATAATAACGCCAAGTGGAGATTTTTTTCTATTAACCAGTTTTATTTAAAAGTCTACGAGGAAACCAGTTAGGTCGAGCTTTGGACATTTTCACAACATAAGTTCCTTCTGCTGGTTTTTCATTTTCATAAATGAACTCCATCTCTGATCTTGGAACATCAAATTTTAGATCATCCCCCATTTTTGCTTGCATCTCATTGGTTTCTGTACGTACTCTGTTATAGCAATGCTCTGGGGAGAAAAAGAAATTGATGTGAACTTTGAAACATTGAAGAAGTATGGTAAATAGTATCAAACATTCTTTTCACAGTATAACTATAAGCACTTTATATGTCAGTTAAGAAAAATTCAGTTCTGAGTTAGAATTAGTTTGTGGTCATAGGTCTAGGCATTCTAATTTCCATTCTTTCAACAAACTACAAAAAACATTGCAACCCCTCAAATATGACCCTATCAAAAGGGGCAGCCTCTCTTAAGTGAATTTAATTTTAAAGACATTGGTAAGTACAAAAAAAAGACCTCTTGTAAATTTCTTTTTTCAGGCTGTAAGTGAGGGAGTTCTACTTAAATTAAAATTCTTAATACAAAAAACAAAAAACAAATACAGGCCTACTGAATTTTTCAAAGAGCTTGATCATATGACCAACATTACCACATAGATGTCCTTTTTCTTTAAAGTTGCCACACACCAAACAAGGGACAATGTTTGTTTTAGGTGTTCCGTGCTCCATGAAGCCAGTGAAGCGGTGTTTTCTAAACAACCTTTTCTCTACTGATCGTCTGTGCCTGGGAACCGCATAAAGAATGCCATCAAAGATGGAGCCCAGTGTGGAGTTGCCCTGACCTGGTGTCTGTGAGGGCTCTAAACTGGGCAAACTGGGCAAACCGAGCGTGGCTAAAGCCCCAGAAGGAGGTCCTAAAGAAAAGGACGAATGAAGGAGGGATTTTCAAAAATGATAAAAATTTTGAAAGTACACACTATTAAAAGCAAAATAAAAATTATGTTTTTCCAAAAGTTACATATCAATACCTTTAATGCTTTCGCCACCTACTTTCAAATTATGACCAAAGTTTAGTGGAGCTGGGCAACTGTCGAATTGCCAAAACTCAACCTTTTTCTGAGCCTTTCTTTTGCCTGGAAATAATTCAATTCTGATTAATTTTTGCAACCTTTTTCTCTTCACAAGCCTTTATCTCCTATTCCCAAAACAGAGACAACAGCAAGTTCCAGTTTTTCGTCCTTTGAATTAGTTAAGCAAAATGCATGAAGGCCTAACTGCGAAATGTGTTCTAGTTGAATATCCTTCACATTCATTTGCTAGATAGGTTAGAATTATTATTCTAGACCAGTGGTTATGAGGCTAGAGCATCTGCCACTGTTTCAGGACTCATTCCATCGGTAGAGAGTTTAGTACAGTCATCTTTTCACTTTTGCCCAGTTTGATTCATGCAAAATCACCTGGGGTTATTGTGTAGTGGATGGGGTATATCAAACGAACAAAGAAACAAAAATCATAATATGTATGATAAATTTCTAATCATTGAATTTATTGTACAATGTACATGTAGTCATTTAAATTTGTATGCTCTAAGAGAAGTCTTTTTTATTTATTCAGATATATGATATATGGTTTACAGGTATACTTATTATTTGAGTATGCTTATGGCAATGAGGTCTAAAGAATCTAGCTTAAAATACGGCATTAAAATTTTAAGTGTATTAGAAGACAGACCTAACGATTCACAGTGTAACTCTAATTTAATCTAAGTGCATTTCATAAAGGGTGTAATACAAAGTGAAAGAAAAGTAGGTGATAGGGAGAGAGGGATATTTAATATTGTGGCTAACTCAGAGAATAATGATGGTGGGCTACCGCATGTAGATCTAAATTTATCTCGATACATTGCTACATACCCCTAAATGATTCTATTGTCGAACGCAATTCAGTCAGTACTGCAACAAATCTTTTGTTGAAGGACAGAGTGAATTTTCTTATAGACGATGCCATCTTGTTACCCTTTGCAAAGGGGGATAATGCTGATGAAGATAAAACCTACTCTTTGCGTTAGTTATGCCAAGGCCCTAAAGAAATTTCTTGCGAAGATAGAGGATTAGACCAAACGAAAATTAAAAGAATTATATTTTGTAGATTTGAAATCACATTTAGATCAAGATTACGTGTAAAATTTTTATGAATATAGACTTTTGATCCATGGATTATCTGCTCATACCTGATACACAGATTTAGACAGAGATCTGGTTTTTGAATTGGAGCTCGGAATTATTGCTGAAGATTTAAGCCAGTAGCACTGTAAATACCTAATCGTTGCCCTAAGACTCTCTGGCACCAGATTTTATAACTAAATCTACCAAGAAAATTACAGTTGTTTTAAACTTTCTTGCTGCGGTGTTCTAGACATCTAAATCTAGATCTAGAGTAAATATATCTGTTATTTTCGGCAGGTAGGCCTAGACCTGAAGCTTCTACATTTTACTTCATTTTTTTCTTCCTCTCTAGATTTCATTTACAATGTATTAATTATTACATTCCTGTGAAACACTCCTTTCATGTAGTTCTAAATGTCTAGAATTCACTTGAAAGGCTAAGAAAGTAGAAACAGACTAATTTTTCTGTCTGGTCACATTAAATCTTAAGAAAGTGAAAGAACAAATCATTTACAAGTCTCATTAATAGCTTGTTTAATGGAGATATTTTTTTGCTTCGGCATCGAGCAGTAACCCTTTTTATCATGTGAGTGATGCCTATCTAGATATATTTCTTTGAGAAATAGTTGTAATTTGACATTTGTCGCAATGCCATTTCCAGCAATCTCAGCATGTTGATGATCCTGGTGTAGTATTGGTGTACTAATGAAGTAGATCATCTGACCCAACCCTTTTTCCCCACATTATTTCAAACCTCTGTCTCCATAAAAAAAAAAAATTATAGTGTTCTAAATTAAGGTAGGCCTTTAAAGGCCTAATCTGTAGAAATGCCTTTAAAACAGAATTTTCCACATAGTCTTTGTGCTGAAGCTGGGAATGGGGATTATTGAAATTATTTATTGATACTATTAAAGTTCATCCTTTCCCCCTCTGAAAAAAAATAACAACCTTCAATGCCACAATTATCCCACAACTTCTGATCAAGTATGATCAAATTTCAATGCATTTCAAGTTGGTATTATAAGATTTCCACTGATTTAATATTTAACAGAACACAAGTGAATTTTGAAAACAACAATTATAAATACCCTTAATAGAGGAATAGAATATAACATTTCACTTGTATCAGTAGGTTTCTCAAAAAGTATTCAGTTTGACTGAAAAAATTTCTTTCCAGGATTGAGGATAACAAATGAAAAGCAAAAAAAAAGCATGAGAGAAAAAAACAACAATGCAAACAATCATTTCAAAGTTCAGTGAACCAGTTGGTAAGCCTTGGCTTTCACTCCCAGA
Organism: Elysia crispata; assembly: GCA_033675545.1. Lineage (NCBI taxonomy): Eukaryota > Metazoa > Mollusca > Gastropoda > Plakobranchidae > Elysia > Elysia crispata. Next base: position 111,351 of record JAWDGP010006984.1, read on the forward strand.
GATGAGGGCAACAGTGCTCACAACATTAGTCTTTCGCTGGCAACCTTCTCAAGATCTTAATTTTATTTTAAACCCCTAAATAGATGACACTTGAGGAAACTGAAACTGGTTTACTGGAGAACTTGTAAATATGGGGGAAAGTGTCGGAATGATTTTTGCTATTTGCCTTGATCAGTAATGACTATGTATGAATATGATGAGAGCATGTATGATCTGTCCTTTTTACTGTTCATAGATGAAATGTTCCCATCATTTTAATAAAGAATATGGGCAAAATATTTTCCTCTGTCTACCCACAGAAATCAAATCAAATGGGTGCCCGTGTTCGATTTAATGCAGAATGTGACCTCCTGTTATTGGAACAGGCTGTGGCATGCAGTGTCTATCAACAGCAAGGAGGTCGTGGGTGGAAGCAGGTAAAGTGTGAACATAAATGTTATAGTGCAAACATGTAAATTTATTGTACAACGCCTCTTTCAGTTTCACAGGGTCATCAAACTTCTTTCTTGTAAACTCTCAAGAGTTTTTGCCATAGTCATAAATCTCCTGTGGCATTGAACATATCATTATCGGTACTCCTCCAAGAATCTTGACTTGTGAAACAGGATTTATGTTTAATGTTTTAGCAGAGGGAACAAGATGTCAGATATGCAAACTCTTACAGGAAATATTCAATAAACCTTCACTTGATGTGACTACTGACATTCTTGAAGCTGCTGACATACATGATATTTACACACATCCACCAACTAAAACGGAATTAGTGGCTACTGCTAAGATCCTCTAAAAGAGAAAATCGCCTGGATAAAGCATCCTTAAGATAGAGCTATTGAATGCGAAACCTGTATTAGAAAGTGTCATTCTACAACAATTATTTGAAGCTGTCTGACACTGTGACAGGGAGAGAGAGAGTACCTGATGAACAGAGGAAGGGTTTGAAAGTCAAGATAATATCTTTAATGCTGCATAAGTGGCAAAAACAAATCTATGTGGAGTTTGTAGATTCCTAGAAGGCCTGCATAGTTTTTACAGAGACAGGCTTTGGATTTCCTATGGTATGACATACCATCAAAACTTGTGTAGCTTTTCAACAGCTTTGATTGCTCATTTTGACATATAGATAGTGGTATTTAATTAATGTCACTGTTGTTATGTGATGTCAGTTGTTTTCACCTTATTCATCGACCCATATATGAGAGAGACAATAGAAGATGAGGAAAGTGGAAATTGTTGAACTCACTTCTTAAGGCTGGAAAACCTGTCATTGTTTTCGCACAATCGCTTCTATTTACCTTTTCTTTACTAGACACACTGCAGCTCTTTGGATAGCAGTTTTGGCAATGAACTAGCACCAAGAACACGGAACTAATGACTCAGAACATGAATTTACAGGTTCCAATTTTGTTAAAAGAAATGAACCTATGTCAAACTTTTTTCTGCGTTTGAGGAATCATCAAATGTGAATGCCACCCCAGACATCTACTGCTAGAACTTACTCAAGAGCATGAAAATGTCTGGAGATATGGGTAATATGGTACCAATATGGAGCTGAAATTACAGGAGCCTGAGCGCTGAAATTATACATAGGCTGAGTAGTATCTAGGCTCCTATACGGATTGCATTTCTAGAATTATACAAATGCTGATGACCAGGCTTTACTCCTTCCAAGCTTTTGTTTCCCACTGCATAATCCCTAGGGTTGGGCCCTAAAAACTTTCCAATGAAGACCTGCTTAAGAGAAATAGGCAGGATGACATGATTTAAAAATCATGAGTGGATTTTAAAGGTGGAGGTGTGAAAGGACCCCAGTCATTCATAACACTTCAATTGGCTCTACATGGAAAGTGGAAGAAAGCAAGACAGAGGGCAACATGAAGAATGATTGATAAAAATGTAGCATTCATTTAATTGAGTAAAGAAGCTGGCTGAAGACAACTTTTTGTTGCCACCACGAACACCTCAGGTAATAAATTGATCCTGATGATGAAGTGATGTCTATGCTACTATTAAGTGTATTTAAAAAAAAAAGCAACAACAAACTTTTAGAAATCCTTGATGTAACTTGCCGTGGCATGCGATCCAGAAAAAGCTAAGTGTCTCCAATTGCTGCAGAATTACAATTTTTTTAATCATTACTTTGACAGTTTCTTCAGGTAATATTATATTGTGAGCTGTCATTGATGTAAGAGGATGAAATAGTCTGTTAGTTTTCTTTCTCAACTTATCATATATGATGGGACCACAAGCAAGCATAATTGGAAACTATCAATTACTTGAGGAAGAGATAAAAAAGGTTCAAGGCAGGATTTTGCACTGATCTCATCAGTGTTGCAGCTTTGGCCAATATTGCTTGAATTTGTTTTAAGAACTGCTTCCTTTTTCAAAGATATTTGCTGATGATAAATTCTGTGTTTTCCGATTTTCAGGTGGCAAACAATCTCATTGATCTCCATGAAAAATTCCAGTACATCACTCCACGCTGTGCACGTGAGCGCACCCACTTGTTAGTGTCGAAATATGCAGCAGAATTGGGCCAGACTCTCTCAAGGTAAGCTTTAAATGTTAGGTGAGAAAAAAACAATTATACCACAAGCTTACCTTGAGGTCAACAAACTAGCCACCACTTTTTTTTTTTTAACCTCACCTTCTTCAAAAGAATTTCTATAATTAAATTTGAAAAAAAAAAGTATAATATTTATTTTGAAGATTCTCTAATTGAAATACATTTGGTAACTAAGACCGTCATGTTGTATTTAGGGAAACTTTATTTTATAATTGAATTTAAAAAAAGAACAATGATAATTTGAAGATTCTATTTGTGACGGCTTTGGTAACCAGGATCATCATGTTGTATTTTAGGGAAGCTTCATTTGAAATCAATGAGTTTTCTCTATCATTACTATATTTCATGTGAATCTTCAACTTCTCTTTTAGTATCAGTAAACTTTGGTTACTTTTGTTGTGCTTAGTCGACAATAAGTGATTCTGTAGTCACTCTTATTATATAGATATAAAGCAAGCATGAAGAAAACCAGAGAATCTTGTCCTTTTTATTGTGAGAGAATTTTCTAAAATGATCTGTTAATTTCCCTGCTGATTTGGAAGAAACAGATCTAAAACACTACTTCTTATAAGAATTATCGTTGATAGAAAGTGCATTGGTTTAAAGAGAGACTTTATATGATATCTTTCCTCTCTCTCTGCTTTCTTTATATCTATTAGTCTCTAATTTGATTGAAATATTTTTATCATTGTAAAAGTAGCTTTAAAATTGTGGCTGAAAGAAAATGAGTTGACTTTGAAATGTGGATAGCTGTAATTAAGACTTATTTTATTTCTACACCAAAACTTGCCTTATAAGAGACAGATTATGCATCCTTAAAGCAAAGACTTTTGTAAACTCAGGAACCCGTCTTAAAGGGAATGATACAGAAATTAAGACTAATTAAATGTCTCAATAAAGTAAAATAATATTCTCTCAAAAACCATTACACTATGACAAGAAAAAAACAAATTGTTATGAACCAAGTACTCAGAAGAGGAATAATATGTGATTTTCACACTATCTGCTCATAAATTCTACCCCTGGAAAAGAAATGAAACATGTTATTTTGTCTCACAAGCATATTAAACTCTTTTTTTTCTTCAGCAGTTCATGTCCTGAATCAGAAAAGGCTGAAAGAGCAATGCTTCTGAATCAGCTCCTACATATCAAACAAAAAGAAAGAAATGGTGTTAAAACAGAGGATACGAGCCATAACAGCCATGACATGCCTGACAACATTCAGCCCAAGATAGAATTTCCAGAATCTACCCAGTCAGTGGACTCCTTCTCTGACAATGGCAATGGCAACAATGAGCAGGTCAATGGTTCTGAGGACTATGAGGTCTTTACTGCTGGTATACCCAACGGTGTTGTCTATACGGCTGCAAGTTCATCTGGTAGTCCTAGAGGTTGGTTCAACATAGTGTGTTTTAGAAAGTTGTTCCTGATTATGTTTTATGCAAGGCTGTCACTTTTATGACTGTTATGCTCACACTGATCATATAATTTCACTGTTTTTTTTTTTTTTAACTTTATAGTGAGAATAATTTTATTTTGATACCAGTGACATGTTTCACCTCATGATGATTTGAAATTCTCTTTGGTTACACTAGGTCAAAAACGCCCTGCAGCTTCATCCCCACGAGAATCTGATGGTAAGGAGGACTACCTGATACACCTGGTGAGCTCCCTGGAGGAGACAAGCCGCAAACATGCCCGCCTTCTAGGGGAGGAGCTGGAGCTAAGGCGCCGTGAACTGGAGCTCAGAGCCCAGCGTCTCCAGATGGAGATGGCAGAGCGCACAGCCATGGTGGATCTCATCAAGGCTCTTGTAGATAAAAACTGAATGGTAGGTGTGGGGTTGGCTGCTCAGGGCAATGGTCTAATGTATTGTTATAATCTCATCTTTAGCAACGTTGTGCTATGTTCACTTTCATCGTCCATCAAATGCTTTCCTCATTTCATTAGCTGGTCTATTCCATTGCTTTTTTTACAAAAAAAAATCTTTACATATATGAAAGCTCCTCAAACTATTTTGGAAAAAGAAAATAGGCTTTGTAAGTAATTAATTCGTTTTGATTCATCAATCTTGTAGATGGTGAAAAAGTGTACAGAGATAAATAGTTGGCTTCTTTATTGACCATCAGGCCATTTCTGTATTGTGCAAATTCGTTTTTGTACTTCTCCTTGCTTTAATTCAATACAGTCTAAATTTTCAATTAGCTTGTCCAACGTTCATTTTTTTAAATTCCCAAAATTTGAATGGGGAATTGCACAATTTATTTTTCAACATGATAACCAGATATCATTTTCAAACCTTTTGTGAAAAAGGAAATTGAGACTGATTATAACAAAACCTGGGCGGATCATGAGTTGTGGGTGACAGAAACATCTAGAAATATTACTGTTGTTTACACCAAGCTTTCAAGGACCATCATTTGCCCAATATTCAAAGGGGATAATGTTGTGTATGTGCAGTTCAGGTCCCTCGCAGCTGCTCTGGATGTACAATTTAATATATTATTTAACTGATTTTCTATTACGTTCTTTTGCATTATCTTGTAATACAGTAATTATGTAACATTTTGTAAATAAGTCGATGACTCTTATTAGTTTGTGAAGGGCTATGTGCATTAATGTCACTCACTGTGTGTATTATTTTCCAATTGTAGTTGTATATATACATTCTTTCACATCACTTAGCATGATTTTCCCCCATTTTTTTCCATCTTTTAAATGATTTTTAAAGTTGATGAATTTTCTTTATGTATTTCTTGCATTTTTTTTTTCTTATTTGAAATGTAATAAAGTATCAGAATAATGGTTACCATAAACCCTCTTATACATGTGTACATGAAATTCAAGGAAACGGTGACAGGTTAAAAAGTTAAGGATTTCAATGTTGATTGTAGCAGGATTTGAGGGGTTAATCAAGCATTTATCAAATCAGAAATTTTAGCAGCTGTGTCTTCAATTAATTTGTTGCAAAATATTTTTTTTTCTCCAAATCTAGGTAGTTGTATTGGATTTTATATTAGAAAAGAAAGGAGAAAGCATTAAGTTGAGAAGAGAGAGACACTTGCTCAAAAGTCTCTTGCTAGTAGATTCTGGATACCACTTAATATTTCTAACATGACTATATGTTTTGATGAATTGATCTGCACTTATTTCCTTTTACTTTGTCTTTTTGTATACATTGATTATACCTTTTGTTGCCTTCTATTATGTATTATCTTACATCGTGTAGAAGTAAATAGGGGACATTAAATTGTCTTTATACCAATCAATCATGACATTGACAATGCAGATTAAAAGACATGTATTTTATTCTAATAAATCATTCTTCATTAGATTTAGAACTGTTTGGAAATATTAAATGTTGGGTTCTACTTCTTTTACCAGAGCCTTTTCACTCCTGTCTATTTTCTTGCTTGTTCCATCCTCAGAGCCCAGAGATCACCATGCTTGTTATAAACATTATCAGTTAATGAATCACATCTCTTGAATATGTTTCATTCATAAAGCCTTGCTGGCAGCAATTTTACATTTGTTATTCAGTAACAAAATTTGCAATTGAGTAACAAAGAGCTGCTGGTCTATTTTCTATTTATGGCTGTAGTCAGTACATATATATATGAATGAACTCGTCTGATGTGGCAGTTGAGACTATTTCATTTTTTGTTTTTTTTTGGAGCAAGACAGAATCAATTTTAAGCTGAAGTTCAATATAAATATTTATATATACACTTATACAGATGTCAGCCTTGTTGACAAAATGTAATCATTATACATGTGTTTTATCTGAATGATATTACCTTTGGGAAATTGAGCCATGCATGGCTCATCAACCAAAACTCAATTGAAATCCTCGTTTTCAATGCCCTCAGTGTTTCCTCTTCTGTAACAGTACATAAAACTTTGGTTGAGACTTCATTTTTACATAATTGCTAAAATTTTATGTATTTATATGAATGTGTAAGCATTGTTAAACTTTATGAACCATGTTTATAGTGCTGCTGGACAAGACAACCCTCTTTTGAACCACCATACTCCTGTCATTCTCTTCTTTCCATACTTGGGTATTGCTGGGCAAAGCAGAGAATGATTTAGGATTTCTTTCTATATCGAAATGTTGATGTTGCAGTATACCATTCAAGCATTATTGATGTACACTGATTTACTTGAATTATTTTAGTTCATTGAATGGATTTGTTGTCCAGGGAGATGGACTGTAAAAAAATCTTAGCGAGTAACACTAGATTGTATGGGTTTAGAAAATTAGAAAAAGAAGAGGAAGTTTTTGGAAAAAAATTGTTTAGGTATATTAGTTTTTATTTTTTATCTTTGATTTTGATGAATAGTTTAAATCATCAGGATAAATATTTCATTACATACAGTCTTCCTTTTATCCTCATTGTATTGGAGACTTAAAAATTTGACCAGTATAAAGGACAAATTTTGCACTAAAGTGATTATTTGTTTGAAGTGAAGCGATCTAAGTGTTTCATTATTTGAAGGCAGGCACAAGCTGATCTTATTTTTGGATTTCTTTTTCCAAGACTTACCTAAAACTAAGCATTATGATTATGGCCAAACTAATCATTTTAAAACCTTTCCTAACCTGTTTCATCAGTATCATCCATCTTGAAATATGTCTTACTTAATTAAGTCTTAACCTCATAATATATTTGTCATGATTATTATCAGGAGAAAGTAGCTCAAGTAGGTTTAATCTTACCAATTTGCTCTAAACTAGATGTCATTTTTTTTGTTTCTTACAGCATAAATTATTAAACAGGAAAAAGATAAATGAAAAAAAAAATCTGTTCTTTTTTTTATTATAAATTAGCAAAGTTGGCTCACAGGATGTCAACTGCCATTGAACACAATGTAGATTATTAATGGCCAAACTGAGTTTGTAAAAAATATTTTTAGGTGTAATTCATTCAGCATTGCACTGTTTATTTTGATTTTTTTAGTAAATTTTGTTTTTAAGATTTTTGTAACATGATTCAATTATTGGTGTCGTATGCATATTTTGCTTTTTATGTTCTGTTATCATGTCTTAAATACTTTTTACTTTTTATCCACCCTTGGAGGAGGTGTTGACGTTTGTTTTTTTTTTTTTGAACCTTTATTGAAATTCTATGGAATCCAAGTATTGTTCAACAGTAATTAAGCATCTACAAAAAACTCCAAAATAAATAAAAATTCAGTTGTATTTTTTTATTGAAATTTTGAACCCTTATTTTAGCTTTCTCGTTTTAGTGACTGCATAGAATTGTGAAATTCAATTTTACATGTGTAAAACATTGGGGAAAAAAATAACAAAATAAATCCCTTGTATAATATTGAGCAACAGAAATAAACTTTTTTGATATTTCTTTTTTTTTAAAAAAAGGCCATCATCCCCTTTTATTTTGCCATAGAGAAAATACACCCCACCAAAAACTGATTGAACCCAATATAAAAATAAACACCAAATTAAAAAAAAATATTATAATTACAAAAATTCCGATCCTCAAAGCAACAAAAAAATTGATTTTTTTTTTTATCTACCAATAAGAATTACATGAAATGAGTGGGTTTGATGTCAATATAATATGAAGGATTGTTTGAGTTGTGCAAAATTTTGTTTGTAAAAATACTTGTATCAATAGATTTCATTACATATGCTTAAAATGAATTTTGAAAAAAAAATACCATCCAACTTATCTTAGAGGCATTTTTAAATTGTATGTTCATAATGCAAAACTTTCAAATTTTGTATCGGTGCATGGTTAAATCTTTGTTCTCATCAATTAAAAACAAATGTCTGGATGTATTGTTTGTGACTTCATGAGCATAAAACAACAGAAAAAAATGTACAAAAAACTTCGAAAGTTCAATTAAAAATCTTGTTTGTGAAACCAAATGAAGTTGTGTAGTTATCGATATTTCGACTCAAGCTTTTATGAATTAGAAATCAAGAACAACTGTATATGTTGTATGTTCTTCATTTTATGTTGGGCAGCTGAAGCTTTGTAGTCCCATAAAATGCTTTTATCTAACTATAGTATAAAACTTAACAACTATCTACTTTTGAATGAGTTCTAAATCTATAGT
>JAWDGP010006984.1:125000-241962 GCA_033675545.1 Elysia crispata
TGTAACTACTGTAAACTATTAGTATTTGAATTGAAATCCGAAATTTTACGAAAAAGACACATCATCACTTACTGTCGGCACAGATGCAACACATCTTTAATGAAAGATTACAATTTTGCATACCAACCACGTAACAAATAAAAAAAAAAAAATACACTGAATTAGGATGCAATTAAAACTATTAAGGTAAAACGCAACTGAGGTTAACATGCGATTGGTTTCAAACAAACATATCAAAACATTAAAAAAAAATAACGTACAAAAGACGGCAACGGAAACATTACGTTCAATTTCTTTGGGCATTCTGTAGCGAATTTATTAAAAAAAAACAAACGACCAAATCAAAACTAATCAAAGCATGAAACCGTGAATTTATTGCATTCACCTAGCAAAGGTAGTTCAATATTTTTCAGAGCCTTCTAAGTTAATCACAGAGCCTCAGTATTTTTTGACAAAACCAGATCCATGAGGGTGCTGAGATTAGAGATAAAACGATTGCATTATCAAAATACTCTTTGTTTTTAGTAGCTTTTATACCGATGACCAAAACCAATAACAGGGTTTTCCTAAAAACGCTGACGTTTTCTTTTTATGGTCTGGTGGAAAGTACTCTGTGCATGTATATCAGTTTCATTATTAAAAAAAAACATAAAATAAAATCAGAGTCCGCTTTGACGTTCCTAAAATTTAATTTGATTCTATACCAAAGTTGCAGTAAAATATGAAAGTCAACCAAATGAACACATGACCATTCGTCGATGTGACTCGAAACTGATTACTATGCCATGAACTCAACCACGTAGAGTGACTAGGTATTAGAAAAACATTACTTTAGACGCTTTATTTTTTGCTAGCACCAAACGATAATTTTCATGTCGCTTATGAGCGTACGCTTGAAGGACATCCTCAAATAAGAAAGTTTTATGTAAGAAAAGTAGAAGTGCACGTCTATTAGTTGTCGATCTTGCATATTATTGTACTTGCCTTCACAGCATGAATTCTGACATTATATCTTCCCAGAACACTTTAATTCTCTCAATAAAGAATAAAAAAAAAAGGACTAAGGTGCAACTCAAAGTGACGTAAGAATGCCAATCAAGTTTTGACAGCCAAATATAGATCTACATTTTACAATTACAATTCATTCCTCCGAAACTGATATCTCATCAATTACGATCCCCAAAAAGCGGATAACATGGAAACAAAATGTATAGGTTACGAGCACGCTTATGCAACATGAACCTATCAAATTACTGATTGAAGGTTTAAAACAAAAAAAGGAGAAAGATGAAAAATTATTGAAATCTAGTTCCGCTTCCTGATTTTCGTGTCATATGACCAAGCTGTACATCGTGACTTCACTCTTCAGTTTGCGACAGACGCCTCACAGCTTCCCTCTAGAGATCTACAGTTAATGGTACACCATTTTGCGTGTTCATGCCTCTATGTCTTTTGAACCTACTTTTGGACAACAAATCATGACCCTACATTCTCAATGCAATAGTTACAATTTCGGACAAACAAAATTGTCTCCTTGCAATTCTCAATGTAATGGCTATTACTAAAAAAAAAAAATTCTTTCCAAACGTTATGGTAGATGAATCTGTAAAGAAACAATTCCTTACCAGATTTCGAACAATCCTAACGTGAATCTAAAACATTGTATAAAAGATAGTTCTTTTTAATACTATGCCAGTGACCGAATTAGTATTTCGATTTCTTATCGCCCCATCACATTCTTTCTTTGCATTTGTTGCTGTCGTTTAAAACGTTTTCTGTTTGATAAAATAATTGAATTGAAAATAAAATAGACCTTAACATTGTGCTCATTTGCTCACAAACGCGATGGTCTTCCTGATGGTTATTGTTCAGATAATTCTTTACTGAGCCTAAAACTGCTCCGTTCACTTAATTAGCAAAATCAAGAGCTGCTTTTATAATTATAGAAACCATTCCGACTGTTATGTAACACAGTTGGGTTAGTTATTACTAAAACAATACATATTTCATTAATACACCACCTTTTAGAGTGACAAAACAGAGCTCTCCGGATCCAAGTGTTGAGAATAAAGAGCAAGGAAAAGGACCGCTAAATCATATTGCCTCTACTTTTATATCGCCTACTATGCAGGTTTTCTATCTGATAGGAGTGCAGTGGATCAAATATCACACACTCAAATGACGCTTGTGGGATGTTGAAATGAATACCTATCCTTCTGTCTCAACTCGCAATGTTTGATAGATACGCAGATTCATGTAAAGCCTTTAAAGTGCTGTTGCCGAGCCTTAGCATTTCGAAACGCCAGACCTTGTATAATTTTGTGAATTTGCTTCAGTTACAGCTCCCCTCTTATTTTTACGACTTTCGCGTCAACGAATGATTTTAGTTTGAAACTGAGAAATAAGCACTATTGATTTCTTTATGTGCCTAGTGCGTTGGTATGACACTGCAAGCTTCAACCTTAGGGTTCAGAGATCTAAATTTCTCTTGCAGTTTGACATTTGATGACAAAACTGATGAAGAATTTGAACGAGGAGAGAATCAGAATGACCGAGATGATAAAAGCAAAGTGATCAGTCATAGCCGGTGCATTAAGATTAATAATGAGGAGTTAGATTATATAATCACCTTTTTTAATTACCGTAAATTAAAGCATTGGGCTATAACAAAATCCTCTCCTGATAGATTATAATAACCCCTTTTTCGGTCACGATATTCTCATTAGTTACACAACAATAAAATTCAAATTGTGTAGAACATTACATCTTTAGTACCCGAAATCTGTAATGCGTTGTTTTTTTTTTGTTTCAATTTTTGTTTGGAATTCATATTCGATCGCATCCACAGAACGTGTTTGTCAAAAAGACCATCCCTTAAAGAAGTATTTGTTTTAACTCGTCCCCATGCTCGAGGTAAGAACCCACAGAAACAGTGAATGCCACCGGCAGAGCAGATTTTCAGAAGAAATGGCCTCACTAAGAACATAAGGTGACCTTTCGGTCTCAGAAAGAAAATATTCAAGGCACTCAAGATCAAATGAAATGATATGTATATGAAAGTTGTGCCTTCAGTAATTCAGCCTCATAGCTATTTTTCTATGACACAATAAAATGATCATAAAATACTTGAATTGCTTATGATGTCGAACCTCCCATACAGACACATGCACCGAAAAATGAACGAATAACAGTAACTACAAAAGTACAAAAAAAAAAAAAAAAAAACGAAGAAAAAAAAAACAAACAAAAAACAATAAAAACAACAACAACAACAAAAAACCCAAACAAAACAAAACTTCCTATAATCTTCAAAACGTTTATTCCTTGAGGAAATAAAAAAAGCATGGAAGCCATCTTGATCTATTTCCAAATATTGCATCTTTGCATCTTTAACAAAAATTCCTATTTTGAATGCTTTCCATCCTGCCTCTGCAATATTTCTTTAAGAACTCTAGACCAATGTCGAATCTTCTTGTTTCTTTAACATTTTTAGAGCGAATACTTCATACTCAAACTGATTTTCATGTAGATCTAGCATTAAACAATTAGCCAGTAGCAGAAACTTCAATCTTCCTACACACCAGGAGACCTCACTGCGGCTGCGCTAGTACAAACCGTTGATGACATGCGCATTGCTAAGTTATTGTTAATGGAACCTATCTTCAGCGTGCGATAAGATTGACCATGCTATTTTATTTGAGCGATTTCACACATACACCGTTCGGGATGGATGGAACCCACCTCACCTGAATTATTGATTTTCCTACATGACTGTGTGGCAGGCTGCTAAAAGTAAAAATTACCAATTCTGATTCAAGCAAGATTCCTATCAAATATGGGGTGGCTAGGGACCCTGAATATAATTCGTTGAAAAATCTAATCCGTTACTATTTTTTTTTTTTGCTTATCGTTGTTATACTAACGGCACCCAGCTAAACAACTGTAATACAAAATAGTAGCGAAGACTCTTTTTTAAATATAAAGATGCATCAACATGTAATGTATGTAGATAACCTCGAAATGATTAACGAACAAAACCTGAATCATCACTGTATGGTACAAATGCTAATCCTAAACCAGTAAAATTCGGTAAAAATTGGTTTAAGAAGACGAAGAGTGTTCGCAAAATATAAGTCATTTTTTTCCAAAAGAAAACTTGTTTTAACGGATAAAGTAGTTTTATGAACATGACGAAACGTATCCTTAGTAAAGAGTTGTTATGGCTGCCTGTAAAAGAAACGTACAATCTAAAAATCTAAATAAATTGCTATCCTGATATATAAAATCCCCTATCAGATTTCTTTTTACAATATTTCAATAAGTTAATTAATACTAGCAAAATACCCGTTCTACAAACAATGGAAAGAGATAATTATCAACACATCAAGTTTCAACCTACCAGGTTTACTGCAAGACTTCTGTGTAGACAACATTGTCTGTGCATACTCGGTCATTGGTTTTGGTTGCATGTGTCCTTATCGCACGCTTAGACGCTAACCTGCTCATGGCGACATACAACTGACCAATTCATGTGAAAAGGGAAAACATTTTCAGATGGTATGACAGGGATTCTGGGGATGAATATTCTCTTCCCTGAATGTGGTTCACATGCGATGACAGCATCAATGACATGTTGATGTAGGTGCTGCATGATGTACCTGGTCCCATTATAGTTACGATTTGTGGGATCCAGGTTCTGTAGCAGCATGACAATGTTATTTTTTTCCAAGGTCAGTTTGTGAGGTGGCATACCGGAGGGGCGCAGTGAATTAATAAACTCAATGAGATACCGATGCTCAATTCTTCGACAGAATCGCTGCTTTGGTGTATTTTTCTTCTCTCGGAAACCCCCCCCCCCCCCGTATAATTACGACATTTATTCTGTCTAGTTCTGCGTCGGTTGGATATATGATGCAGCGAGACACAAGCCATTCAGGATCTGAACCAAAGCTTGAATTGTTGAAGACAATATTGATCAAGTCCTGTTCATTGTTCACTGTGATTTCTTCTGGGAGTTATATTGCAAAATTTCCGATCTCATTGCACGCATTCTGTTGTCCATTTCCTACACTAGAAGATAGTCTGAGAATGCAGTAGATTCGCCAGTAATTACGACCCTCATGTTCCTCGTCAAGCTAAATAATCTGACATGGTCCGACAGATATGATGACTTGAAAGCTGCATTGACTATTTGCGGTCTTGAGCCATGGCGGACAACACAAGAATTTGGCGCCAGTGACACACCATCAACGCAGTCATTCCTCCAAAGAGAGAGTGGTTGCCACGTATGTCTTGAAATGTTCTGTCGATGGCCTAAAAAATATATTTATGACCCATAGACACTTCATCAATGACCAAAGGATCTGTTTTTCGAAGTAGTGAGCTGGTGGTATCTCGGGGACTTATGCTGCACATTGACTGCTCGTTTACACAGATAGGTACTTTGCATCTGCTATACAATGTCCTGCCGTTGGAACGATGAGTAGCTACAATGCCGGATAAAGATGTAGCTAGGGCAATTTTTTGCAGGATCGGACAGCGGCTAAAATTAGATTGATAGTGTGGGTTTTTCCTCCACTTGCACCAAGAGCAAAGATCTGCCCATGTTTCTGTATTATAGACTCAAGTACAGCGTCATACACTTATTTCTGTTGATCATTCAGTTGTGGGTATTCCTGATTGACCTTTTCTTTTAGATTTTCTGAGTCGAAGTTCAATTCCTCGCTGATAGTCCCTTGTTGTCTACCTTGACACACACCATAGCTTGCAGGTGGCATTTCAAAGTCTTTTTTCAAACCCAATCAATCATTATCCAGAATATGCTGGATTTCCATCCATATCTGGTTTTCTATTTGTGGATTCAGCTCTGTTACTTTGTACCTTACCATAATGTCTCGGGACAGTTCTAGTTTATTCCTGTGCCAGAATCCAAGAGGATCAGCTGGACAACAATAGATGAGGATTGTTGTAAAGGTTAGTCGTAATTGTGGACCGAATCTGATAGCCGATGCCTCTTGCATTGCTGCATCCTTCTCTGTATCATTATCAAGCAGTCCAAGTCTATTACAAGCGTATTGAAAGGATGTACAAATGGTTCCATTGATTATTTTAAGATCTTCAAAGCTAGTTGCACCTGGTTTGTGGTGTAACAGAAGTCTTAAATAGTAGAGCTCTGCCTGGTGAGGACTTAGGGATATAGTCGGAATACGTGCGATAGAATCAGTTCTAAATTCTACAATCATTTCTCAATCCTATTTTTCTTCTCTTCCACTTGTGCTCTTTCTTATTCCAAATAAAAAAAATGTGGAAAATCTGGTTAGAGGACAAGTCTCGCTGTTGGGTCATCTATAGAATTTGAATTCTTGACCATCTCCAGCAATTTCAAAAGAAATGTTTGGTATTCTCAAACTGAAATACAGTCGGGTAGACAAGAACTTGGCAAACCAACAAAAGTTGAGGGAAAGAAAAAAATTGTTTTGAAAATGAAGAAAATCACAAAGAAACTAATGTCTGGTTTTGAATATATGAAATGTACCAAATAATCAGAAAGAATTTTGGAAAATTAACCTAAAAAAGGAGACACTAAAAATAAAATAAATAAATAAAAAAAAAAACCACAAAGCAAAGAATAAAAATAAACTAAACAGAGGAAAAAAACACACCAACAAAATAAACAAAACAAAACAAACCAAACCCAAATATCCTTCCAAAAACTCATATCAATGGTAAAAAAAAACTTCCTTAAAAACGGGCTTTCTGTTAGTTCAACGAGCCGCAAAGATTTTTTTTTTTCACCAAAAAGTACATTGCCCTTATAACATTTGTGAGATTCCCATGAGGCATAGTACGATTGAGGCTGCATATGCACTACAAGCTGTGAAATTGCTCTAAAAACATAACTCTAGAGCAAGGTATATCCCTCATGTTAACCCCGGATAAGTCAAACAGCGTAAAAGCACAATTAATATCATAAACATAGGAGGATAGTTTTCGTAAAGTTTATTTGTGGGATCATTCAGTTACCATATCTCTTTTGACATTTTCACCAAGCTACATAAGTTTGTTCTGCTTTAGAGATGATTCTTGTTCACAAAAAGGAATTATTTGTCACTGGAACTACCAATTCTAGCTAAATTTTCTTTTAATGGCATCTATAACTGGATAAAAAAATACCACTACCCAATTTTCTTTTTATGTGTGCTGTAATTTCGCAGGTCAGAGAAATTACTCAAATTTGTTGGTATTCTGGCAATCGTTGTGAGCCTATAAAACATGAGGAAACTAGACCTAATCGTCATTTGGTAAATGAATGCTGGCATGATGGAGCATTTTCTGACATTGTTTGCAGCTATTCTTTGTTCTTTTGCTCATGGTAAAGAATGGTTGCGAATCTGTATATGAAACACTCGATTTTTCATTAACGTATTGGATTTAAGTCATATGGAATGTTCTGCAGGGTCTCTTTTAGATAAGAAAAGGTTTTAACATTTTAGATTATGTTCACGGATGAAAATTTCTATGTGCTCATCACGATCTGTGATTAGGTATAGGTCTAAAAAAGTTATCTTTATAAGTAATTGCTATCCAGAAGGCAACTGATCGATCAAAATGGCGTAATTTGTTTAGATGATAAAAATATTGTTCTTCAAATTTATCAAGCACCCACAAATTAAACTGACAATGTGATATTATACATGACTAACTCCGCTTTGAAAGACGAAGAAAAAATGATTGAACAAATATTTAATTAATTTTACTACTTTCACAAGCCTAAGATTAACTACCTTAAAATTGGCAAGGACTTTGAATGCTTCAGACTTAAGTTCATCTTGTCTCGATTTAGCTGAAAACATGTAATATACAAAGGAAAAACAATGATTATAGTAAGAGGAAGAAGAGGAAAAAAAGTCTTCATTCTCATTGTTGGCTCTAAACAGTTTCAATCAGTTTGGACCGGTTAAGACTGTCAAATCAAGTAATAAACTTTAACAACGTCCCATAACAATAGGATGAAGAATTCTGCTCGCCGTCTTTATGTCTTAATTATGAACTCAAGACGATCTTACTCTTCGAGGGAAAATAAATATAAGATTCTTGAAAGAATAAGAAATATGCTTTGCCAGATTGAAGAGAAAGTACAAATATTCATCCTTTTTGGTGCATAGCAACATCACTTACTAGACATAATCAAACTTTATCAAACAAATAAAGCAGTTCATAGATTTTAAAATACATTTCCATGTTGATTAATCTTTCCTTGAAGTGAGCCTGACAGATTCTGTGCCAGCGGCGCAAGCAAACATCTGGCAGGCTAAAGACTATGTGCTGTCGTGGTCTCACCCTCAAGTCCCACCCGTTGATGCAGGGCCCGTGCCTGTCTCTGTCGGGCTGAGTCTGACCGCCATCAGGGAGGTGGACACCGAGAAGAATGAGCTGGAGATAATTGCCATGGTCTCCCATCAGTGGACAAACCCTCAGCTGGCCTGGAGAGGCATTGTGGGCGGACCAGCCAACCGCACCCGATCAGTGTCCTTACCTAAGGAAAAGCTCTGGGTGCCTGATGTCGTCGCCTACAACGCGGTGACCGCCCCTGAACTCCTGTCACCAGAACTTGTGGTTGTCAGTGAGAATGGAACTGTGCATTACGTCCCCTTGATGCGCATCCGGTTCAAGTGTTACCTAGGCAACGTGGACACAGACAGAGGCTCCGTGTGCGTCCTCCGGCTCGGACCTTGGACTCAAGACGCCAACACAGTTATGGTCAGCGCCGACACAGTCCACCTAGACGCGTATGACTCTGAGCCAGATTACGAGCTCGTGGAAGCGACTTCCGTCAGCTACCTTGTCCACTTCCAGTGTTGCGAGGAGGCCTACAACTACAACAAGTACAATTACAATAAGTACAAGTACAAATACAAGTACAATAAGTACACGTACAACTACAACAAGTACAAGTATAACTACAGGTACAACTACAAGTACAACTAAACTACAACTACAATAATTACAAGTACAACTACAACTACAACAAGTACAACTACACCTACAACTACAACAATTTAAGTACAACTACAACTACAACTACAACTACAAGAAGTGTATTTAGAACTACAACTACAACAGGTACAACTACAACTACATTAAGTACAACTACAACTACAAACTACAACATCAAGTTACAACTACAATGACAACTACAACAAGTACAACTACAACTACAACAAGTACAACTAAAACTACAACTACAACAAGTACAACTACAACTACACCTCAACAAGTACATTTACAACTACAATAACAACAAGTACAACTACAACTACAACAAGTACAACTTCAAGTACATTTACAACTATAACAACAACAAGTACAACTACAACTACAACAAGTACAACAACAACTACAACTACAAGTACAACAAGTATAAGTACAACTACAACTACAACTACAACAAGTAGAAGTACAACTACAGCAGGTACAAGTACAACTACCACTACAATAAGTACAACTACAACTACAAGTACAAGCATAACTACAACTACAACAAGTACAACTACAACTACAACAAGCACAAGTACAATTACAACTATAAGAAGTACAATTACGGTACAAAAAGTACAACTACAACTACAACTACAACAAGTACAAGTACAACTACAACAAGTACAAGTACAACTACAACTACAACAGGTACAACTACAACTACAACTACAAACTACAATTACAACAAGTACAACTACAACTACAACTACATCAAGTAGACGTACAACTACAACTACAACACGTACAACTACAACTACAACAACAACAAGTACAACTACAACTACAACAAGTACAAGTAAAACTACAACAAGTACAATTACAAATACAACTACAACAAGTAAAACTAGAACTACAACAGGTACAACCACAACTACAACTACAACAAGTACAAGTACAACTACAACTACAAAAAGTCAACTACAACTACAACTAGAAGTCAACTAGAACTACAACTACAACAAGTACAAGTACAAATACAACTACAACAGGTACAAGTACAACTTAAAAAGTACGAGTAGAACTACAACAAGTACAAATACAGCTAGAATTACAACAAGTACAAATACAACTACAACTACATCGTGGTACAAGATACAAGTACAACTACAAGTACAACTACAACTACAACTACAACAAGTACAAGTATAACATTACATACTACAACAAGTACAAGTACAAGTACAACTACAACTCCAAAAAGTACAACTACAACTACAACAAGTACAACTAAAACTACAACTACAACAAGTACAACTACAACTACAACTACAACAAGGACATTTACAACTGCAACTACAACAAGTACAACTACAACTAAAACAAGTACAAGTACAACTACACCTACAACAAGTACAACTTAAACTACACAAGTACAACTATAACAACTACAACACGTACAACTACAACCACAACTACAACTACAACAAGAACAACTACAACCCAACAAGTACAATTACAACTACAACTACAATAAGTACAACTACAAGTACAACAAGTACAAGTACAACTACCATTACAACAAGTACAAGTACAACTACAACTACAACAAGTAGAACTTAAACTAAATCAAGTACAACTACAACAAGTACAAGTACAACTACAACTACAACAAGTACAACTACAACTACAACTACAACATATACAACTACAACTACTACAAGTACAAGTACAAGTACAAAAAGTACAGTACAACTACAACTACAACAAAATCACCTAAAACTACAACAAGTACAATTACAACTACAACTACGACAAGTACAACTACAACTACATCTACAAATACAACAAGTACAAGTACAAGTACAACTACAACAAGTACAAGTACAACTACAACCACAAGAAGTACAAGTACAACTACAACTACAACTACAACTACAACAATTACAAGTAGAACTACAACTACAACAAATATAACTACAACTAAAACTATAACAAGTACAACTAAAATTACAACTACAATTACATATACAACTATAACTACAACCAGTACAAGTACAACTACAACTACAACTACAACAAGGACAACTACAACTACAACAAGCACAAGTAAAACTACAACTACAACTACAACAAGTACAACTACAACTACAACAACAGCAAGTGAAAGTACAACTACAACTGTAACAAATACAACTACATCTACAACTACAACAATTACAACTACAACTACAACAAGTACAACTGCAGCTATATCAAGTACAAGTACAACTACAATTACAACAAGTACAACTACAACTACAACTACAAAAAGTGCACGTACAACTACAACAAGTACAATTACAACTACAACTACAACAAGTACAAGTACAACTACAACTACAACTACAACAAGTACAACTACAAGTACAACTACAACTACAACAAGTACAAGTACAACTACAACTACAACAAGTACAACTACAACTACAACAAACACAACTACAACGACAACAAGTATAAGTACATCTACAACAAGTTCAACTACAACTACAACAAGTCCAAGCACAACTAAAACTACAAGTACAACTAAAACTACAACAAATACAAGTACAAGTAAAACTTAAACTACAACAAGTACAAATAAAGTACATCTACAACTACAACAAGTACAACTACAACTACAACTACAACAAGTACAAATACAACTACAACTACAACAAGTACAACTACAATTACAACTACAACAACTAAAACTACAAGTACAACAAGTACAAGTACAACTTCAAAAACATGTACAACTATAACAACAATTACAACTACAACAAGTTCAACTAAAACTACAAAAAGTACAACTATTACTACAACAAGTACAACTACAACTACAACTACAACAAGTACAACTACAACTACAACTCCAACAAGTCCAATACAACTACAAAAAGTACAACTACAACTACAACTACAACAAGTACAACTACAACTACAACTACAACAAGTATAACTACAACTACAACAAGTACAACTACAAGAACAACAAGTACAAGTACAAGTACAACTACAACAAGTATAAGTACAACTACAACTACAATAGGTATAACTAGAACTACAACTATAAAAGTACAAGTACAACTACAACTACAACAAGTACAAGTACAACTACAACTACAGCAAGTACAAGTACAACTACAACAAGGACAAGTACAACTACAACTACAACAAGTACAACTACAACTACAACTACAACAAGTGCAACTACAACTACAACAAGTACAACTACAACTACAACAAGTACAACTACAACTACAACTACAACTACAACAAGTACAACTACAACTACAACTAAAACAAGTACAACTAAAACTACAACTACAACAAGTACAACTACAACTACAACTACAACAAGTACAAGTACAACTACAACTACAACAAGTACAACTACAACTACAATAAGTACAACTACAACTACAACAAGTACAACTACAACTACAACTACAACAAGTACAACTACAACTACAACAACTACAACTACAACTACAACTACAACTACAACAAGTACAAGTACAACTACAACTACAACAAGTACAACTACAACTACAACAAGTACAACTACAACTACAACAAGTACAACTACAACAAGTACAACTACAACTACAACAACAACAAGTACAACTACAACTACAACAAGTACAACTACAACTACAACTACAACAAGTATAAGTACAACTACAACTACAACAAGTACAAGTACAACTAAAACTACAACAAGTACAACTACAACTAAAACAAGTACAACTACAAGAAGTACAAGTACAACTACAAGAAGAACAAGTAAAATTACAACTACCACATGTACAACTACAACTAGAACTACAACAAACACAAATACAACTGCAACTACAACAATTACAACTACAATAAGTAGAACTACAACTACAACAAGTACAACTACAACTACAACAAGTATAAGTACAACTACAACTACAACAAGTACAACTACAACTACAACAAGTACAACTACAACTACAACTACAACAAGTACAACTACAACTACAACTACAACTACAACAAGTACAACTACAACTACAACTACAACAAGTACAAGTACAACTACAACTTAAACTAGTACAAGTACAACTACAACTACAACAAGTACAACTATAACTACAATAAGTACAAGTACAACTACAACTACAATTACAACAAAAACAACTTCAACTACAACAAGTACAAAAAAACTACAACAAGTACAAGTACAACTACAACTACAACAAGTACAAGTACAAGTACAAGTACAACTACAACAAATACAAGTACAACTACAACAACTACAAGTACAAGTAAAAGTACAACAAGTACAAGTACAACTAGAACAAGTACAACTACAACTACAACAAGTACAACTACAACTACAACTACAACAAGTACAACTACAACTACAACAAGTACAACTACAACTACAACTAGAACAAGTACAACTACAACTACAACAAGTACAACTACAACTACAACAAAAACAAGTACAACTACAACTACAACAAGTACAACTACAACTACAACAAGTACAACTACAGCAAGTACAAGTACAACTACAACAAGTACAACTACAACAAGTACATTTACAACTTTAACAAGTACAAGTACTACTACACTTATAACAAGTAGAACTACAATTACAAGAAGTACAACTACAACTACAACTACAACTACGTGAAGTACAAGTACATCTACAAGTACAACAAGTCAAACTCTAATTACAACAAGTACAACTATTCCTATTACTACAACAAGTAAAACTACAACTACAACAAGTACAACTACAACTACAACTACAACAAGTACAATTACAACTACAACTACAACAAGTACAATTACAACTACAACAAGTACAAGTACAACTACAACTACAACAAGTACAAGTACAACTACAACTACAACTACAACAAGTACAACTACAACTACAACTACAACAAGTACAAGTACAACTACAACTACAACAAGTACAAATACAACTACAACTGAATCTACAACAAATACAGATAAAATTACAACTACAACAAGTACAACTACAACTAAAACAACTACAACTACAACAAGTACAACTACAACTACAAGTACCACAAGTACAAGTAGAACTACAACTACAACAAGTACAAGTACAACTAAAACTACAAGCACAACTACAACTACAACAAGTACAACTACAACTACAACAAGTACAAGTACAACTACAACTACAACAAGTACAACTACAACTACAACAAGTACAAGGACAACTACAACTACAACTACAACAAGTACAACTACAACTACAACTACAACAAATATAAGTACAACTACAACAAGTACAACTACAATTAAAACTACAACTACAACAAGTACAACTAAAACTACATCTACAACAAGTACAACCACAACTAATACTACAAGAGATACAACTTCAACCACAACAAGTACAAGTACAACTACAACTACAAGAAGTAAAGCTACAACTACAACAAGTACAAGTACAAGTACAACTACAACTACAACAAGGACAAGTACAACTACAACTACAACAAGTACAAGTAAAACTACAACTACAACAAGTACAACTACAACTACCACAAGTACAACTACAACTAGAACTGCAACAAGTACAAGTACAAGTACAACTACAAGGATAAAAATTCTAACTCCAACTGCAACAAACACAAGTATTCCTACAACTACAATAAGTACAAGTACAAGTTAAACTGCAACTACAACAAGTACATTTACAACTACAACAAATAGAAGTACAACTACAACTACATCAAGTATAGGTACAACTACAACTATAACTACAACAGGTACAACTATAACTACAACTACAAGTACAACTACAACTACAACTACAACAAGTACAAATACAACTACAACTACAACAACTACAACTACAACGACAACTACAACAAGTAATACAACAACTACAATTACAACAAGTACAAGTACAAATACAACCACAACAAGTACAACTACAACTACAACTACAACAAGTACAACTACAACTAGAAGTACAAGTACAAATACAACTACAACATATACAACTACAACTACAAGAAGTACAAGTACAACTACAACTACAACTACAACAAGTACAACTACATCTACAACTACAACTACAACAAATACAAGTATTCCTACAACTACAACAAGTACATGTACAACTACAAATACAACTACAACAAGTACAACTACAACTACAACAAGTGTAAGTATAACTACAAGAAATACAATTACAACTACAACTACAACAAATACAACTACAACTACAACATATACAACTACAACTACAAGAAGTAAAACTACAACAAATACAACAACAACTACAACAAGTACAAGTACAACTACAACAAGTAGAAGTACAAATAAAACTACAACAAATACAAGCACAACTACAACGACATCTATAACTACAACAAGTACAAGTACAACTGCAACAACTACAACAACTACAACTACAACTACAACAAGTACACCTACAACTATAACAGGTACACCTAAAACTACAACAAGTACACCGACAACTACAACTTTAACAAGTACAACTACAACTACAACTGCAACATGTACAAGTAAAAGTACGACTACAACAAGTACAAGTGCAACTACAAAAACAATAAGTACAACTACAACTACAAGAAGTACAACTACAACTACAACTACAACAAGTAGAACAACAACTAGAACAAGTACAAGTACAACTACAACAACTACAACTACAACTACAAAAAAAACAAGAACAACTACAACTACAACAAGAACAACGAGAACTACAACAAGTACAACTACAACAACTACAACTACAAGAACTACAAGTACAACTACAAACAGTACAACTACAACTACAACAAGTACAACTTCAATTACAACAAGTATAACTACAACTACAACTACAACAACTAAAACTACAACTACAACTACAACAAGTACAACTACAACTACAACAACTACAACTACAACTACAACTACAACAACTACAACTTCAACTACAACTACAAAAACAAAAACAACTACAACAACAACTACAACAACTACAACAACTACAAAAGGTACAACTAACAACTACAACAAGTACAACTACAACTACAACAAATACAACAACTACAACAAGTACAAGTACAAATACAACTACAACAAGTACAACTACAACCACAACTACAACAAGTACAACTACAACTACAACAAGTACAAGTACAACTACAACTAAAACTACAACAAGTACAAGTACAACTATAACTACACCAAGTACAACTACAACTACACCAACTACAACTACAACTACAACTACAACAAGTACAGTACAACTACAACTAAAACAAGTACAACTACAACTACAACTACAACAACTACAACTACAACTACAACTACAACAACTACAACTACAACTACAACAACTACAACTACAACTACAACTTCAACTACAACAACTACAACTACAATAACTACAACTACAACTACAACAACTACAACTACAACTACAACAACTACAACTACAACTACAACTACAACAACTACAACTACAACTACAACTACAACAACTACAACTACAACTACAACAACTACAACTACAACTACAACTACAACAACTACAACTACAACTACAACAACTACAACTACAACTACAACTACAACAACTACAACTACAACTACAACCAAAACAAGTACAACTACAACTACAACAACTACAACTACAACTACAACTACAACAACTACAACTACAACTACAACAACTACAACTACAACTACAACTACAACTACAACAACTACAACTACAACTACAACTACAACAACTACAACTACAACTACAACAACTACAACTACAACTACAACAACAACAACTACAACTACAACTACAACTACAACAACTACAACTACAACTACAACTACAACAACTACAACTACAACTACAACTACAACTACAACTACAACTACAACTACAACTACAACAACTACAACTACAACTACAACTACAACAACTACAACTACAACTACAACTACAACAACTACAACTACAACTACAACTACAACAACTACAACTACAACTACAACAACTACAACTACAACTACAACAACTACAACTACAACTACAACTACAACAACTACAACTACAACTACAACAACTACAACTACAACTACAACTACAACAACTACAACTACAACTACAACAACTACAACTACAACTACAACTACAACAACAACAACTACAACTACAACTACAACAACTACAACTACAACTACATCTACAACAACTACAACTACAACTACAACTACAACTACAACTACAACTACAACAACTACAATTACAACTACAACTACAACTACAACAACTACAACTACAACTACAACTACAACAACTACAACTACAACTACAACTACAACAACTACAACTACAACTACAACAACTACAACTACAACTACAACTACAACAACTACAACTACAACTACAACTACAACAACTACAACTACAACTACAACAACTACAACTACAACTACAACTACAACAACTACAACAACTACAACTACTACAACTACAACTACAACTACAACTACAACAACTACAACTACAACTACAACAACTACAACTACAACTACAACTACAACAACTACAACTACAACTACAACTACAACAACTACAACTACAACTACAACTACAACAACTACAACTACAACTACAACAACTACAAGAACAACTACAACTACAACACTACAACTACAACTACAACTACAACAACTACAACTACAACTACAACAACTATAACTACAACTACAACTACAACAACTACAACTACAACTACAACTACAACAACTACAACTACAACTACAACAACTACAACTACAACTACAACTACAACAACTACAACTACAACTACAACAACTACAACTACAACTACAACTACAACAACTACAACTACAACTACAACTACAACAACTACAACTACAACTACAACTACAACAACTACAACTACAACTACAACTACAACTACAACTACAACAACTACAACTACAACTACAACTACAACAACTACAACTACAACTACAACAACTACAACTACAACTACAACTACAACAACTACAACAACTACAACTACAACAACTACAACTACAACTACAACTACAACTACAACTACAACTACAACAACTACAACTACAACTACAACTACAACAACTACAACTACAACTACAACTACAACAACTACAACTACAACTACAACTACAACAACTACAACTACAACTACAACTACAACAACTACAACTACAACTACAACAACTACAACTACAACTACAACTACAACTACAACTACAACTACAACAACTACAACTACAACTACAACTACAACAACTACAACTACAACTACAACAACTACAACTACAACTACAACTACAACTACAACTACAACTACAACTACAACAACTACAACTACAACTACAACAACTACAACTACAACTACAACTACAACAACTACAACTACAACTACAACAACTACAACTACAACTACAACAACTACAACTACAACTACAACTACAACAACTACAACTACAACTACAACAACTACAACTACAACTACAACTACAACAACTACAACTACAACTACAACTACAACAACTACAACTACAACTACAACTACAACAACTACAACTACAACTACAACAACTACAACTACAACTACAACTACAACTACAACAACTACAACTACAACTACAACTACAACAACTACAACTACAACTACAACTACAACAACTACAACTACAACTACAACTACAACAACTACAACTACAACTACAACTACAACTACATTAACTACAACTACAACTACAACTACAACTACAACTACAACTACAACAACTACAACTACAACTACAACTACAACAACTACAACTACAACTACAACTACAACAACTACAACTACAACTACAACTACAACAACTACAACTACAACTACAACTACAACTACAACTACAACTACAACTACAACTACAACTACAACAACTACAACTACAACTACAACAACTACAACTACAACTACAACTACAACAACTACAACTACAACTACAACTACAACAACTACAACTACAACTACAACAACTACAACTACAACTACAACTACAACTACAACAACTACAACTACAACTACAACAACTACAACTACAACTACAACTACAACAACTACAACTACAACTACAACTACAACAACTACAACTACAACTACAACAACTACAACTACAACTACAACAACTACAACTACAACTACAACTACAACAACTACAACTACAACAACTACAACTACAACTACAACTACAACAACTACAACTACAACTACAACTACAACTACAACTACAACTACAACTACAACAACTACAACTACAACTACAACAACTACAACTACAACTACAACTACAACAACTACAACTACAACTACAACAACTACAACTACAACTACAACTACAACAACTACAACTACAACTACAACAACTACAACTACAACTACAACTACAACAACTACAACTACAACAACTACAACAACTACAACTACAACTACAACTACAACAACTACAACTACAACTACAACTACAACAACTACAACTACAACTACAACTACAACTACAACAACTACAACTACAACTACAACAACTACAACTACAACTACAACTACAACAACTACAACTACAACTACAACAACTACAACTACAACTACAACTACAACAACTACAACTACAACTACAACAACTACAACTACAACTACAACTATAACAACTACAACTACAACAACTACAACTACAACTACAACAACTACAACTACAACTACAACTACAACTACAACTACAACTACAACAACTACAACTACAACTACAACAACTACAACTACAACTACAACTACAACAACAACAACTACAACTACAACTACAACAACTACAACTACAACTACAACTACAACAACTACAACTACAACTACAACTACAACAACTACAACTACAACTACAACAACTACAACTACAACTACAACTACAACAACTACAACTACAACTACAACTACAACAACTACAACTACAACTACAACTACAACAACTACAACTACAACTACAACAACTACAACTACAACTACAACTACAACAACTACAACTACAACAACTACAACTACAACTACAACTACAACAACAACAACTACAACTACAACTACAACAACTACAACTACAACTACTACAACTACAACTACAACTACAACTACAACAACTACAACTACAACTACAACAACTACAACTACAACTACAACAACTACAACTACAACTACAACAACTACAACTACAACTACAACTACAACTACAACAACTACAACTACAACTACAACTACAACAACTACAACTACAACTACAACAACTACAACTACAACTACAACAACTACAACTACAACTACAACTACAACTACAACAACTACAACTACAACTACAACAACTACAACTACAACTACAACTACAACTACAACTACAACAACTACAACTACAACTACAACTACAACAACTACAACTACAACTACAACAACTACAACTACAACTACAACTACAACAACTACAACTACAACTACAACTACAACAACTACAACTACAACTACAACAACTACAACAACTACAACTACAACTACAACTACAACAACTACAACTACAACTACAACTACAACAACTACAACTACAACTACAACTACAACAACTACAACTACAACTACAACAACTACAACTACAACTACAACAACTACAACTACAACTACAACAACTACAACTACAACTACAACTACAACAACTACAACTACAACTACAACTACAACTACAACTACAACTACAACAACTACAACTACAACTACAACTACAACAACTACAACTACAACTACAACTACAACTACAATAACTACAACTACAACTACAACTACAACAACTACAACTACAACTACAACTACAACAACTACAACTACAACTACAACTACAACAACTACAACTACAACTACAACTACAACAACTACAACTACAACTAAAACAAATACAAACTACAACTAGAACAACTACAACTACAACTACAACTACAACAACTACAACTACAACTACAACTACAACAACTACAACTACAACAACTACAACTACAACTACAACTACAACAACTACAACTACAACTACAACAACTACAACTACAACTACAACAACTACAACTACAACTACAACTACAACAACTACAACTACAACTACAACTACAACAACTACAACTACAACTACAACTACAACAACTACAACTACAACTACAACTACAACAACTACAACTACAACTACAACTACAACAACTACAACTACAACTACAACAACTACAACTACAAAAACTACAACTACAACTACAACAACTACAACTACAACTACAACTACAACAACTACAACTACAACTACAACTACAACAACTACAACTACAACTACAACTACAACAACTACAACTACAACTACAACTACAACAACTACAACTACAACTACAACTACAACTACAACAACTACAACTACAACTACAACAACTACAACTACAACTACAACTACAACTACAACTACAACTACAACTACAACTACAACAACTACAACTACAACTACAACTACAACAACTACAACTACAACTACAACTACAACAACTACAACTACAACTACAACAACTACAACTACAACTACAACTACAACTACAACTACAACTACAACTACAACTACAACAACTACAACTACAACAACAACAACTACAACTACAACTACAACAACTACAACTACAACTACAACTACAACAACTACAACTACAACTACAACAACTACAACTACAACTACAACTACAACAACTACAACTACAACTACAACTACAACAACTACAACTACAACTACAACAACTACAACTACAACTACAACAACTACAACTACAACTACAACAACTACAACTACAACTACAACTACAATAACTACAACTACAACTACAACTACAACAACTACAACTACAACTACAACAACTACAACTACAACTACAACTACAACAACTACAACTACAACTACAACTACAACAACTACAACTACAACTACAACTACAACAACTACAACTACAACTACAACTACAACAACTACAACTACAACTACAACTACAACAACTACAACTACAACTACAACTACAACAACTACAACTACAACTACAACAACTACAACTACAACTACAACTACAACAACTACAACTACAACAACTACAACTACAACTACAACAACTACAACTACAACTACAACAACTACAACTACAACTACAACTACAACAACTACAACTACAACTACAACTACAACAACTACAACTACAACTACAACTACAACAACTACAACTACAACTACAACTACAACTACAACAACTACAACTACAACTACAACAACTACAACTACAACTACAACTACAACAACTACAACTACAACTACAACTACAACTACAACTACAACTACAACTACAACAACTACAACTACAACTACAACTACAACAACTACAACTACAACTACAACTACAACTACAACTACAACTACAACTACAACAACTACAACTACAACTACAACAACTACAACTACAACTACAACTACAACTACAACTACAACAACTACAACTACAACAACTACAACTACAACTACAACAACTACAACTACAACTACAACTACAACAACTACAACTACAACTACAACAACTACAACTACAACTACAACTACAACAACTACAACTACAACAACTACAACTACAACTACAACTACAACTACAACTACAACTACAACAACTACAACTACAACTACAACTACAACAACTACAACTACAACTACAACTACAACAACTACAACTACAACTACAACTACAACAACTACAACTACAACTACAACTACAACAACTACAACTACAACTACAACTACAACAACTACAACTACAACTACAACTACAACAACTACAACTACAACTACAACTACAACAACTACAACTACAACTACAACTACAACAACTACAACTACAACTACAACTACAACAACTACAACTACAACTACAACTACAACAACTACAACTACTACAACTACAACTACAACTACAACTACAACAACTACAACTACAACTACAACTACAACAACTACAACTACAACTACAACAACTACAACTACAACTACAACTACAACAACTACAACTACAACTACAACTACTACAACTACAACTACAACTACTACAACTACAACTACAACAACTACAACTACAACAACTACAACTACAACTACAACAACTACAACTACAACTACAACTACAACTACAACAACTACAACTACAACTACAACTACAACTACAACAACTACAACTACAACTACAACTACAACTACAACAACTACAACAACTACAACTACAACTACAACAACTACAACTACAACTACAACAACTACAACTACAACTACAACAACTACAACTACAACTACAACTACAACTACAACAACTACAACTACAACTACAACTACAACAACTACAACTACAACTACAACTACAACAACTACAACTACAACTACAACTACAACAACTACAACTACAACTACAACTACAACTACAACTACAACTACAACTACAACTACAACAACTACAACTACAACTACAACAACTACAACTACAACTACAACTACAACTACAACAACTACTACAACTACAACTACAACAACTACAACTACAACTACAACTACAACAACTACAACTACAACTACAACAACAACTACAACTACAACTACAACTACAACTACAACTACAACTACAACTACAACTACAACTACAACAACTACAACTACAACTACAACTACAACAACTACAACTACAACTACAACAACTACAACTACAACTACAACAACTACAACTACAACTACAACAACTACAACTACAACTACAACTACAACTACAACTACAACAACTACAACTACAACTACAACAACTACAACTACAACTACAACAACTACAACTACAACTACAACAACTACAACTACAACTACAACTACAACTACAACAACTACAACTACAACTACAACAACTACAAAAACTACAACTACAACTACAACTACAACTACAACAACTACAACTACAACTACAACAACTACAACTACAACTACAACAACTACAACTACAACTACAACAACTACAACTACAACTACAACTACAACTACAACTACAACAACTACAACTACAACTACAACAACTACAACTACAACTACAACTACAACAACTACATTTACAACTACATTACAACAACTACATTTACAAGTACAACTACAAACACTACAACTACAACTACAACAACTACAACTAGAACTACAACTACAACAACTACAACTACAACTACAACTACAACAACTACAACTACAACTACAACTACAACTACAACTACAACAACTACAACTACAACTACAACAACTACAACTACAACTACAACTACAACAACTACAACTACAACTACAACTACAACAACTACAACTACAACTACAACAACTACAACTACAACTACAACTACAACAACTACAACTACAACTACAACTACAACAACTACAACTACAACTACAACTACAACAACTACAACTACAACTACAACTACAACAACTACAACTACAACTACAACTACAACTACAACAACTACAACTACAACTACAACAACTACAACTACAACTACAACTACAACTACAACTACAACAACTACAACTACAACTACAACTACAACAACTACAACTACAACTACAACAACTACAACTACAACTACAACAACTACAACTACAACTACAACTACAACTACAACAACTACAACTACAACTACAACTACAACAACTACAACTACAACTACAACTACAACTACAACTACAACTACAACTACAACTACAACTACAACTACAACTACAACTACTACTACAACTACAACTACAATAACTACAACAACTACTAAATCTACAACAACTACAACTACAACTACAACTACAACAACTACAACTACAACTACAATAACAACAACTACAACTACAACTACAACTACAACAACTACAACTACAACTACAACTACAACTACAACAACTACAACTACAACTACAACAACTACAACTACAACTACAACTACAACAACTACAACTACAACTACAACTACAACAACTACAACTACAACTACAACAACTACAACTACTACAACAACTACAACTACAACAACTACAACTACAACTACAACTACAACAACTACAACTACAACTACAACTACAACTACAACTACAACAACTACAACTACAACTACAACAACTACAACTACAACTACAACTACAACAACTACAACTACAACTACAACTACAACAACTACAACTACAACTACAACTACAACAACTACAACTACAACTACAACTACAACAACTACAACTACAACTACAACAACTACAACTACAACTACTACAACAACTACAACTACAACTACAACAACTACAACTACAACTACAACTACAACAACTACAACTACAACTACAACTACAACAACTACAACTACAACTACAACTACAACAACTACAACTACAACTACAACAACTACAACTACAACTACAACTACAACTACAACTACAACTACAACTACAACAACTACAACTACAACTACAACAACTACAACTACAACTACAACTACAACAACTACAACTACAACTACAACTACAAAAACTACAACTACAACTACAACTACAACAACTACAACTACAACTACAACTACAACAACTACAACTACAACTACAACAACTACAACTACAACTACAACTACAACTACAACTACAACTACAACTACAACAACTACAACTACAACTACAACAACTACAACTACAACTACAACTACAACAACTACAACTACAACTACAACAACTACAACTACAACTACAACAACTACAACTACAACTACAACTACAACAACTACAACTACAACTACAACTACAACTACAACAACTACAACTACAACTACAACAACTACAACTACAACTACAACTACAACAACTACAACTACAACTACAACTACAACTACAACTACAACTACAACTACAACAACTACAACTACAACTACAACAACTACAACTACAACTACAACAACTACAACTACAACTACAACTACAACTACAACTACAACTATAAAAAAAAACATTTACAACTACAACAACTACAACTACAACTACAACAACTACAAATACTACACCTACAACAATTATAACTACTACAACTACAACAACTAAAACAACTACAACTACAACTACAACAACTACAACTACAACTACAACAACTACAACTACAACTACAACTACAACTACAACTACAACTACAACTACAACTACAACAACTACAACTACAACTACAACTACAACAACTACTACAACTACAACTACAACTACAACAACTACAACTACAACTACAACAACTACAACTACAACTACAACAACTACAACTACAACTACAACTACAACAACTACAACTACAACTACAACAACTACAACTACAACTACAACAACTACAACTACAACTACAACTACAACAACTACAACTACAACTACAACTACAACAACTACAACTACAACTACAACAACTACAACTACAACTACAACTACAACAACTACAACTACACATACAACAACTACAACTACAACTACAACTACAACAACTACAACTACAACTACAACTACAACTACAACTACAACTACAACTACAACAACTACAACTACAACTACAACTACAACTACAACTACAACTACAACAACTACAACTACAACTACAACAACTACAACTACAACTACAACTACAACTACAACTACAACAACTACAACTACAACTACAACTACAACAACAACTACAACTACAACTACAACTACAACAACTACAACTACAACTACAACAACTACAACTACAACTACAACAACTACAACTACAACTACAACTACAACAACTACAACTACAACTACAACAACTACAACTACAACTACAACAACTACAACTACAACTACAACTACAACAACTACAACTACAACTACAACTACAACAACTACAACCACAACTACAACTACAACAACTACAACTACAACTACAACTACAACAACTACAACTACAACTACAACAACTACAACTACAACTACAACTACAACAACTACAACTACAACTACAACTACAACAACTACAACTACAACTACAACTACAACAACTACAACTACAACTACAACAACTACAACTACAACTACAACTACAACAACTACAACTACAACTACAACTACAACAACTACAACTACAACTACAACAACTACAACTACAACTACAACAACTACAACTACAACTACAACTACAACAACTACAACTACAACTACAACTACAACAACTACAACTACAACTACAACTACAACAACTACAACTACAACTACAACTGCAACAACTACAACAACTACAACTACAACTACAACAACTACAACTACAACTATAACAACTACAACTACAACTACAACTACAACTACATCTACAACAACTACATTACAACTACAACTACAACAACTACAACTACAATACAACTACAAAATCTACAACTACAACTACAACTACAACTACAACAACTTTAACTATTACTACAACTACAACTACAACTACAACTACAACAACTACAACTACAACAACTACAACTACAACTACAACTACAACTACAACTACAACTACAACTACAACAACTACAACTACAACTACAACTACAACAACTACAACTACAACTACAACTACAACAACTACAACTACAACTACAACTACAACAACTACAACTACAACAACAACTACAACTACAACTACAACTACAACTACAACTACAACAACTACAACTACAACTACAACTACAACAACTACAACTACAACTACAACAACTACAACTACAACTACAACTACAACAACTACAACTACAACTACAACTACAACAACTACAACTACAACTACAACTACAACTACAACTACAACAACTACAACAACTACAACTACAACTACAACAACTACAACTACAACTACAACTACAACAACTACAACTACAACTACAACAACTACAACTACAACTACAACTACAACTACAACTACAACTACAACTACAACAACAACAACTACAACTACAACTACTACAACTACAACAACAACAACTACAACTACAACTACAACTACAACTACAACTACAACAACTACAACAACTACAACTACAACTACAACAACTACAACTACAACTACAACTACAACAACTACAACTACAACTACAACTACAACAACTACAACTACAACTACAACTACAACAACTACAACTACAACTACAACAACAACTACAACTACAACTACAACAACTACAACAACTACAACAACAACTACAACAATAACTACAACAACTACAACTACAACAAAAACAACAACTACAACTACAACTACAACTACAACAACTACAACTACAACTACAACTACAACTACAACTACAACTACAACTACAACTACAACTACAACTACAACTACAACTACAACAACTACAACTACAACTACAACAACTACAACTACAACTACAACAACTACAACTACAACTACAACTACAACAACTACAACTACAACTACAACTACAACTACAACTACAACTACAACAACTACATCTACAAATACAACAAATACAACTACAACTACAACTACAGCTACAACAACTACAACTACAACTACAACTACAACTACAACTACAACAACTACAACTACAACTACAACAACTACAACTACAACTACAACTATAAAAAAAAACATTTACAACTACAACAACTACAACTACAACTACAACAACTACAAATACTACACCAACAACAACTATAATTACTACAACTAAAACAACTACAAATACTACAACAACTACAACTACAACTACAACTAGATCTACAACTAAAACAACAACTAAACTACTACAACTACAACTACAACCACAACAACTACAAGTACAACTACAACTACAACTAGTACAAGTACAACTACAACTACAACAACTACAACTATAACTGCAACTACAACAACAATAAATACAACTACAACTACAACTACAACTACAACTACAACTACAACAACTACAACTACAACTACAAGTACAACTACAACTACAACTACAACAAGTACAACTACAACTACAACTACAACAAGTACAACTACAACTACAACTACAACAAAGACAACTACAACTACAACTAAAACAACTACAACTACAACTACAACAACACTACAACTACCACAACTACAACAACTACTACAACTACAACAACTACA
The DNA here is from genome assembly GCA_033675545.1 of Elysia crispata. Classification (NCBI taxonomy): domain Eukaryota; kingdom Metazoa; phylum Mollusca; class Gastropoda; family Plakobranchidae; genus Elysia; species Elysia crispata. The sequence goes on from JAWDGP010006984.1 coordinate 154,300, forward strand.
ACTACAACAACTACAACTACAACTACAACAACTACAACTACAACTACAACAACTACAACAACAACTACAACCAGAACAACTACAACTACAACTACAACTACAACAAATACAACTACAACTACAACTGCAATAGTACAACTACAACTACAACTACAACAACTACAACTACAACTACAACTACAACTACAACTACAACTACAACTACAACTACAACAAGTACAACTACAACTACAACTACAACAACAACAACTACAACTACAACTACAACTACAACAACTACAACTACAACTACAACTACAACAACTACAACTACAACAAGTACAACTACAACTACAACTACAACTACAACAACTACAACTACAACTACAACTACAACAACTACAACTACAACTACAACAAGTACAACTACAACTACAGCTACAACTACAACAATTACAATTACAACTACACCTACAACTACAAAAAGTACAACTACAACAACTACAACAAGTATAACTACAACTACAACTACAACTACAACAAGTACAACTACAACAACTACAACAAGTATAACTACAACTACAACTACAACAAGTACAACTACAACTACAACAACAAGTACAACTACAACTACATTAAGTACAAATAAAACTACAACAAGTACAAGTACAACTAAATTTACAACAAGTACAACTACAACAACAACAAGTAAAACTACAACTACAACTACAACTACAACAACTACAAGTACAATAACAACAAAAACAAGTACCAGTACAACTTGAACTACAACAAGTACAACTAGAACTACAACTACAACAAGGACAACTACAACTATATTAAGGACATCTACAACTACAACAAGTATAATTACAACTACAACTACAACAAGTACAAGTACAACTACAACTACAACAAGTACAACTATAATTACAACAAGTACAATTAAAACTGAAACTACAACAAATTCAACTACAACTAGAAAAAGTACAAAAATAACTACAACTACAACAAGGACAACGACAACTACAAGAAGTACCACTACAACAACAAGTAGAACTACAACTACAACTTTAACAAGTACAACTACAATTACAACAAGTACAACTACAACTACAACTGCAATAAGTACAACTGCAATTACAACAATAGCAAGTACAACTACAACTAACAACTACAACTACAACTATGACAACAACAAGTAAAACTATAACTACAACTAAAACAAGTTTTACTATATTTACAACTACACCAAGTACAAGTACAACTACAACTACAACTACAACAACTACAACTACAACTACAACTATAACAACTACAACAACTACAACTACAACTACAACTACAACTACAACAAGAACAACTACAACTACAACTACAACAACTACAATTACAACTATAACTGCAACAAGTACAACTACAACTACAACTACAACAAGTACAACTACAACTACAACTACAACTACAACTACAACTACAACTACAACAAGTACAACTACAACTACAACAAGTACAAGTACAACTACAACTACAACAAGTACAATTTCAATTACGACTACAACAAGTACATCTACAACTCCAAATACAACAAGTACAACTATAACTACAACTAAAACAATATAAGTTCAACTACAACTACAAAAAGTACAAGTACAACTACAATAAAAACTAGTATTACTAGAACTACAACAAGTACAACTACAACTACAACTACAACAAGTACAAGTACAACTACAACTACAACAAGTAAAACTACAACTACAACTACAACAAGTACAAGTACAACTAGAACTACAACTACAACTACAACTACAACAAGTACAACTACAATTAGAACTACAACAAGTACAAGTACAACTACAACAAGTACAACTACAACTACAACAAGTACACCTACAACTACAAATACAACAAGTACAAGTACAACTACAACTACAACAAGTACAAGAACAACTACAACTACAACAAGTACAACTACAACTACAACAACAAGTACTGGTACAACTACAACTACAATAAGTACAACAACTACTACAACAAGTACAACTACAACTACAACAACAACAAGTACAAGTACAACTACAACTACAACAAGTACAACTACAACATGTACAAATACAACTACAACAAGCACAACTACAACTACAACAAGTACAACTACAACAACAACAAGTACAATAACAACTACAAGAAGTATAAGTAAAACTACAACTACAACAAGTACAACAACATCTCTAACTGCAACTAAAACAAGTACAAGTAAAACTACAACTAAAAATTTACTAAGTACAAGTACAAGTACAACTACAACAAATACAACTACAATCATAACTACAACAAGTACTACTCTAACTACAACAAGAAGAACTACAACTACAAGTACAACTACAACAAGTACATGTACAACTACAACAAGTACAACTACAACTACAACAAGTACAATACAACTACAACTACAACAAGTACAACTACAACTACAACAAGTACAACTACAACTACAACTACAACAAGTACAAGTACAACTACAACTACAACAAGTACAACTACAACTACAAAAAGTACAACTACAACTACAACTACAATAAGTACAACTACAACTACAACAAGTTCAAGTACAACTACAACTACAACAAGTACAACTACAACTACAACAAGTACAAGTAAAACTACAACTACAACAAGTACAACTACAACTACAACTACAACTACAACTACAACTACAACTACAACAAGTACAACTACAACTACAACAAGTACAACTACAACTACAAGTACAACAAGTACAACTACAATTAAAACTACAACAAGTACAACTACAACTACAACAAGTACAACTACAACTACAACTAAAACAAGTACAACTACAACTACAACAAGTACAACTACAACTACAACTACAACAAGTACAACCACAACTACAACTACAACAAGTACAACTACAACTACAACTACAACAAGTACAACTACAACTACAACTACAACAGGTACAACTACAACTACAACAAGTACAACTACAACTACAACAAGTACAACTACAACTACAACAATTACAAGTACAACTACAACATCTACAAAAAGAAATACAACTACAACAAGTACAACTACAATAAGTACAATTACAACTACAAAAAGTACAACTAAAACTACAACTACAACAAGTACAAGTACATCTACAAGTAAGACAACTCTAACTCCAACTACAACCAATATAAGTATTCTTACAACTACAACAAGTACAAGTACAATTACAAGAAGAACAACTACAACTACAACAAGTACAATTACAACTGCAACTACAACTACAAAAAAACAATTACAACTACAACAAATACAAGTACAACTACAACTACAACAAGTACAAGAAGAACTAAAACTACAAGAAGTACAAGTACAAGTACAACTACAACTGGAACAAGTACAACTACAACAAGTACAACTATAACTACATCAAGTACAAAAACAACTACAACTACCAGAAAGTTAACTACAACTACAACAAGTACAACTACAACTACAACAAGTAAAAGTAAAACTACAACTACAAATGCAACAAGAACAATTACAAGTACAACAAGTCTAAGTCCAACTACAACAAGTTCAAGTACAACTACAACTAAAACAAGTACAAGTACAAGTACAACTTCAACTACAACAAGTACATTTACAACTACAACTAAAACTATAACACGTACAACTAAAACTACAACAAATGCAACTGCAACTACAACTACAACAAGTACAAGTACAACTACAAGTACAAGAAGGATAACTTCAACTACAACAAGTAAAACTACAATTACAACTACAACAAGTACAAGTACAACTACAACTACAAGAAGTACAAGTACAAGTACCACTATGACTACAATAAGTACAACGACACCTAGAATAAGTACAACTACAACTAGAATAAGTACAACTATAATAAGTACAAGTACAAGTACAACTAAAACTACAACAAGAACAACTACAACTACAACTAGAACAAGTACAACTACAACTACGACAAGTACAAGAACAACTACAACTACAAGAAGGACAACTAAAACTACAAAAATTACAACTACAAATACAACAATTACAATTACAACTACAACAAGTGCAACTACAACTACAACAAGTAAAAGGACAACTACAACTATAAAAAGTACAACTACCACAACAACTACAACATGTACAACTTGAACTTCATTAAGTACAACTACAACTACAACAAGTACAACTTCAACTACATTAAGTACAACTACAACTACCACAAGTACAACTACAACTACAACTACAACAAGTACAACTACAACAAGTACAAGTACAAGTACAACTACAACAAGGACAACTACGACTAGAACTACAAAAAGTACAAATACAAGTACAACTGCAACAAGTACTTGTACAACTACAACTACAACAAGTACAACTACAACTACAACAATTACAAAAACAACTACAACTACAACAAGTACAACTACAACTACAACAACTATAAGTACAACTACAAGTACAACAAGTACAACTACAACTAGAACAAGTACAATTACAACTAAAACTACAACAAGTTCATGTACAACAACAGATACAACAAGTACAAGAACAACTACAAATACAAAAACTACAACTACAACTACAACAAATACAAAAACAAGTACAACTATAACTACAACAAGTACAAGTACAACTACTACTACAACAAGTATGACTAGAACAACAACAAGTACAACTACAACTACCACTGCAACTACAACAAGTACAAGTACAACTACAAAAAAAATAAGTCTAACTCCAACTACAACAAGCACAAGTATTCCTTCACCTACAAAAAGTACAAGTACAACTACAACTAAAACAAGAACACACACAACTAGAACTACGAGAAGTACAAGTACAACTACAACTACAACAAGTACAAATACAACTAGAAAAAGTACAATTGAAACTACAACAAATAAAACTTCAACTACATGGACAACAAGTACAAGTAGAAGTACAACTACAACTAGAACAAGTAGAACTACAACTAGACCAAGGACAACTACAACTAGAACAAGTACAACTACAACAAGTACAAGTAAAACTACAACTAAAAAAAGTACAACTACAACTACAACAAGTACAAGTGCAAGTACAACTACAACTACAACAAATACAACTACAACTACAACTACAACAAGTACAACAACAACTACAACAAGTACAAGTACAACTACAACTACAAAAATTACAATTACAACTACAAGAAGTACAAATACAACTACAAGAAGTACAAGTACAACTACAGCTATAACAAGTACAACTACCACAACAACTTCAACAAGTACAACTAAAACTACAACAAGTACAACAACAACTACAACAAGTACAAGTACAACTAAAACTACAAAAAGTACACTACAAATACAACTACAACAAGTAGAGGTACAACTACAGGTACAACAAGTACAACTACTACAACAACTACAACAAGTACAATAACAACCACAATAATAACAAGTACAAATACAACTACAACTAAAAAAAGTAAAAGTATAACTACAACTACAACAAGTACAAGTACAACTACAACTACAAGTACAACAAGTAAAAGTAAAAGTACAACTGCAACAGTACAACTACAACTATATTAAGTACAACTACAACTACAACAAGTACAAGTACAACTACAACTACAACAAGTACAACTACAACTAACACAAGTACAACTAAAACTACAAGTACAAGTACAACTACAAGTACAACAAGAACAACTCACATTACAACAAGTATAAGTACAAGTAAAACTACAACAAGTACAAGTAGAACTACAACTACAAGAAGTACAAGTACAAGTACAACTATGACTACAACAAGCAAAACTACAAGTAGAACAAGTACAACTACAAGTAGAACAAGTACAACTACAGTAGTACAAGTACAAGTACAAATACAACACGTACAAGTACAACTACAAGTACAACAAGTACAAGTACAACTACAACAAGTCTAACTACAACTACAACTACAAGAAGTATAACTACAACGACATTAAGTACAACTGCAACTACAACTACAACAATTACAACTACAACTACAAGTACAACTGCAGCTATATCAAGTAGAATTACAACTACAATTAAAACAAATAAAACTACAAGTACAGCTACAACAAGTTCAACTACAACTACAACTACAACAAGTACAACTACAACTACAACAAGTAGTATGTATAACTACAACTACAAGTACAACTACAACTACAACAAAAACAACTACAAGTTTAACAAGTACAAGTACAACTACAACTACTACAACTACAACAAGTACAGTATAACTACAACTACAACTATAACTACAACTACAACAAGTACAACTCCAACTACAACTATAACAAGTACAACTACAACTAAACAAATACAACTACAACAAATGCAACTTGAACTATAAAAATACAACAAGTACAAGTACAACTTCAACTAAAGTACAACAAACACAATTACAACTACAATAAGTACAAGTACAACTACAACTACAACAAGTACAAGTAGAACTACAACTAGAACAAGTACAACTACAACTACAACTAGAACTACAACTACAACTACAACTACAACTACAACTACAACAAAAACAAGTACAACTACAACTACAACTACAGGAAGTACAAATACAACAAGTAAAAATACAACTACAACTACAACAACTACAACTACAACTACAACTACAACAAGTTCAACTACAAGTACAACTACAAATACAGCACATATACAACTACAACAAGGACAAGTACAAGTACAACTACAATTACAACACGTACAAATACAACTACAATTACAACAAGTACAACTACAACTACAACTACAATAAGTACAATAAGTACAAGTACAGCTACAACTACAACAAGTACAACTAAATACAAAAATACAACTGCAACACTTACAACTACAACCACAACAAGTAAAACTTCAACTACATGGACAACAAGTACAAGTAGAAGTACAACTACAACTAGAAAAAGTAGAACTACAACAAGTACAACTACAACTACAACTAAAACTACAACAAGTAAAAGTGCAACTACAACTACAAAAAGTACAATTACAACTACAAAAAGTACAAGTACAACTACAACTAAAACTAAAACAACTACAACTAATACTACAACAAGTACAACAACAACTACGACAAGATCAAGTACAACTACAACTACAACAAGTACAATTACAACTACAACTACAACAAGTACAACTACAACTACAACTACAACAAGTAAAACTACAACTACAAATACAACAAGTACAACTACAATTACAACTACAACAAGTACAACTACAAGTACAACAAGTACAACAACTAATACAACTACAATAAAAACAACCACAACCACAATTACAAGAAGTACAAGTCCAACTACAACTACAATAAGTACAACAACAACTACAACAATAACGAGTACAAGTACAACTACAACTACAACAAGTACAACTACAACTACAACAATAACAAGTACAACTAAAACTACATTAAGTACAACTACAACTACAACTAGTACAAGTACAACTACAACTACAACTACAACAGTACAAGTACAACTACAACAAGTACAAGTACAACTACAACTACAACAAGTACAACTACAACTACAACAACAACAAAGACAAGTGCAACTACAACAAGTACACCTACAAATACAACAAGTAGAACTACACCTACAACAAGTACAACTACAACTACAACAAGTACAACTACAAGTACAACTACAACTACAACAAGTACAAGTACAACTAGAACTACAACAAGTACAACTACAACTACAACAAGTATAAATAAAACTCCAACTACAAGTACAACTACAACTACAACAAATACAAGTGCAACTACAACTACAACTACAACAAGTACAACTAAAACTACAGCAAGTACAACTACAACTAAAAAAATACAAGTCCAAATACAACTACAACAAGTACAACATAAACTAGAACAAGTACAAATACAACTACAACTACAACAAGTATAACTACAACTACAACTACAACTGCAACATGTACAACTACAACCACAAAGACAAAATACAACTCCAACTACAACTACAACAGTACAATTACAACTACAAATTCAACAAGTACAACTACAACTACAACTACAACAAATACAAGTACAAGTACATGTACAACTACAACTACAACAAGTACAACTACAACTACAACTACAACAAGTACAACTACAACTACAACTACAACTACAACTACAACTACAACTACAACAAGTACAACTACAACTACAACTACAACTACAACAAATACAAGTACAAGTACAAGTACAACTACAACTACAAGAAGTATAACTACAACTACAACTACAACAAGTACAACTAAAACTACAACAAGTACAAGTACAAATACAGCTACACCAACTACAACTACAACTACAACAGGTACAAAAACAACTAAACAAGTACAACTACAACTACAATCGATAAAAGTACAAGTAGACAACTACAAGTTCAACAAGTACAAATACAACTACAACTACAACAAGTACAACTACAACTACAAATACAACAAGTACAACTATAACTACAACAACAACAAGTACAAGTACAACTACAACTACAACAAGTACAACTACAACTACAATACGTACAAGTACAACTACAACTACAACTACAACTACAACTACAAGTACAAATACAACTACAACAAGTACAACTTAAAGTACAACAAGTACAGTTACAACGACAACAAGTACAAAATAACTACACTAAGTACAACTACAACTACAACAACTACAAGAAGTACAACTACAACTACAACAACTACAACAAGTACAACTACAACTACAACAAGTACAAGTACAACTACAACTACAACGAGGCCAACTACAACTACAACAAGTACAACTCTAACTACAAATACAACAAGTACAACAAAAACTAGTAGTACAAAAAGTACAACTACAACTACAACAAGTACAAGTAGAACTACAACTAAGACTAAAAACAAACACAAGTACAACTACAACTACAACTACAACTACAACAAGTACAACTACAACTACAACAAGTACAATTACAACTACAACAAGTACAACTACAACTACAACTATAAAAAGTACCAGTACAACTACAACTACAACAAGTACAACTACAACTACAACAAGTACAACTACAACTACAACAAGTAGAACTAAAACTAAAACTACAACAAGAACAACTAAAACTACAACTACAACAAGTACAACTGCAAAAAATAAAATTCCAACTACAAGAAGTACAACTACAACTACAACAAGTAAAAGAACAACTACAACTACAACAACAATATGTACAACTACAACTACAACTACAACTACAACAAGTACAACTACAACTACAACAAGTACAACTACAACTACAACAAGTACAACTACAACTACAACAAGTACAAATACAACTACAACTACAACAAGTACAACTACAACTACAACAACTACAACTACAACTACAACTACAACAAGTAAAAGAACTAGAACTTCAACAAAAACAACTACAACTACAATAAATACAACTACAACAAGAACAAGTACAAGTTCAACTACAGCTACAACTGGTACAACTACAACTGAAACTACAACAAGTACAACTACAACTACAACAAGTACAACTACAACTACAACAAGTACAACTACAACTACAACAACTACAACTACAACTACAAGTACAACTACAACTACAACAAGTACAACTACAACTACAACAAGTACAACTACAACTACAACTACAACAAGTACAACTACAACTACAACTACAACAAGTACAACTACAACTACAACTACAACAAGTACAACTACAACTACAACAAGTACAACTACAACAAGTACAAGTACAACTACAACTACAACAAGTACAACTACAACGATAACTACAAGTACAACTACAACTACAACTACAACAAGTACAAGTACAACTACAACTACAACAAGTACAACTACAACTACAACTACAACAAGTACAACTAGAACATGTTATACTACAACTACAAAAAGTACAACTACAACTACAACAAGTACAAGTACAACTACAACTACAAGAAGTACAACTACAACAAGTACAACTACAACTACAACAAGTACAAGTACAACTACAACTACAACAAGTACAAGTACAAATACAACTACAACAAGTACAACTCCAACTTCAACAAAAGAAACTACAACTACAACTACAACAAGTACAACTACAACTACAACAAGTACAACTACAACTACAACTACAACAAAAACAACTGAAACTGCAACAAGTACAACAATAACTTCAACTAGAACATATACAACTTCAACTACACTTACATTAAGTACAAGTAAAACTACATCTACAACAAGTAAAACTACAAATACAACAAGTTTAACAACTACAACAAGTAAAACTACAACACAAACTACAACAAGTACAACTACAACTACATCTAAAAAAAGTACAAGTACAACTACATCAAAAACAAGTACAACTACAACTACAATTACAACAAGTACAACTACAACTACAACTACAACAAGTACAACTACAAATACAACTACAACAAGTACAACTACAACTACAACAAGTAGAACTACAACTACAACTACAACAAGTACAACTACAACAACTACAACAAGTACAACTACAACGATAACTACAACAAGTACAACTACAACTACATAAAAAAAAACTACAACTACAACTACTACAAATACAACTACAACAACTATACCAAGTACAACTACAACTACAACATGTACAAGTACAACTACAACTAGAACTACAACAACTACAACTATAACTACAACTACAACTACAAAATATATATCTAGAACTACAACAAGTACAAGTACAACTACAACTACAACTACAAATCCAACAAGTACAACTACAACTACAACTACAACAAGTACAACTAAAACTACAACAAGTACAAGTACAACAAGTACAAGAACAACTACAACTACAACAAGTACAACTTTTACTACAAGTACAACTACAACTACAACTACAAAATATATATCTAGAACTACAACAAGTACAAGTACAACTACAACTACAACTACAACAAGTACAATTACACGCACAACTACAACAAGTACAATGACAACTACAACTATAACTACAACAACTAAAACTATAACTACAACAAATACAAGTACAACTACAACTAGAACTACAACAAGTACAAGTACATTTACAACTACAACAAATAAAACTACAACTACAACAAGTACAACTACAACTATAAGAAATACAACTACAACTTGAACAAGGACAGCTACAAGTACAACAAGTATAACTACAACAAGTACACCTACAACTAAAACTAAAACAAGTACAAGTACATTTACAACTACAACAAATACAACTACAACTACAACAAGTACAAATGCAAGTATAACTACAACTAAAACAAGTACAAGTACAACTAAAACAAGTACAACTAGAACTATAACAAGTACAAGTACATCTACAAGTACAACAAGTACAACTCCAAATACAAGTAAAACTCCAGAAGTACAAATACAAATACAACTACAACAAGTACAAGTACAACTAGAACAAGTACAACTACAAAAAGTACAAGTATAAGTACAAGTACAACCTCTATAAGTACAAGTACAACTACAACTACAACTACTATAAGTACAACTACAACTACAACAAGTACAACTCCAACTACAAAAAATAAAACTACAACTATAACAAGTACAACTACAATTACAACAAGTACAAATAAAACTACATCTGCAACAGGTACAACTACAAATACATCAAGTACAACTACATCTACAACTACAACAAATACAACTACAAGAACATTAAGTACAACTAAAACTACAACAAGTAGAAGTACAACTACAACTACAACTTCAACAAATACAAGTAAAAGTACAACTACAACAGTACAACTACAACTACATTAAATACAAATACAACTACAACAAGTACTAGTACAACTACAACAAGTACAAGTACAAGTACAACTACAACTACAACAAGTAAAACTACAACTACAACAAGTACACTTACAAGTACAACTACAACTACAACTATAAAGCTGCAACTACAAGAAGTACATGTGCAAGTACAACTACAACTAAATTAAGTACAACTGCAACTACAACAAATACAACTACAGCTACAACTACAATAAGTACAACTACAACTACAACTACAACAAGTACAAATACAACTACAACAAGTACAAGTACAAGTACAACTAAAACTACAACAAGTACAAATACATTTACAACTACAGCAAGTAGAACTACAACTACAACAAATATAAGTACAACGTCAACTACAACATTTCCAGTTACAACTGCAAGAAGTACAAATAAAACTACAACAAGTACAACTAAAACTACAGCTACAACAAGTACAACTACAACTACAAGAAGTACAAGTGCAGGTATAACTACAACTAAAACAAGTACAACTACAACTTAAACAAGTACAACTACAATTAAAACATGTACAACTACAACATGTACAACTACAACTACAACTACAACAAATATAACTACAACTACAACAATTCCGACTAGAACTACAACTACAAGAAGTACAACTACAACCACAACAATTAAAACTACAACTACAACAAATACAAGTACAAGTACAACTACAACTACAAGTAAAACTGTATAATTACAACTACAACAAGTAAAACTACAACTACAAACAAGTAAAAGTATAACTCCAAAAAGTGGAAGTACAAGTACAACAACAACTAAAACAAGTACAACTTCAACTACAACTACAACAAATACAACTACAACTACAACAAGTACAACTACAACTACAACTTTAAAAAGTACAACTACAACTACAACTACAACAAATACAACTACAACTACAACAAGTACAACTACAACTACAACAAGTACAACTACAACTAGAACAAGTACAACTACAACAAGTACAAATGCAAGTATAACTACAACTCCAAAAAAAGTTACAACTACCACAAGTACTGCTACAACTACAACAAGTATAACAACAACTTCAACTACAACAAGTACAACTCCAAAAACAACAAGTAAAACTCCAGTTCCAACAAGTACAAATACAAATACAACTACAACAAGTACAACTAAAACTACAACTACAACAAGTACAAGTATTTCTACAACTAAAACAAGTACAAGTACAAGTACAACTACAACTAAAAGTAAAACTAAAACTACGAGAAGTACAAGTACCACTACAACTACAACAAGTAGAACAAGTACTTCTACAACTACAAATATGACAAGTACAACTACAACTACAACAAGTTCAAGTACACATACAACTACAACAAGTACAATACAACAACATCTAAAAGTACAACTACAACTACAAAAAATACAACTACAACTACATGTGCAAAATGTACAACTACAAGTACAGCTACAACAAGTACAAGTACAACTACAACTAGAACAAGTAAAACTACAACTACAACAAGTGCAACTACAACTACAAACTACAACAAGTATAATTACAACTACAACTACAACAAGTTGAACTACAACTACAACAAATACAACTACAACTAAAACTACAACAAGTACAAGTACAACTACAACTACAACAAGTACAACTACTACTACAACAAGTACAACTACAACTACAACTACAACTACAACAAGTACAACTACAACTACAACAAGTACAACTACAAATACAACAAGTAGAACTACAACTTCAACTACAACAAGTTCAAGTACAACTACAACTACAGGAAGTACAACTACAAGCACAACTACACTACAACTACAACAAGTACAACTACAACTACAACAAGTACAACTACAACTACAACAAGTACAAGTACAACTACAACTACAACTAAAAAGTACAACTATAACTAAAACAAGTACAACTTAAACTACAACAAGTACAACTACAACTACAACAAGTTCAAGTACAACTTTAACAAGTACAACTACAAGTACAAGAAGTACAACTACAAGTACAACTACAACAAGTACAAGTAAATCTAAAACTACAACAAGTGCTACTACAACTACAAGTAAAACTACAACAAGTACAACTACAATTACAACAAGTACAACAACAATTAGAACTACAAGTACAACAAGTTCAACTACAACTACAACAAGTACAACTACAACTAGAACTACAACAAGTACAACTACAACTACAACTACTACAAGTAAAACTAAAACTACAACTAGTAAAAGTGGAAGTATAACTAAAACTAAATCAACTACAACTACATTTACAACAATTACAAGTACAATTAGAACTACAACGAGAACAAGTACAACTACAACTAGAAAAAGTAAAACTACAACAAGTACAAGGACAAGTACAACTACAACTACAACTACAACAATTACAAGTGCAAGTACAAATAGAACTACAAGAAGTAAAACTACAACAAGTACAAATACAAGTACAACTACACTACAACAACTACAAAAAAAACTACAACAAGTACAAGTGCAAGTACAACTATAAAAAGTGTATCTCCAACTACAACATGTACAATTATTCCTACAACTAGAACAAGTACAAGTACATGTACAACTACAACTACGAGAAGTACAAGTACAATTGCAACTACATCAAGTAAAATTACAACTACAAAAAGTACAATTGGAACTACAACAAATACAACTACAACTATATCGGCAAAAAGAACAAGTAAAAGTACAAATACAACAAGTACAAGTACAACTACAACTACAACAAGTACAACTACAACTACAACAAGTACAAGTGCAAATACAACTACAACAACAACAAGTACAACTACAACTACAACAAGTACAACAACAACTACAAAAGTACAAGTACAACTACAACTAAAACAAGTACAACTACAGCTACAATTACAACAAGTACTAGTACAACTACAACAAGTACAAGGGCAAGTACAACTACAACTACAACAAGTACAACTACAACTACAACAAGTAGAATTACAACTACAACAAGTACAACTAGAACTAGAACATTTACAAAAAGAAATACAACTACAACAAGTACAACTACAACTACAAGAAGTATAATTACAACTACAACTACAACTACAACAATTACAAGTACATCTACAAGTACAACAAGTCTAACTCCAACTACAACTAGAAGAAGTTATCTTACAACTACAACAAGTACAACTACAACAAGTAAAACTACAACTGCAACAAATACAACTACAAATACAACTGCAAAAAAACAATTACAACTACAACAAATACAAGTACAAGTACAACTACATTTACAACAAGTACAAGTACAAGTACAACTGCAACTAGAAGAAGTACAACTACAATTAGTACAACTACAACTACAACTACAAGTACAACTATAACTACATCAAGTACAAGAACAACTACAACTACAAGAGGAGACAACTACAACTACAACAAGTACAACTACAACTACAACAAGTACAAGTACAACTACAAGTACAACAAGTAAAAATACAACTACAAATGCAAGAAAAACAATTACAACTACAAGAAGTTCAAGTACAACTACAACTAAAAAAAGTAAAAGTACAAGTACAACTTGAACTACAACAAGTAAAACTAAAACTACAACAAGTACAACTACAACTAAAACTATAACACGTACAACCATAACTACAAGATATACAACTGCAACTACAACTACAACAAGTACAACTACAAGTACAAGAAGGATAACTTCAACTACAACAAGTACAACTACAATTACAACTACAACAAGTACAAGTACAAGTACAACTACAAGTAGTAGAAGTACAACTACAACTACAGCAAGTACAACTGGAAATACAACTACAACTACAAGAAGTACAACTACAACTACAACAAGCACAACTACAACTACAACAAGTACAAGTAAAAGTACAACTTCAAAAGTAAAACTACAACTATATTAAGTACAACTGAAACTACAACAAGTACAAGTACAATTACAGCTACAAACAGTTCAAATATAACTACAACTGCAACAAGTACAATTAAAACTACAACAAGTACTAGTACAATTGTAACTACAACAAGTCAAAGTACAACTACAATAAATACAACTAAAACTACAAGAAGTACAACTAAAACTACAACAAGTACAAGTAAAACTACAACTACAACAAGTCCAACTACAAATACATTAAGTACAACTACAACTACAACAAGTACAAGTACAACTACAACTGAAACTACAACAAGTACAAGTACAAATACAACTACAACAAGTACAACTACAACTAAAACAAGTACAACTACAGCTACAACTACAACAAGTACTAGTACAACTACAACAACAAGTAAAACTAGAACTAGAACAAGTACAACTACAAGAACTACAAGTACAAAAACAACTACAACTACAACAAGTACATTTACAACTGCAACAAGTACAACTACAACTACAACAAGTACAAGTGCAAGTACAACTACATCTTCAACAAGTAGAACTACAACTACAACTACAACAAGTAGAATTACAACTACAACAAGTGCAACTTGAACTACAACATTTCCAAAAAGAAATACAACTAGAACAAATACAAATACAACTTCAAGAAGTATAACTACAACTTCAACTACAACTACAACAAGTACAAGTACATCTACAAGTACAATAAGTCTAACTCCAACTACAACTAGTACAAGTATTCTGACAACTACAACAAGTACAACTACAACTAGAACAAGTACAACTACAATAAGTACAAATACAACTACAACTACAAGTACAACTATAACTACATCAAGTACAAGAACAACTAAAACTACAAGAAATACAACTAGAACTACAACAAGTACAAGTACTAGTAAAACTATAACAAGTACAACTACCAAAACCTTTACAACAGGTACAACTACAACTACAACAAGTACAACTACAACTACAACTACAACAAGTACAAGTGCAATTACAACAAGTTCAAGTACAAGTACAACTACAACAAGTACAACTACGACTACAACTACAACAAGTACAAGTACAAGTACAACTTAAACAAGTACAAGTACAACTACAACTACAACATATACAAATAAAACTACAACAATTACAAAAACAACTACAATTACAATCAAGTACAACTACAACTACAACAAGTAAAACTACAACTACAACTACAACAAGTAAAATTACAACAACAACAAATACATTTACAACTAGAACTACAAAAAGTACAAGTACAACAAAAACAACATCAAGGGCAAGTACAACTACAACTACAACAAGTCTAATTACAACAACAACAAGTACAACTTCAACTACAACAAGTACAACTACAACTACAACAGTACAACTACAACTACAACTAGAACAAGTACAACTACAACTAGAACAAGTACAACTACAACTAGAACAAGTACAACTACAATAAGTACAAGTGCAAGTACAACTACAAGTATAACAAGTACAACTAATACTACAACTACAACAAAAAAAAGTACAAGTACAAGTACAACTACAACAAGTACAAGTACAACTACAACTACAACAATTACAACTACAACTACAACAAGTACAACTACAACTACAACAAGTACAAGTACAACTACAAATATAAAAAGTACAACTACCACAACAACTACAACAAGTACAACTACAACTACAACAAATACAAGTGCAAGTACAACTCCAACTTCAATAAGTACAACTACAACTACAACAAGTACAACTACAACTACAAAAAGTATAATTACAACTACAACAAGCACAAATAGAACTACAACATTTACAAAATGAAATACAACTACAACAAGTACAAGTACATCTACAAGCACATCTACAAGTACAACAAGTTCAACTCCAACTACAACTAGTAGAAGTATTCTTACAACTACAACAAGTACAACTAGAACTACAACAAGTACAACTACAACTGCAACAAGTACAACTACAAATACAACTACAAAAAGTACAATTACAACTACAACTACAAGAAGTACAAGTACAACTAAAACTACAACAAGTACAAGTACAAGTACAACTACAACTAGAACAAGTACAACTACAACAAGTACAACTACAACTACAACTACAAATACAACAAAACTACATCAAGTACAAGTACAACTACAATAAGTACAAGTGCAAGTACAACTACAAGTATAACAAGTAGAACTACAACTACAACAGGTAAAACGACAACTACAAAAAGTTCAAGTAGAACTACAACTACAACAATTACAATTACAACTACAACAAGTGCAACTACAACTACAACTACAAATACAACTACAACAACAACAAGTACTAAAACAACAACAACTTCAACAACTACAACTAAAACTACAACAAGTACAACTACAACTACAACAAGTACAACTTCAACTAAATTAAGTACAACTACAAAAACCACAAGTAGAACTACAACTACAACTACAACTACAACTACCTCTACAACAAGTACAAGTACAACTACAACTACAACTACAACAAGTACAACTACATCAACTTCAACAAGTACAACTACAACTACACCAAGTAAAACTTCAACAACAACAAGTACAAGTACAACTACAACTACAACTATAACAAGTACAACTTCAACTACAACAAGTACAACTACAACTATAACAAAAACTAGTCCAAATAAAACTACAACTACAACAAGTACAACTACAACAACAACAACTACAAGTACAATTATAACTACAACAAGTACAAGTAAAACTAAAACTACAACAAGTACAACTACAACAACAACTACAACACGTACAACTACAACTACAAGAACCACAACTACAACAAGTACAACTACAACAAACACAAGTACAACTACAACTACAACAAGTTCAACTACAACTACAACTACAACAAGTACAAGTACAACTACAACTACAACAAGTACAACTACGATAACAGCTATAACAAGTACAAATACAACTACAACTGCAACAAGTACTTGTACAACTAGAACAACAACAGGTACAACTACAACTACAGCTACAACACGTACAACTGCAACTACAACAAGTACAAGTACAACTACAACAAATACAACTACAACTACAACTACAACAAGTACAACTACAACTACAACTACAAAAAGTACAAGTACAACTACAACTACAACAAGTACAGTCCAACTAAAACTACAACAGTTACAACTACAACTACAACTACAACTACAACAAGTACAAATACAACTACAACTACAACAAGTACAACTACAACTACAACAAGTACAACTACAACTACAACAAGTACAACTACAACTAAAACAAGTACAAGTAGAACTACAACTATAACAAAGACAAATACTACTAAAACTACAACAAGTACAAATACATGAACACTACAACTAGAACTACAACAAGTACAACTACAACTACAATTACAACTACAACAATTATGAGTACAAGTACAACTACAACAAGTAAAACTGCAACTACAACAAGGACAACTACAACTATAAGAAAGGCAAATACATCTAGAACTAGAACAAGTACACCTACAACTACAACAAGCACAACTACAACAACAACTACCAGTACAACTACAATTACAAGTACAAGAACAACTACAAGTACAACAAGTACAACTACAACTACAACAAGTACAACTACAACTACAAGTACAACAAGTACAACTACAACTACAACTACAATAAGTACAACTACAACTACAACAAGTACAAGTACAACTACAACTAGAACAAGTACAAGTACAACTACAACTACAAGAAGTGCAACTACAACTACAACAAGTACAATTACAACTACAACTACAACAAGTACAACTACAACTACAACTACAACTACAACAAGTACAACTACAACTACAACAAGTACAAATACAACTACAACTACAACAAGTACAACTACAACTACAACTACAACAAGTACAACTACAACTACAACTACAACAAGTACAACTACAACAAGTAAAATTACAACTACAATTACAAGAAGTACAACTACAACTACAACTACAACAAGTACAACTACAAAAAGTAACAATACAACTACAACTACAACAAGTACAACTAGAACTACGACAAGTACAAAAATAACAACTACAATTACAATTACAACTATAACTACAACAAGTACAAGTACAACTACAACTACAATTACAACAAGGACAAGTACAACTACAACAGGTACAACTACAACTTAACAAGTACAGCTACACCTGAAACGAGTAAAACTACAACTACAAAAAGTACAACCATTCTTACAACTACAAGAAGTATAAATACAATTACAACTACAAAAAGTACGACTGCAACTACCAGAAGTACAAAAGCAACTACAACTACAACTACAACAAGTACAAATACATTTACAACTACAACAACAACAAATAGAAGTACAAGTACAAGTACACCAAGTACAAGTACGACTACAACCACAACAAGTACAAGTACAACTACAAAAAAACTAGTACAACTACAACTACAACAAGTACAACTATAACCACAACAAGTACAAGTATAACTACAAAAAGTAAAATTACAACTACAACAAGTACAAGTACAACTACAATTACAATTACTACTACAAAAAGTACACCTACAACTAAAACTAAAACAAGTACAAGTACATTTACAACTACAACAAATACAACTACAACTACAAGAAGTACAACTACAACTACAAAAAGTACAACTACAACCACAAGAATTACAAAAAAACTACAACTACAACAAGTACAACTAAAACTACAACAAGTACAAGTACAACTAGAACTACAACAAGTACAAGTACAACTACAACTAGAACAAGTACAATGACAACTACAACAAGTACAACTAAAACTACTACAAGTACAACTAAAACTACAACAAATACAAGTACATTTAAAACTACAACAAGTACAAGTACATTTACAACTACAACAAATAAAACTACAACTACAACAAGTACAACTACAACTAAAACTACCACAAGTACAAGTACAACTACAACTACAAGAAATACAACTACAACTTGAACAAGTACAGCTACAAGTACAACAAGTATAACTACAACTACAACTTCTACAAGTACAACTACAACTACAACAAGTACAAATGCAAGTATAACTACAACTAAAACAAGTACAAGTACAACTAAAACAGGTACAACTAGAACTATAACAAGTACAAGTACATCTACAAGTACAACAAGTACAACTCCAAATACAAGTAAAACTCCAGTTCCAACAAGTACAAATACAAATACAACTACAACAAGTACAAGTACAACTACAACTAGAACAAGTACAACTACAACTAGAACAAGTACAACTACAAGAAGTACAAGTATAAGTACAAGTACAACTACTATAACTACAACTACAACTACAACAAGTACAACTACAACTACAACTACTATAAGTGGAACTACAACAACAACAAGTACAACTACAACTACAACAAGCACAAATACAACTACAACTACAACAAGTATAACTACAAATACATTAAGTACAACTACAACTGTGAGAAGTATAAGGAAAACTACAACTACAACAAGTACAATTACAACTACAAAAATACAATTGCAGGTACAAAAAATACAACTACATAAAAATCGACAAAATTGCAAGTGCAACTACTACTAGAACAAGTGCATCTACAACTACAACAAGTACAAGTACAACTCCAACTACAACAAGTACTACTCCAACTACAACAAGTACATCTACAATTACAACTACAACTACAATAAGCACAACTCCAACTACAACAAGTACAACTACAACTACAACTAGAACAAGTACAATTGCAACTACCACTAAAACAAGTACAACTACAACTACAACTAGAACAAGTGCAAGTACAACTACAACAAGTACAACTAGAAGTACAACAAGTAAAACTACAACTACAACTGCAACAAGTACAATTACAACTATAACAAGTACAAATACAAATACAACAAGTACATCTAAATCTACAACAAGTACAACTACAACTACAACTATAACACGTACAGCTATAACTACAACATGTACAAGTAAAACTACAACTACAACAAGTATAAATACATTTAAAACTACAACAAGTACAACTCCAAATACAAGTAAAACTCCAGTCCCAACAAGTACAAATACAAAAACAACTACAACAAGTACAGGTACATTTACAACTAAAAGAAGGACAAATTCAACTACAATAAGTACAACTACAATTGCAACAAGTACAACTAAAACTACAACTACAACAAGTACAAGTACAACTACAACTACAACAAGTACAAGTACAACTACATCTACAGTAAATACAACTACAACTACAACAAGTACAAGTACAACTACAACTACAAAAAGTAAAACTACAAATACATTAAGTACAACTACAATTACAACAAATACAAGTAAAAGTACAACTACAATAAGTACAACTAAAATTACAAGTACAAGAAGGATAACTTCAATTACAACAAGTACAACTACAATTACAACTACAACAAGTACAAGTACAAGTACAGCTATGACTACAATAAGTACAACTACACCTAGAACAAATACAACTACAACTACAACAGGTATAATTACAACTGCAACAAGTACAACTAGAACTACAACATTTACAAAAAGAAATACAACTACAACAAGTACAACTACAACTACAAGAAGTATAACTACAACTACAACTACAACTACAACAAGTACAAGTACATCTACAAGTACAACAAGGCTAACTCCAACTACAACAAGTACAAGTATTCTTACAACTACAACAAGTACAACTACAACTACAACAAGTACAACTACAACTGCAACAAGTACAACTACAACTACTACTGCAAAAAAAAACAATTACAACTACAACAAGTACAAGTACAACTACAACTACAACAAGTACAAGTACAAGTACAACTACAACTAGAACAAGTACAACTACAACAAGTACAACTACAACTACAACTACAAGTACAACTATAACTACATGAAGTAAAAGAACAACTACAACTAGAAGAAGGACAACTACAACTACAACTAGTACAACTACAATTACAACAAGTACAACTAGAAATATAACAAATCACAATACAACTACAGCTACAACAAGTTCAACTACAACTACAACAGCAACAAGTAAAATTACAACTACAAGTAGTACAAGTACAACTACAACTACAGCAAGTACAACTGCAAATACAACTACAACTACAAGAAGTACAACTACAACTACAACAAGTACAACTAAAACTAAAAGAAAAACACCTAAAACTATAACTAAAACAAGTACAAATAAAATTACAACTACAACAAAGACAAGTATAAGTACAACTACAACAAGTACAAGTACAAGTACAACTACAACAATAACAACTACAACTACAAGTTCAACTACAACAAATACAACTACAACTACAACAAGTACAATTGCGAATACAACTACAACTACAACTACAACTACAATAAGTACAAGTACAAATACAACTACAACTACAACAAGTACAACTACAACTACAACAAGTACAACAACAACTACAACTACAACTACAACTACAAATACAAATACAACAAGTACAAGTACAACTTCAACAAGTACAAGTGCAAAATCAACTAAAACTACAACAAGTACAAATACATTTACAACTACAACAAGTAGAACTACAACTACAACAAATATAAGTACAACTTCAACTACAACATTTCCAATTACAACTACAACAAGTACAACTAAAACTACAACAAGTACAACTAAAACTACAGCTACAACAATTACAACTACAACTACAACAAGTACAAGTACAAGTACAACTTCAACTACAACAAGTACAAGTGCAGGTATAATTACAACTAAAACAAGTACAACTACAACTACAAAAAGTACAAGTACACCTTCAGCTAAAACTACAACAAGTACAAGTACATTTACAACTACAACAAATATAAATACAACTACAAGATTTACAACTACAACTACAACAAGTACAACTAAAACTACAACAAGTACAACTACAACTACAACAAGTAGAAGTACAACTACAACTAGAACAAGTACGACTACAACTACAACAAGTACAACTACAACTACTACAAGTACAACTACAAATACAACAAGTTCATGTACAATGCAACTACAACAAGTACAAGTACAACTATAAACTACAACAAGTATAACATCAACTACAACAAGTACAAGTCCAACTACTACTACAACAAGTACAAACAAAAGTAAAACTAAAAACTACAACAAATACAACTACAACCTTAACAAGTACAACTAAGTGTATCACTACAACAATTACAAGTACAACTACAACTACAACTACATTAAGTAGAACTACAACTACAACAAGTACAAATAAAACTAAACCTACAACTACAACAAGTACAACTACAACTACAACTACAAAAAGTATAACTACAACTACAAGTACATTTACAATTTCAACAAGTAAAACTACAAGTACAACTACAGCAAGTACATCTACAACTACAACAAGAACATTTACAACTACAACTACAACAAGTATAAGTACAACTACAACTACAACAAGTACAACTACAACTACAACAAGTACAACTACAACAATTACAAGTACAACTACAACTACAACAACAACAAGTACAACTACAACTACAACAAGTACAACTACAACTACAACAAGTATAAGTACAAGTACAACTACAACTACATGAAGTACAATAACAACTACAACTACAAAAAGTACAACTACAACTACAACTAGTACAACTACAACTACAACAAGTACAACTACAACTACAACTACAACAAGTACAAGTACAACTACAACTACAACAAGTACAACTACAACTACAACTACAAAAAGTACAACTACAACTACAACAAGTACAACTACAACTACAACTACAACAAGTACAAGTACAACTACAACTACAACAAGTACAACTACAACTACAACAAGTAACAACTACAACTACAAAAAGTACAAGTACAACTACAACTACAACAAATACAAGTACAACTACAACTACAACAAGTACAACTACAACTACAACTACATCAAGTACAAGTACAACTGCAAATACAACAACAACAAGTAAAACTTCAACTTAAACTAGAACTACAGCAAGTACAGGTACAAGTGCAACTACAACTACAACTACAACAAGTACAACTTAAACTACAACTAAATAAGTTTAACTACAACTACAACAAGTACAAGTACTACAACTACAACATTTACAACTACAACTACAAAAAGTACAACTACAACTACAACTTTCAAAAGTAAAACTACAATTACAACAAGTATAACTACAACTACAAAGTGTACAACTATAACAACTACAAGTACAACTACAACGACACCAAGAACAGCTTCAACTACAACAAGTACAAGAACAATTATAACTACAACAAATACAAGTACAACTTAAGCTACAACAAGTACTACTACAACTGCAACTACAACAAGTACAAGTACAACTACAACAAGTACAACTACAACTACAACAAGTACAACTACAACTACAACTACAACAAGTACAAGTACAACTACAACTACAACAAGTACAACTACAACTACAACTACAACAAGTACAAGTACAACTACAACTACAACAATTACAAATACAACAAGAACAACTATAACTACAACTACAACAAGTACAACTACTACAACTACAACTACAACAAGTACAACTACAATTACAACAAGTACAAATACAAGTGCAACAAGTAAAAGTACAACTACAACTACAACTAAAACAAGTACAACTACATTTACAACAGTACAAATACAAATACAATTACAACAAATACAACTACCACAAGTACAATTACAGCAAGTAGAAATACAACTACAACTACAACATGTACAAATACAGCTACAACAAGTACAAAAACAACTACAACTACAACAAGTACAACAATTAAAAGTACAACTACAAAAAGTACAACTACAACTACAAGTACAACTTCTACTACAACTACAACTACAAAAAGTACAACTACAACTACAACAAGTACAACTACAACTGCAACTAAAACAAGTACAACTACAACTACAACTACAACAAGTACAACTGCAACTACAACAAGTACAACTACAAGTACAACTACAACTACAACAAGTACAAGTACAAATACAACTACAACAAGTACAACTACAACTACAACTACAACAAGTACAAGTACAACTACAACTACAACAAGTACAAGTACAACTACAACTACAACAAGTACAAGTACAACTACAACTACAACAAGTACAACTACAACAAGTACAACTACAACTACAACTACAACAAGTACAAGTACAACTACAACTACAACTACAACAAGTACAACTACAACTACAACTACAACAAGTGCAACTACAACTACAACTACAACAAGTACAAGTACAAATACAACTACAACTACAACAAGTACAACTACAACTACAACTACAACAAGTACAACTACAACTACAACAAGTACAACTACAAGTACAAGTACAACTACAACTACAACAAGTACAACTACAACTACAACTACAACAAGTACAACTAAAACTACAACTACAACAAATATAACTACAACTACAACAAGTACAACTACAACTACAACTACAACAACTACAACTACAACTACAACAAGTACAACTTCAATTACAAGTACAACTACAACTACAAAAAGTACAACTACAACTACAACAAGTACAAGTACAACTACAACTATAACAAGTACAACAACAATTACAACAAGTACCTGTACAACTACAACTACAACAAGTACACCTACAACTACAACAAGTACAACTACAACTACAACTACAAAGACAACTGCAACTACTGCTACAACAAGTACAAGTACAACTACACCTACAACAAATATCAGTACAAGTACAACTACAACTACAAAAAGTATAAATACAACTACAACTACAACAAGTACAACTACAAGTACAACAAGTACAAATACAACTACACCAACTACAACTACAACTACAACAAGTACAACTACAACTACAACAAGTACAACTACAAATACAACTACAACAAGAATAAATACTACTACAACTATAAGAAGTAAAACTACAGCTACAACTACAACAAGTACAACTACAACTACAACAAGTACAACTACAACTACAACAAGTACAACTACAACTATAACTACAACAAGTACAACTACAACTACAACAAGTAGATCTACACTTACAACTACAACAAGTACAACTACAACTACAACTAAACTACAACTACAAAAGTACAACTACAACCACAACAAGTACAACTACAATTACAACAAGTATAGTACAACTACAACTACAACTAGAACAAGTACAACTACACATACAACTAAAACAAGTACAACTACAACAAGTACAAGTATAGCTATAATTACGACAAGTACAACTACAACTACAACAAGTAAAAGTGCAAAATACAACTACAACAAGTACAACTCTAACTACAACTACAACAAGTACAACTACAACTAGAACAACTACAACTACAACAAGTACAAATACAACTACAACAAGTTCAAATACAACTACAACTACGACAAGTACAAGTACAACTAGAACTACAACAAGTACAACTACAACTGCAACTACAAAAAGTACAACTACAACTACAACTACAAAAAGAACAACTATAAAAATTACAAGTACAACTACAACTACAACAAGTAAGAACTACAACTACAACTACAACTACAACAAGTACTACTACAACTAAAACAAGTAATAGTACAACTACAACTACAACAAGTACAACTACAAGAAGTTCAACTACAACTACACCTACAACAAGTACAACTATAACTACAACTACAAGTACAATCACAACTACGACAAGTACAAATACAAATACAACTGCAACAAGTACAACTACAACTACAACAACTACAACTACAACTACAACTACAACAAGTACAACTACAACTACAACAAGTACAAGTACAACTACAACTACAACAAATACAACTACAACTACAACTACAACAAGTACAACTACAACTACAACTACAACAAGTACAACTACAACTACAACAAGTACAACTACAACTACAACTACAACTGCAACATGTACAACTACAACCACAAAGACAAATTACAACTCCAACTACAACTACAACAGTACAATTACAACTACAAATACAACAAGTACAACTACAACTACAACTACAACAAGTACAAGTACAAGTACAAGTACAACTACAACTACAAACAAGTATAATTACAACTACAACAAGTACAACTACAACTACAACTACAACAAGTACAACTACAACTACAACAAGTACAACTACAACTACAACTACAACAAGTACATTTACAACTCCAACTACAACAAGTACAACTACAACTACAACAACAAGTACAACTACAACTACAACTACAACAAATACATCTACAACTACAACAAGTACAAACTACAACTACAACTACAACTACAACAAGTACAACTACAACTACAACTACAAATACAACTACTAGAAGTACAAGGACAACTACAACTACAACAACTACAAGTACAACTACAACTAAAACTACAATAACTAGAAGTACATTTTAACTACAACAAGTACAAGTACAACTACAACAACAACAAGTACAACCTCAACTACAACTACAACAAGTAAAACTACAACTACAATTACAACAAGTACAAACACAACTACAACAACTATAACTACAACTACAACTAAAACAACTAAAACAACAACTACAACAACTACAACAAGTACAACTACAACTACAACTACAACAAGTACAACTACAACAACAACAACTACAACTACAACTACAACAACTAAAATTACACCTACAACTACAACTACAACTACAACTACAACTACAATAACTACAACTACAACTACAACTACAAGAAGTACAAATACATCTACAACAACTACAACTACAACAGATACTACTACAACTAAAACAACTGCAACTACAACTACAAAAACTACAAGTACAACTACAACTACAACAACTACAACTACAACAACTACATCTACAACAACTACAACTACAACTACAACTACAACAACTAAAATTACACCTACAACTACAACTACAACTACAACTACAACAACTACAACTACAACTACAACAACAACTACAACAACTACAACTACAACTACAACAACTACAACTACAACTACAACTACAACAAGTACAAGTACAACTACAACTTCAACAATTATAACTACAACTACAACAACTACAACTACAACTACAACTAGAACAACTACAACTACAACTACAACAACTACAACTACAACTACAACTACAACTACAACAAGTACAACTACAACTACAACAAGTACAAGTACAACTACAACTAAAACAAGTACAACCGCAACTACAACAACTACAACTACAACTACAACAAGTACAACTACAACTACAACTACAACAAGTTCAACTATATCTACAAAAAATACAAGAACAAAATACAACTACAACAAGTAAAACTAATACTACAACAAGTACAACTACAACTACAACAACAACAAGTACAACTACAACTACAACTACAACAAGTACAACTACAACTACAACAATTAAAAGAATAACTACAGCACGCAAAACTACAACTACAACTACAACAACTAAAACTAAAACTACAACAACTACAACTACAACAACTACAACTACAACTACAACATGTAGAACTACAACTACAACTTCAACAAGTACAAGTAGAACTACAAGTAGAACTACAACT
Source organism: Elysia crispata (assembly GCA_033675545.1). Taxonomy (NCBI): domain Eukaryota; kingdom Metazoa; phylum Mollusca; class Gastropoda; family Plakobranchidae; genus Elysia; species Elysia crispata. Next base: position 183,815 of record JAWDGP010006984.1, read on the forward strand.
ACAAATAGAACTACAACAAGTACAACTACAACTACAACAAGTACAACTACAACTACAACAAGTACAACTACAGCTACAACTACAACTAAAACATATAGAACTACATTTACAACTAAAACAAGTAGAAGTACAACTACAACTATAACAACTACAACTACAACTACAACTACAACAACTACAACTACAACTACAACTACAACAACTACAACTACAACTACAACAACTACAACTACAACTACAACAACTACAACTACAACTACAACTACAACAACTACAACTACAACTACAACTACAACAACTACAACTACAACTACAACTACAACAACTACAACTACAACTACAACTACAACAACTACAACTACAACTACAACTACAACAACTACAACTACAACTACAACAACTACAACTACAACTACAACTACAACAACTACAACTACAACTACAACTACAACAAGAACAACTACAACTACAACTACAACAACTACAACTACAACTTGAACTACAACTACAACAACAACTTCAACTACAACAACTACAACTACAACTAAAACTACAACAACTACAACTACAACTACAACTACAACAACTACAACTACAACTACAACAACTACAACTACAACTACAACTACAACAACTACAACTACAACTACAACAACAACAACTACAACTACAACTACAACTACAACTACAACTACAACTACAACTACAACAACTACAACTACAACTACAACTACAACAACTACAACTACAACTACAACTACAACAACTACAACTACAACTAAAAAAACTACAACTACAACTACAACTACAACAACTACAACTACAACTACAACAACTACAACTACAACTACAACTACAACAACTACAACTACAACTACAACTACAACTACAACTACAACTACAACTACAACAACTACAACTACAACTACAACTACAACAACTACAACTACAACTACAACTACAACAACTACAACTACAACTACAACTACAACAACTACAACTACAACTACAACTACAACAAGTACAACTACAACTACAACTACAACAAGTACAACTACAACAACTACAACTACAACTACAACTACAACTACAACAACTACAACTACAACTACAACAAGTACAACTACAACTACAACTACAACAACTACAACTACAACTACAACTACAACAACTACAACTACAACTACAACTACAACAACTACAACTACAACTACAACAACTACAACTACAACTACAACTACAACAACTACAACAACTACAACTACAACTACAATTACAACTACAAAAACTACATCTAAAATTACAAATACAACAACTACAACTACAACTACAACAACTAAAACTACTACAACTACAACAACTACAACTACAACTACAACAAGTACAACTACAACTACAACAACTACAACTACAACAACTACAACTACAACTACAACTACAACAACTACAACTACAACTACACTTACAACTACAACTACAACTACAACTACAACTACAACTACAACTACAACTACAACAACTACAACTACAACTACAACAACTACAACTACAACTACAACTACAACAACTACAACTACAACTACAACAACTACAACTACAACTACAACAACTACAACTACAACTACAACAAGTACAACTACAACTACAACTACAACAACTACAACTACAACTACAACAACTACAACTACAACTACAACTACAACTACAACAACTACAACTACAACTACAACTACAACAACTACAACTACAACTACAACAACTACAACTACAACTACAACTACAACTACAACTACAACTACAACTACAACTACAACAACTACAACTACAACTACAACTACAACAACTACAACTACAACTACAAGAACTACAACTACAACTACAACTACAACTACAACAACCTCAACTACAACTACAACAACTACAACTACAACTACAACTACAACAACTACAACTACAACTACAACTACAACAACTACAACTACAACTACAACTACAACAACTACAACTACAACTACAACAACTACAACAACTACAACTACAACAACAACAACTACAACTACAACTACAACAACTACAACTACAACTACAACTACAACAACTACAACTACAACTACAACAACTACAACTACAACTACAACTACAACAACTACAACTACAACTACAACTACAACAACTACAACTACAACTACAACTACAACAACTACAACTACAACTACAACAACTACAACTACAACTACAACAACTACAACTACAACTACAACTACAACAACTACAACTACAACTACAACAAGTACAACTACAACTACAACTACAACAACTACAACTACAACTACAACTACAACAACTACAACTACAACTACAACTACAACAACTACAACTACAACTACAACTACAACAACTACAACTACAACAACTACAACTACAACTACAACTACAACAACTACAACTACAACTACAACTACAACTACAACTACAACAACTACAACTACAACTACAACAACTACAACTACAACTACAACTACAACAACTACAACTACAACTACAACTACAACAACTACAACTACAACTACAACAACTACAACTACAACTACAACAACTACAACTACAACTACAACTACAACAACAACAACTACAACTACAACTACAACTACAACTACAACAACTACAACTACAACTACAACAACTACAACTACAACTACAACAACTACAACTACAACTACAACTACAACAACTACAACTACAACTACAACTACAACAACTACAACTACAACTACAACTACAACAACTACAACTACAACTACAAAAACTACAACTACAACTACAACTACAACAACTACAACTACAACTACAACAACTACAACTACAACTACAACTACAACTACAACTACAACAACTACAACTACAACTACAACTACAACTACAACAACTACAACTACAACTACAACTACAACTACAACTACAACTACAACTACAACAACTACAACTACAACTACAACTACAACAACTACAACTACAACTACAACTACAACAACTACAACTACAACTACAACTACAACAACTACAACTACAACTACAACAACTACAACTACAACTACAACTACAACAACTACAACTACAACTACAACTACAACAACTACAACTACAACTACAACTACTACAACTACAACAACTACAACTACAACAACTACAACTACAACTACAACTACAACTACAACAACTACAACTACAACTACAACAACTACAACTACAACTACAACTACAACTACAACAACTACAACTACAACTACAACTACAACAACTACAACTACAACTACAACTACAACTACAACTACAACAACTACAACTACAACTACAACTACAACAACTACAACTACAACTACAACAACTACAACTACAACTACAACAACTACAACTACAACTACAACTACAACAACTACAACTACAACTACAACTACAACTACAACAACTACAACTACAACTACAACTACAACAACTACAACTACAACTACAACTACAACAACTACAACTACAACTACAACAACAACAACTACAACTACAACTACAACAACTACAACTACAACAACTACAACTACAACTACAACAACTACAACTACAACTACAACAACTACAACTACAACTACAACTACAACTACAACTACAACTACAACTACAACTACAACAACTACAACTACAACTACAACTACAACAACTACAACTACACCTACAACTACAACAACTACAACTACAACTACAACTACAACGACTACAACTACAACTACAAAGACAACAACTACAACCACAACTACAACTACAACAACTACAACTACTACAACTACAACAACTATACTTACTACAACTACAACAATTACAACTACAACTACAACTACAACTACAACAACTACAACTACAACTACAACGAGAACGACAACGACAACGACAACGACAACTACAACTACAACTACAACTACAACTACAACTACAACTACAACAACTACAACTACAACTACAACTACAACAACTACAACTACAACTACAACTACAACAACTACAACTACAACTACAACTACAACTACAACAACTACAACTACAACTACAACTACAACAACTACAACTACAACTACAACTACAACAACTACAACTACAACTACAACTACAACAACTACAACTACAACTACAACTACAACAACTACAACTACAACTACAACTACAACAACTACAACTACAACTACAACTACAACAACTACAACTACAACTACAACTACAACAACTACAACTACAACTACAATTACAACAACTAGAACTACAACTACAACTACAACAACTACAACTACAACTACAACTACAACTACAACTACAACTTCTACAACTACAACTACAACAACTACAACTACAACTACAATTACAACTACAACTACAACTACAACTACAACTACAACAACTACAACTACAACTACAACTACAACAACTACTACTACAACTACAACAACTACAACTACAACTACAACTACAACAACTACAACTACAACTACAACTACAACAACTACAACTACAACTACAACTACAACTACAACTACAACTACAACTACAACAACTACAACTACAACTACAACAACTACAACTACAACTACAACTACAACTACAACAACTACAACTACAACTACAACTACAACAACTACAACTACAACTACAACTACAACAACTACAACTACAACTACAACAACTACAACTACAACTACAACTACAACAACTACAACTACAACTACAACTACAACAACTACAACTACAACTACAACTACAACAACTACAACTACAACTACAACTACAACAACTACAACTACAACTACAACAACTACAACTACAACTACAACTACAACAACTACAACTACAACTACAACTACAACAACTACAACTACAACTACAACTACAACAACTACAACTACAACTACAACTACTACAACTACAACTACAACTACAACAACTACAACTACAACTACAACAACAACAACTACAACTACAACTACAACAACTACAACTACAACTACAACAACTACAACTACAACAACTACAACTACAACTACAACTACAACTACAACTACAACTACAACAACTACAACTACAACTACAACTACAACTACAACTACAACTACAACAACTACAACTACAACTACAACTACAACAACTACAACTACAACTACAACAACTACAACTACAACTACAACAACTACAACTACAACTACAACAACTACAACTACAACTACAACAACTACAACTACAACTACAACAACTACAACTACAACTACAACTACAACAACTACAACTACAACTACAACTACAACAACTACAACTACAACTACAACTACAACAACTACAACTACAACTACAACAACTACAACTACAACTACAACTACAACAACTACAACTACAACTACAACTACAACAACTACAACTACAACTACAACTACAACAACTACAACTACAACTACAACTACAACTACAACTACAACTACAACAACTACAACTACAACTACAACAACTACAACTACTACAACTACAACTACAACTACAACAACTACAACTACAACTACAACTACAACAACTACAACTACAACTACAACTACAACAACTACAACTACAACTACAACTACAACAACTACAACTACAACTACAACTACAACAACTACAACTACAACTACATCTACAACAACTACAACTACAACTACAACAACTACAACTACAACTTCAACCACTACAACAACTACAACTACAACCACTACAACAACTACAACTACAACTACAACAACTACAACTACAACTACAACTACAACAACTACAACTACAACTACAACAACTACAACTACAACTACAACAACTACAACTACAACTACAACTACAACTACAACTACAACTACAACTACAACTACAACAACTACAACTACAACTACAACTACAACAACTACAACTACAACTACAACAACTACAACTACAACTACAACTACAACTACAACTACAACTACAACTACAACAACTACAACTACAACTACAACAACTACAACTACAACTACAACTACAACTACAACAACTACAACTACAACTACAACTACAACAACTACAACTACAACTACAACTACAACAACTACAACTACAACTACAACTACAACAACTACAACTACAACTACAACTACAACAACAACAACTACAACTACAACTACAACAACTACAACTACAACTACAACTACAACAACTACAACTACAACTACAACAACTACAACTACAACTACAACAACTACAACTACAACTACAACTACAACAACTACAACTACAACTACAACTACAACAACTACAACTACAACTACAACTACAACAACTACAACTACAACTACAACTACAACAACTACAACTACAACTACAACTACAACAACTACAACTACAAATACAACTACAACAACTACAACTACAACTACAGCTACAATTACAAGTACAACTACAATTACATCAACTATAACAACAATTACAACTACAACAAAAACAACTACAACTACAACTTCAACTACAACAACTACAACTAATTCAACTACAACAACTACAACTACAACTACAACAACTACAATTACAACTACAACTGCAACAACTACAACTACAGCTACAAATACTAAAACTGCAACTACGACTACAACTGCAATAACTACAACTATATCTAAAACTACAATTACAACTACAACTACAACTAAAACTACAACTACAACAACTACAACTACAACTACAACAACTACAACTACGACAACTACAACAACTACAACTACAACTACAACTACAACTACAACTACAACAACTACAACTACAACTACAACAACTACAACTACAACTACAACTACAACAACTACAACTACAACTACAACTACAACAACTACAACTACAACAACTACAACTACAACTACAACAACTACAACTACAACTACAACTACAACAACTACAACTACAACTACAACAACTACAACTACAACTACAACAACTACAACTACAACTACAACTACAACAACTACAACTACAACTACAACTACAACTACAACAACTACAACTACAACTACAACTACAACTACAACAACTACAACTACAACTACAACTACAACAACTACAACTACAACAACTACAACTACAACTACAACAACTACAACTACAACAACTACAACAACAACTACAACTACAACTACAACTACAACAACTACAACTACAACAACTACAACTACAACTACAACAACTACAACTACAACTACAACTACAACAACTACAACTACAACTACAACTACAACAACTACAACTACAACTACAACTACAACTACAACAACTACAACTACAACTACAACTACAACAACTACAACTACAACTACAACTACAACAACTACAACAACAACTACAACAACTACAACTACAACTACAACTACAACTACAACAACTACAACTACAACTACAACTACAACTACAACTACAACTACAACAACTACAACTACAACTACAACAACTACAACTACAACTACAACAACTACAACTACAACTACAACTACAACAACTACAACTACAACTACAACTACAACAACTACAACTACAACTACAACTACAACAACTACAACTACAACTACAACAACTACAACTACAACTACAACAACTACAACTACAACTACAACTACAACAACTACAACTACAACTACAACTACAACAACTACAACTACAACTACAACTACAACAACTACAACTACAACTACAACTACAACAACTACAACTACAACTACAACTACAACAACTACAACTACAACTACAACTACAACTACAACAACTACAACTACAACTACAACTACAACAACTACAACTACAACAACTACAACTACAACTACAACTACAACAACTACAACTACAACTACAACTACAACTACAACTACAACAACTACAACTACAACTACAACTACAACAACTACAACTACAACTACAACTACAACTACAACTACAACTACAACAACTACAACTACAACTACAACTACAACTACAACAACTACAACTACAACTACAACTACAACTACTACAACTACAACTACAACTACAACAACTACAACTACAACTACAACTACAACTACAACTACAACTACAACTACAACTACAACTACAACTACAACTACAACAACTACAACAACTACAACTACAACTACAACAACTACAACTACAACTACAACTACAACAACTACAACTACAACTACAACTACAACTACAACTACAACTACAACTACAACTACAACAACTACAACTACAACTACAACTACAACAACTACAACTACAACTACAACTACAACAACTACAACTACAACTACAACTACAACTACAACAACTACAACTACAACTACAACAACTACAACAACTACAACTACAACTACAACAACTACAACTACAACTACAACAACTACAACTACAACTACAACAACTACAACTACAACTACAACTACAACTACAACTACAACTACAACTACAACTACAACAACTACAACTACAACTACAACTACAACAACTACAACTACAACTACAACAACTACAACTACAACTACAACTACAACAACTACAACTACAACTACAACTACAACAACTACAACTACAACTACAACTACAACAACTACAACTACAACTACAACTACAACAACTACAACTACAACTACAACTACAACTACAACAACTACAACTACAACTACAACTACAACTACAACTACAACTACAACAACTACAACTACAACTACAACTACAACAACTACAACTACAACTACAACAACTACAACTACAACTACAACAACTACAACTACAACTACAACTACAACTACAACTACAACTACAACTACAACAACTACAACTACAACTACAACAACTACAACTACAACTACAACTACAACTACAACTACAACAACTACAACTACAACTACAACTACAACAACTACAACTACAACTACAACTACAACAACTACAACTACAACAACTACAACTACAACTACAACTACAACTACAACAACTACAACTACAACTACAACTACACATACAACTACAACTACAACTACAACTACAACTACAACTACAACAACAACAACTACAACTACAACTACAACTACAACAACTACAACTACAACTACAACTACAACAACTACAACTACAACTACAACTACAACAACTACAACTACAACTACAACAACTACAACTACAACTACAACAACTACAACTACAACTACAACTACAACAACTACAACTACAACTACAACTACAACAACTACAACTACAACAACTACAACTACAACTACAACTACAACAACTACAACTACAACTACAACTACAACAACTACAACTACAACTACAACTACAACAACTACAACAACTACAACTACAACTACAACTACAACTACAACTACAACTACAACAACTACAACTACAACTACAACTACAACAACTACAACTACAACTACAACTACAACTACAACAACTACAACTACAACTACAACTACAACAACTACAACTACAACTACAACAACTACAACTACAACTACAACTACAACAACTACAACTACAACTAAAACTACAACAACTACAACTACAACAACTACAACTACAACTACAACTACAACAACTACAACTACAACTACAACTACAACAACTACAACTACAACTACAACTACAACAACTACAACTACAACTACAACTACAACAACTACAACTACAACTACAACTACAACAACTACAACAACTACAACTACAACTACAACAACTACAACTACAACTACAACTACAACAACTACAACTACAACTACAACTAAAACTACAACTACAACTACAACTACAACAACTACAACTACAACTACAACTACAACAACTACAACTACAACTACAACTACAACAACAACAACTACAACTACAACTACAACAACTACAACTACAACTACAACAACTACAACTACAACTACAACTACAACAACAACTACAACTACAACTACAACTACAACAACAACTACAACTACAACTACAACAACTACAACTACAACTACAACTACAACTACAACAACTACAACTACAACTACAACTACAACAACTACAACTACAACTACAACTACAACAACTACAACTACAACTACAACTACAACAACTACAACTACAACTACAACTACAACAACTACAACTACAACTACAACAACTACAACTACAACTACAACTACAACTACAACAACTACAACTACAACTACAACTACAACAACTACAACTACAACTACAACAACAACAATTACAACTACAACTACAACTACAACAACTACAACTACAACTACAACTACAACAACTACAACTACAACTACAACAACTACAACTACAACAACTACAACTACAACTACAACAACTACAACTACAACTACAACTACAACTACAACTACAACTACAACTACAACTACAACAACTACAACTACAACTACAACTACAACAACTACAACTACAACTACAACAACTACAACTACAACTACAACTACAACAACTACAACTACAACTACAACTACAACAACTACAACTACAACTACAACTACAACTACAACTACAACTACAACTACAACTACAACTACAACTACAACTACAACTACAACTACAACTACAACTACAACTACAACAACTACAACTACAACTACAACTACAACAACTACAACTACAACTACAACTACAACAACTACAACTACAACTACAACTACAACTACAACTACAACAACTACAACTACAACTACAACAACTACAACTACAACTACAACTACAACAACTACAACTACAACTACAACTACAACAACTACAACTACAACTACAACAACTACAACAACTACAACTACAACTACAACTACAACTACAACTACAACAACTACAACAACAACTACAACTACAACTACAACAACTACAACTACAACTACAACTACAACAACAACAACTACAACTACAACTACAACAACTACAACTACAACTACAACTACAACTACAACTACAACTACAACAACTACAACTACAACTACAACTACAACAACTACAACTACAACAACTACAACTACAACTACAACTACAACTACAACTACAACTACAAAAACTACAACTACAACTACAACTACAACAACTACAACTACAACTACAACTACAACAACTACAACTACAACTACAACTACAACAACTACAACTACAACTACAACAACTACAACTACAACTACAACTACAACTACAACTACAACAACTACAACTACAACTACAACTACAACAACTACAACTACAACTACAACTACAACTACAACTACAACTACAACAACTACAACTACAACTACAACAACTACAACTACAACTACAACTTCAACAACTACAACTACAACTACAACTACAACAACTACAACTACAACTACAACTACAACAACTACAACTACAACTACAACAACTACAACTACAACTACAACTACTACAACTACAACTACAACTACAACAACTACAACTACAACAACTACAACTACAACTACAACAACTACAACTACAACTACAACTACAACTACAACAACTACAACTACAACTACAACTACAACAACTACAACTACAACTACAACAACTACAACTACAACTACAACTACAACAACTACAACTACAACTACAACTACAACAACTACAACTACAACTACAACAACTACAACTACAACTACAACAACTACAACTACAACTACAACAACTACAACTACAACAACAACAACTACAACTACAACTACAACTACAACAACTACAACTACAACTATATTAACTACAACTACAACTACAACTACAACAACTACAACTACAACTACAACAACTACAACTACAACTACAACTACAACAACTACAACTACAACTACAACAACTACAACTACAACTACAACTACAACAACTACAACTACAACTACAACTACAACAACTACAACTACAACTACAACTACAACAACTACAACTACAACTACAACAACTACAACTACAACTACAACTACAACAACTACAACTACAACTACAACTACAACTACAACTACAACTACAACAACTACAACTACAACAACTACAACTACAACTACAACTATAACTACAACAACTACAACTACAACTACAACAACTACAACTACAACTACAACAACTACAACTACAACTACAACTACAACTACAACAACTACAACTACAACTACAAAAATTACAACTACAACTACAACTACAACAACTACAACTACAACTACAACTACAAAAACTACAACTACAACTACAACTACTACAACTACAACTACAACTACAACAACTACAACTACAACTACAACTACAACAACTACAACTACAACAACTACAACTACAACTACAACAACTACAACTACAACTACAACAACTACAACTACAACTACAACTACAACAACTACAACTACAACTACAACAACTACAACTACAACTACAACTACAACAACTACAACTACAACTACAACTACAACAACTACAACTACAACTACAACTACAACTACAACTACAACTACAACAACTACAACTACAACTACAACAACTACAAATACAACTACAACTACAACAACAACTACAACTACAACTAATACAACTACAACTACAACAACTACAACTACAACTACAACTACAACTACAACAACTACAACTACAACTACAACAACTACAACTACAACAACTACAACTACAACTACAACTACAACAACTACAACTACAACTACAACTACAACTACAACAACTACAACTACAACTACAACTACAACTACAACAACTACAACTACAACTACAACAACTACAACTACAACTACAACTACAACAACTACAACTACAACTACAACTACAACAACTACAACTACAACTACAACTACAACTACAACTACAACTACAACAACTACAACTACAACTACAACTACAACAACTACAACTACAACTACAACTACAACTACAAAAACTACAACTACAACTACAACAACTACAACTACAACTACAACAACTACAACTACAACTACAACAACTACAACTACAACTACAACTACAACAACTACAACTACAACTACAACTACAACAACTACAACTACAACTACAACAACTACAACTACAACTACAACTACAACAACTACAACTACAACTACAACTACAACTACAACTACAACAACTACAACTACAACTACAACAACAACTACAACTACAACTACAACAACTACAACTACAACTACAACTACAACAACTACAACTACAACTACAACTACAACAATTACAACTACAACTACAACTACAACTACAACTACAACAACTACAACTACAACTACAACAACTACAACTACAACTACAACAACAACTACAACTACAACTACAACTACAACAACTACAACTACAACTACAACAACTACAACTACAACAACAACTACAACTACAACAACTACAACTACAACTACAACAACAACAACTACAACAACTACAACAACTACAACAACTACTACAACTACAACTACAACAACTACAACTACAACTACAACTATAACTACAACTACAACAACAACTACAACAACTACAACAACTATAACTACAACAACTACAACTACAACTACAACTACAACAACAACAACTACAACTACAACAACTACAACTACAACTACAACTACAACAACTACAACTACAACAACTACAACTACAACTACAACAACTACAACTACAACTACAACTACAACAACTACAACTACAACTACAACTACAACAACTACAACTACAACAACTACAACTACAACAACTACAACTACAACTACAACTACAACAACTACAACTACAACTACAACAACTACAACTACAACTACAACTACAACTACTACAACTACAACTACAACTACAACTACAACAACTACAACTACAACTACAACTACAACAACTACAACTACAACTACAACAACTACAACTACAACTACAACTACAACTACAACAACAACAACTACAACTACAACAACTACAACTACAACTACAACTACAACAACTACAACTACAACTACAACTACAACTACAACTACAACAACTACAACTACAACTACCACTACAACAACTACAACTACAACTACAACTACAACTACAACTACAACAACTACAACTACAACTACAACAACTACAACTACAACTACAACAACTACAACTACAACAACTACAACTACAACTACAACTACAACAACTACAACTACAACTACAACTACAACAACTACAACTACAACTACAACTACAACTACAACAACTACAACTACAACTACAACTACAACAACTACAACTACAACTACAACAACTACAACTACAACTACAACTACAACAACTACAACTACAACTACAACAACTACAACTACAACTACAACAACTACAACTGCAACTACAACTACAACAACTACAACTACAACAACTACAACTACAACTACAACTACAACAACTACAACTACAACTACAACAACTACAACAACTACAACTACAACAACTACAACTACAACTACAACTACAACAACTACAACTACAACTACAACTACAACAACTACAACTACAACTACAACTACAACTACAACAACTACAACTACAACAACTACAACTACAACTACAACTACAACAACTACAACTACAACTACAACTACAACAACTACAACTACAACTACAACTACAACTACAACAACTACAACTACAACAACTACAACTACAACTACAACTACAACTACAACTACAACTACAACTACAACAACTACAACTACAACTACAACTACAACAACTACAACTACAACTACAACAACTACAACAACTACAACTACAACTACAACAACTACAACTACAACTACAACTACAACTACAACTACAACAACTACAACTACAACTACAACTACAACTACAACTACAACAACTACAACTACAACTACAACTACAACAACTACAACTACAACTACAACTACAACAACTACAACTACAACTACAACAACTACAACTACAACTACAACTACAACTACAACTACAACTACAAACAACTACAACTACAACTACAACTATAACAACGAGAACAACAACTAAAACTACAACTACACCTACAACTACAATTACAACAACTACAACTACAACTACAACAACTACAACTACAACTACAACAACTACAACTACAACAACAACAACTACAACTACAACTACAACAACTACAACTACAACTACAACTACAACTACAACTACAACTACAACAACTACAACTACAACTACAACTACAACTACAACTACAACTACAACTACAACTACAACTACAACAACTACAACTACAACTACAACTACAACAACTACAACTACAACTACAACAACTACAACTACAACTACAACTACAACAACTACAACTACAACTACAACTACAACAACTACAACTACAACTACAACTACAACAACTACAACTACAACTACAACAACTACAACTAATACAACTACAACTACAACTACAACTACAACTACAACAACTACAACTACAACAACTACAACTACAACTACAACTACAACAACTACAACTACAACTACAACTACAACAACTACAACTACAACTACAACAACAACAACTACAACTACAACAACTACAACTACAACTACAACTACAACAACTACAAATACAACTACAACAACTACAACTACAACTACAACTACAACAACTACAACTACAACTACAACAACTACAACTACAACTACAACAACTACAACTACAACTACAACTACAACTACAACAACTACAACTACAACTACAACTACAACAACAACTACAACTACAACTACAACTACAACTACAACAACTACAACTACAACTACAACAACTACAACTACAACTACAACAACTACAACTACAACTACAACTACAACAACTACAACTACAACTACAACTACAACAACTACAACTACAACTACAACAACTACAACTACAACTACAACTACAACAACTACAACTACAACTACAACTACAACAACTACAACTACAACTACAACTACAACAACTACAACTACAACTACAACTATACAACAACTACAACTACAACTACAACAACTACAACTACAACTACAACTACAACTACAACAACTACAACTACAACTACAACAACTACAACTACAACTACAACAACTACAACTACAACTACAACTACAACAACTACAACTACAACTACAACAACTACAACTACAACAACTACAACTACAACAACTACAACTACAACTACAACAACTACAACTACAACTACAACTACAACAACTACAACTACAACTACAACAACTACAACTACAACTACAACAACTACAACTACAACTACAACTACAACAACTACAACTACAACTACAACTACAACAACTACAACTACAACTACAACAACTACAACAACTACAACTACAACTACAACTACAACAACTACAACTACAACTACAACTACAACTACAACAACTACAACTACAACTACAACTACAACTACAACAACTACAACTACAACTACAACTACAACAACTACAACTACAACTACAACTACAACTACAACTACAACTACAACTACAACTACAACTACAACAACTACAACTACAACTACAACTACAACAACTACAACTACAACTACAACTACAACAACTACAACTACAACTACAACTACAACAACTACAACTACAACTACAACAACTACAACTACAACAACTACAACTACAACTACAACTACAACTACAACAACTACAACTACAACTACAACAACTACAACTACAACTACAACAACTACAACTACAACTACAACTACAACAACTACAACTACAACTACAACAACTACAACTACAACTACAACTACAACAACTACAACTACAACTACAACTACAACAACTACAACTACAACTACAACAACTACAACTACAACTACAACAACTACAACTACAACTACAACAACTACAACTACAACTACAACTACAACAACTACAACTACAACTACAACTACAACTACAACTACAACTACAACTACAACAACTACAACTACAACTACAACAACTACAACTACAACTACAACTACAACAACTACAACTACAACTACAACTACAACAACTACAACTACAACAACTACAACTACAACAACAACAACTACAACTACAACTACAACTACAACAACTACAACTACAACTACAACTACAACTACAACTACAACTACAACTACAACAACTACAACTACAACTACAACAACTACAACTACAACTACAACTACAACAACTACAAAAACTACAACTACAACTACAACTACAACTACAACTACAACAACTACAACTACAACTACAACAACTACAACTACAACTACAACTACAACTACAACAACTACAACTACAACTACAACAACTACAACTACAACTACAACTACAACAACTACAACTACAACTACAACAACTACAACTACAACTAAAACTACAACTACAACAACTACAACTACAACTACAACAACTACAACTACAACTACAACAACTACAACTACAACTACAACTACAACAACTACAACAACTATAGCTGCATCTAAAACTACAACAACTACAACTACAACTACAACAACTACAACTACAAGTACAACAACTACAACGACAACTACAACCAAACAACTACAACTACAACTACAACTACAACAACTACAACTACAACTACAACAACTACAACTACAACTACAACAACTACAACTACAACTACAACTACAACAACTACAACTACAACTACAACAACTACAACTACAACTACAACTACAACAACAACAACTACAACTACAACTACAACTACAACTACAACTACAACTACAACTACAACTACAACAACTACAACTACAACTACAACTACAACAACTACAACTACAACTACAACAACTACAACTACAACTACAACTACAACAACTACAACTACAACTACAACAACTACAACTACAACTACAACTACAACAACTACAACTACAACTACAACAACTACAACTACAACTACAACTACAACTACAACTACAACTACAACAACTACAACTACAACTACAACTACAACAACTACAACTACAACTACAACTACAACTACAACTACAACTACAACTACAACTACAACAACTACAACTACAACAACTACAACTACAACTACAACTACAACAACTACAACTACAACTACAACTACAACTATAACTACAACTACAACTACAACTACAACAACTACAACTACAACTACAACAACTACAACTACAACTACAACAACTACAACTACAACAACTACAACAACTACAACTACAACTACAACTACAACAACTACAACTACAACTACAACAACTACAACTACAACTACAACTACAACTACAACTACAACTACAACTACAACAACTACAACTACAACTACAACAACTACAACTACAACTACAACTACAACAACTACAACTACAACTACAACAACTACAACTACAACTACAACTACAACAACTACAACTACAACTACAACTACAACAACTACAACTACAACTACAACTACAACTACAACTACAACAACTACAACTACAACTACAACTACAACAACTACAACTACAACTACAACTACAACAACTACAACTACAACTACAACAACTACAACTACAACTACAACTACAACAACTACAACTACAACTACAACTACAACAACTACAACTACAACTACAACTACAACAACTACAACTACAACTACAACTACAACAACTACAACTACAACTACAACTACAACAACTACAACTACAACTACAACAACTACAACTACAACTACAACTACAACTACAACAACTACAACTACAACTACAACAACTACAACTACAACTACAACTACAACAACTACAACTACAACTACAACTACAACAACTACAACAACTACAACTACAACAACTACAACTACAACTACAACAACTACAACTACAACTACAACTACAACAACTACAACTACAACTACAACTACAACAACTACAACTACAACTACAACAACTACAACTACAACTACAACAACTACAACTACAACTACAACTACAACAACTAACAACTACAACTACAACTAAAACAACTACAAATACAACTACAACTACAACTACAACAACTACAACTACAACTACAACAACTACAACTACAACTACAACTACAACAACAACAACTACAACTACAACTACAACAACAACTACAACTACAACTACAACTACAACAACTACAACTACAACTACAACTACAACAACTACAACTACAACTACAACTACAACTACAACTACAACTACAACAACTACAACTACAACTACAACAACAACTACAACTACAACTACAACTACAACAACTACAACTAAAAATACAACTACAACTAAAACTACAACAACTACAACTACAACTACAACTACAACTACAATACAACTACAACAACTACAACTACAACTACAACTACAATAACTACAACTACAACTACAACTACAACTACAACAACTACAACTACAACTACAACTACAACAACTACAACTATAACTACAACACTTAAAACTACAACTACAACTACAACAACTACAACTACAACTACAATTACAACAACTACAACTACAACTACAACTACAACTACAACAAGTACAACTACAACAACTACAACTACAACAACTACAACTACAACTACAACTACAACAACTACAACTACAACTACAACAACTACAACTACAACTACAACAACTACAACTACAACTACAACTACAACTACAACAACTACAACTACAACTACAACAACTACAACTACAACTACAACAACTACAACTTCAACTACAATTACAACTACAACAACTACAACTACAACTGCAACAAGTACAACTACAACTACAACAACTACAACTACAACTACAACAACTACAACTACAACTACAACTACAACAACTACAACTACAACTACAACTACAACAACTACAACTACAACTACAACTACAACAACTACAACTACAACTACAACTACAACAACTACAACTACAACTACAACTACAACAACTACAACTACAACTACAACAAGTACAACTACAACTACAACTACAACAACTACAACTACAACTACAACTACAACAACTACAACTACAACTACAACTACAACAACTACAAGTACAACTACAACTACAACAACTACAACTACAACTACAACTACAACAACTACAACTACAACTACAACAACTACAAGTACAACTACAACTACAACAACTACAACTACAACTACAACTACAACAACTACAACTACAACTACAACTACAACTACAACTACAACAAGAACAACTACAACTACAACTACAATAAGTACAACTACAACTACAACTACAACAAGTACAACTACAACTACAACTACAACAAGTACAACTACAACTACATTAAGTACAACTACAACTAAAACAAGTACAACTACAACTACAACTACAACAAGTACAACTACAACTACAACAAGTACAACTACAACTACAACAACTACAAGTACAACTACAACTACAACAAGTACAAGTACAACTACAACTACAACAAGTACAACTACAACTACAACAAATACAACTACAACTACAACTACAACAAGTACAACTACAACTACAACTACAACAAGTACAAGTAAAACTACAACTACAACAAGTACAACTACAACAAGTACAACTACAACTACAACAACTACAACTACAACTCCAACAAGTACAACTACAACTACAACTACAACAAGTACAACTACAATTACAACTACAACAAGTACAACTACAACTACAACAAGTGCAGGTACATGAACAACTACAACTACAACAAGTACAACTACAACTACAACGACAACTACAACAAGTACAGGAATAAGTACAACTACAACAAGTAAAACTACAACTACAACTTCAAATACAACTACAACTACAACAGGTACAACTACAACTAAACAAGTACAAATACATCTAAAACAAGTACTAGTACAACAACAACTACAACAAGTACAAATACAAATACAACCAAAACTACAACAAGTACAACTAAAACTACAACAAGTACAACTACAACTACAACAAGTACAACTACAACTACAACTACAACAAGTACAACTATAACTACAACTACAAAGAGTAAAACTACAACAAGTGCAACTAAAACTACAACTACAACAAGTACAACTACAACTACAACTGAAACAAGTACAACTACAACTACAAGAAGTACACTTACAACTACAACAAGTATCACTACAACTACAACTACAAGAAATAAAACAACAACTAAAACTGCAACTACAAAAAGTACAACTACAATAACAAATAAAACTACAAAAACAACTACAACAAGTACAACTGCAATTACAACAAATAAAACTACAAAAACAACTACAACTACAACTATAACAAGTACAACCACACCTATAACTACAAGAAGTATAACTACAATTACAACTACAAAAAGTACGACTACAACAACCAGAAGTACAAAAGCAACTACAACTGCAACTACAACTACAACTACAACTACAACAAGTACAGCTACAACTACAACTACAACAAGTACAACTATAACTACAACTACAACAAGTAAATACAACTACACCTACTACAAGTACAACTACAACTACAACAAGTACAACTACAACTACAACTACAACAACTACAACTACAACTACAACAAGTACAACTACAATTATAACTACAACAATTAACCTACAACTACAACAAGTACAACTTCAAGTATAACTACAACAAGTACAACTGCAACTACAACTACAACAAGTACAACTTCAACAAAAAGAACTACAACAAGTACAACTACAACTACAACAAGTACACAAACAAGTACAACTACAACTAAAACAAGTTCAACTACAAGTACAACTACAAAAAGTATAAGTACAACTACAACTACAACATGTACAACTACAACTACAATTACAACAAGTACAACTACAACCACAACTAGAACAAAAACATTTACAACTACAACTTTAACAATTACAACTACAACCACAACTACAACAAGTACAGCTACAACTTCAAATACAACATAAACAACTACAACTACAACTACAACAAGTACAACTACAACTACAACTTCAACAAGTACAACTACAACTACAACTACAGTAACAACAACTACAACTACAACAAAGTACAAGTTTAATTACAACTACAACAAGTACAACTACAACTACAACTACAACAAGTACAACTACAACTACAACTACAACAACTACAACTACAACAAGTACAACTACAACAAGTACAACTACAACTACAACTACAACAAGTACAACTACAACTAAAACTACAACAAGTACAACTACAACTACAACTACAACAAGTACAACTACAACTACAACTACAACAAGTACAACTACAACTACAACTACAACAAGTACAACTACAACTACAACTACAACAAGTACAACTACAACTACAAGAACAAGTACAACTACAACTACAACAACTACAACTACAACTACAACTACAACAACTACAAGTACAACTACAACTATAACAAGTACAACTACAACTACAACTACAACAAGTACAACTACAACTACAACAAGTACAACTACAACTACAACAAGTACAACTTCAACTACAACTACAACAAGTACAACTACAACTACAACAAGTACAACTACAACTACAACAAGTAAAACTACAACTGCAACTACAAGAAGGAATACTACAACTACAACAAGTACAAGTAGAACTAAAACTACAACAAGTACAACTACAACTACGACAAGTACAGGTACAAATGCATTTACAAGTATAACTACAACTTCAACAAGTATAACTACAACTACAACAAGTACAACTACAACTACAACTACAACAACTACAATAAGAAGTACAACTAGAACTACAATAAATAAAAGGACAACTAAAACTACAAAAGTCCAACTAGAACTACAACTACAACAAGTATCACTATAATTATAACATAACAAGTACAACTACAACTACAAAAGTACAACTACAATTACAACAAGTACAACTACAACTACAACTACAACAAGTACAACTACAACTACAACAAGTACAACTACAACTACAAGTGCAACAAGTACAAGTACAACTACAACTACAACAAGTAAAAGCAACTACAACTACAAGTACAACTACAACTACAACAAGTACAACTACAACTACAACTACAGCTACAACAAGTACAGGTACAACTACAACTACAACTACAACAAGTACAACTACAACAACTACAACTACAACAAGTACAAGTACAACTACAACAAGTACAACTACAACTACAACAAGTACAACTACATCTACAACAAGTGCAACTTAAACTACAACAATTACAACTACAACAACTACAACACGTACAACTAAAACAACAAAAACTACAACTACAAAAAGTACAAGTACTACGACAACTACAACAAGTTCAACTACAACTACAACAACTACAACTACGACAAGTACAACTACAACTACAAAAAGTACAAATACAACTATAACAAGTACAAGTGCAATTACAACTACAACAAGTACAATTACAACTACAACAAGTAATTGAAAAACTACAACTACAACAAGTACAACTACAAATACAACTACAACAAGTACAACTACAACTACAACAAGTACAACTACAACTAAAACAAGTACAACTACAACTACAAAAAGTACAAGTGCAAGTACAACTACAACTACAACAAGTACAACTACAACTTCAACTAGTTTAACAACAACTACAAGAAGTGCAAGTACAACTACAACTACAACATGAACAATTACAACAAGTACAACTACAACTACAACAAGTACAACTACAACTACAAGTACAAGAAGTACAACTACAACTACAACTACAAGTAGAACAAGTACAACTACAACTACAACAAGTACAACTATAACTACAACAAGTACAACTACAACTCCAACTACAACTACAACAAGTACAACTACAACTACAACTAGAACAAGTACAACTGCAACAAGTACAACTACAACTGCATCTACAACAAGTACAAGTACAACTACAACTACAGCTACAACAAGTACATCTACAACTACAACTAAAACAAGTAAAACTACAAGTACACCTATAACAAGTTCAAGTACAACTACAACAAGAATAAATAAAACTACAACTAAAACAAGTACAACTACAATTACAACTACAACTAAAACAAGTACAACTACAACTACAACTACAACAAGAACAAGTACAACTACAACTACAACAATTAGAAGTACATCTACAACTACAACAAGAACAACAACAACTACATTTACGACCAGTACAACTACAAGTACAACTACAACATATACAACCACAACTACAAAAAGTAGAGTAAAATAACAACTACAACAAGTACAACGACAACTACAACAAGTACAAGTACAACTACAACTACAACAAGTGCAAGTACAACTACAACTACAACAAGTACAAGTACAAGTACAACTACAACTACAACAAGTACAAGTACAACTACAACTAAATGAATTACAACTACAACTACAACAACTACAACTACAACTACAACAAGTACAAGTACAACTAAACTACAAGAAGTACAATTACGACTACTCCTACAACAAGTACAACTACAACTACAATTATAACAAGTACATATACAACAAGTTCAACTACAACTACAACAGTTACAAACATAAGTAGACATACAACATGTACAAGTACAAATACAACTACAACTACAACAAGTACAAGTACAACTAAAACTAAAACAAGTATAAGTACAACTACAACTACAACAAGTACAACTACAACTACAACAAGTACAACTAAAACTACAACAAGTACAAGTACAACTACAACTACAACAAGTACAAGTACAACTACAACTACAACAAGTACAAGCACAACTACAACTACAATAAGTACAACTACAACTACAACAAATACAAGTACAACTAAACTACAACTAGTACAAATACAAATACTACTACAACAAATACAACTACTACAACAACAACAAGTACAACTACAACTACAACTACAACAAATACAACTTAAAGTACAAGTACAATTACAACTACAACTACAACAAGTACAAGTACAAGTACAACTACAACTACAACAAGTACAACTAAAACTACAATAAGTACAAGTACAGTACAAGTACAACAAGTACAAGTGCAAGTACAACTACAACTACAACAAGTTCAAGTACAACTACAACCTGAAGAACTACAACTCCAACTACAACAATTGCAGCTACAACTACAACTACAACAAGTACAAATATAACTACAAAAACTACAAGTACAACTACAACAAGTACAACTAGAACTACATGTACAACAAGTACAATTCCAACTACAACTACAACAAGTACAACTACAACTACAACTACAACAAGTACAACTACAACTACAACAGTACAAGTACAACTACAACTACAACTACAACAAGTACAACTACAACTACAACAAGTACAACTAAAACTACAACTACAACAAGTACAACTACAACTACAACAAGTACAACTACAACTACAACAAGTACAACTACAACTACAACAAGTACAAGTACAAGTACAACTACAACTACAACAAGTACAACTACAACTACAACTACAACAAGTACAAGTACATTTACAACTACAACAAGTACAACTACAACTACAACAAGTACAACTACAACTACAACAAGTACAACTACAACTACAACAAGTACAAAAACAACTACAACTACAACAAGTACAACTAAAACTACAAGAAGGACAAATACAAGTACAATAACAACTCCAACAAGTACAACTAAAACTACAACTACAACATGTACAAGAAAAATTACAACTAAAACAAGTACAACTACTACAAGTACAACTACAACTACATTAAATGCAAGTACAACTACAACTACAACAAGTACAAGTAAAACTACAATTACAACAAGTACAAGTACAACTACAACAAGTACAAATACAACTACAACTACAATAAGTACAAGTACAACTACAACACAACTGCAACTACAAGAAGTATAACTACAACTACAACAAGTACCACTACAACTACAACAGCTACAACTACAACAAGTACAAATACAAGTACAATTACAAATTACACAAGTACAATTATTACTACAACTACAACAAGTACAACTCAAACTACAACAAGTACAACTACAACTACAAGTACAACTACAACTAGAACTACAACAAGTACAAGTACAACTACAATTCCAACAAGTACAAATACATCTAAAATTACAACAAGTACAAATACAAATTCAACTACAACAAGTACAACTACAACTACAACAAGTACAACTACAACTACAACCACAACATGTACAAGTACAACTACAACTACAACAACTACAACTAGAACTACAACAAGTACAACTACAACTACAACTACTACAAGTACAACTACAACTACAACAAGTACAACTACAACTACAACTACAAAAAGTAAAACTACAACTACAACAAGTACAACTACAACTGCAACAAGTACAACTACAACTACAACAAGAACAAGTACAACTACAACTACAACAAGTACAAAAACAACTACAATACAACTACAACCACAAAAATACAACTACAACTACAACTACAACAAGTACAAGTACAACTACAACTACCACAAGTTTAACTCAAACTACAACAAGTACAACTACAACTACAAATACAACAAGAACAAGTACAACTACAACTACAACAGGCACAACTACAACTAAGAACAAGTACAAGTACAACTACAACTACAAAAAGTAAAAGTACAACTACAACTACAACAAATACAAATACAACTACAACTACAACAAGTACAACTACAACTACAACTACAACAAGTAAAACTACATCTAGAAGTACAACAAGTACAACTACAACTACAACAAGTACAACTACAACTAAACAAAGTACAACTACAATTACAACTACAACAAGTACAACTACAACTACAACAGTACAGGTTTAACTATACCTACAAAAAGTACAACTACAACTAAATGTATAACAAGTACAACTTCTACTACAACTACAAGTTCAACTACAACTATATAAGTACAAGTACAACTACAACTACAAGTACAACTAAAACTACAACAAGTACAAGTACAACTACAACAAGTATAAGTATAACAACAACTACAACAAGAAGAATTAAAACTAGAACCACACCAAGTACAACTACAACTACAACAAGTACAACTACAGTTACAACAAGTACAAGTACAACTACAACTACAACTACAACAAGTACAACTACAACTACAACTATATCTACAACAAGTACAATTACAACTACAACAAGTACAACTACAACTACAACTATAACAAGTACAACTACAACTACAACAAGTACAACTACAACTACAACTACAAAAAGTACAAGTACAACTACAACTACAACTACAACAAGTACAAGTACAACTACAACTACAACAAGTACAACTACAACTACAATAAGTACAACTACAACTACAACTACAACAAGTACAAGTACAACTACAACTACAACAAGTACAAGTACAACTACAACTACAACAAGTAAAACTACAATTACAACTATAACAAGTATAACTACAACAAGTACAACTACAACTACAACAAGTACAAGTACAACTACAACTACAACAAGTACAACTACAAATACAACAAGTACAACTACAACTACAACAAGTACAAGTACAACTACAACTACAACAAGTACAACTACAACTACAACTACAACAAGTACAAGTACAACTACAACTACAACAAGTACAACTACAACTACAACAAGTACAACTACAACTACAACTACAACAAGTACAAGTACAACTACAACTACAACAAATACAAGTACAACTACAACTACAACAAGTACAACTTCAAGTACAACAAGTACAAGTAAAAGTACAACTACAACTACAACTATTACAACTACAACTACAACAAGTGCAAGTACAACTACAACTACAACTCAACTATCAAGTACAACTACAACAAGTACATGTACAAGTATAACTACAACTAAAACAAGTAAAACTACAACTACAACAAGTACAACTACAACTGTAACAAATACAACATCAAATATAAATACAACAAGTACAACTATAACTAGAATAAGTACAAGTACAAGTACAACTAAAACTACAAGTACAAAACATTTACAACTACAATAAGTAGAACTACAACTACAACAAATATAAGTACAACTTCAACTACAACATTTCCAATTACAACTACAACAAGTACAACTAAAACTACAACAAGTACAACTAAAACTACAGCTACAACAAGTACAACTACAACTACAACAAGTACAAGTACAACTACAACTACAAAAAGTACAAGTACAAGTACAACTACAACAAGTACAACTACAACTATAACAAGTACAACTACAACTGGAACTAACATAAGTACAACCACAACTACAACTACAACAAGTACAAGTACAAAAACAACTACAACAAGTATAACTACAACTACAGCAAGAACAAGTACAACTACAACAAGTACAACTACAACTACAACAAGTACAAAAACAACTACAACTACAACAATCACAAGTACATCTACAAATACAACAAGTACAACTACAATTAAAACAAGTAAAGCTACATCTACAACAAGTTTAACTATAACTACAACTACGACTATAACTACAACAAGTACAAGTACATTTACAACTACAACAAATACAACTACAACTACAGAAGTACAACTACAATTACAACTACCACAAATACAACTACAACTACAACTACAAGAAATACAGCTACAACTAAAACAAGTACAACTACAACTACAACAAGTACAACTACAACTACAAAATACAACTACAACAAGAACTATAACACGTACAACTATAACTACAACAAGTACAAGTACAACTACAACTACAAGAAGTACAACTACAAATACAACAAATAGAACTGCAACTACAACTACAACAAGTACAAGTATAACTACAAGTACAGGAAGGACAACTTCAATTACAACAAGTACAACTACAATTACAACTACAACAAGGACAAGTACACCTACAACTACAAGATGTACAAGTAAAAGTACAACTATGACTACAATAAGTACAACTACAATTAGAATAAGTACAACTACCACTAGAACAAGTTGAACTTCAATAAGTACAAGTACAAGTACAACTACAACTATAACAAGTACAACTACAACTACAAAAAGTACAACTACAGCTATAACTACAACAAGTACAAGTACAATTACAACTACAACAAAAACAACTACAACTACAACTATAACACGTACAATTATAACTACAAGTACAACTACTAGAACCACTATAATAAGTAGAACTAAAACTACATTAAGTACAACTACAACTACAACAAGTACAACTACAACTACATTAAGTACAACTACATATACAACAATTATAACTACAACTACAACAAGTACAAGTACAAGTACAAGTACAACTACAACAAGTACAACTACAACTACAACAAGTACAAGTACAACTACAACTACAACCTTTACAATTACAACAAGAACAAGTACAACTACAACTGGAACAAGTACAAGTACTTGTAAAACTATAACAAGTACAACTACCACAACCTCTACAACAAGTACAATTACAACTACAACAAGTACAACTACAACTAGAACTACAACAATTAAAAGTTCAATTAGAACAAGTTCAAGTACAAGTACAACTACAACAAGTACAAATACGACTACAACTACAACAAGTACAAGTACAAGTACAACTTCAACAAGTACAAGTACAACTACAACTACAACAAATACAAATACAACTACAACAATTACAAAAACAACTACAATTACAAACAAGTACAACTACAACTACAACAAGTACAAGTACAACTACAACTACAACAAGTAAAACCACAACTACAACTACAACAAGTAAAACTACAACTACAACAAATACATTTACAACTAGAACTATAAAAAGTACAATAATAACTACAAAAAGCACAAGTACAACTACAAATACAAGAAAGACAACTACAAGTACAACAAGTACAACTAGAACTATAAGAAGTGCAAATACAACTAGAGCTAGTACAAGTACAACTACAACTACAACAAGTAGGAGTACAACTACAACAAGTACAAGTACAACTACAACTAAAACAAGGAGAAGTACAACTACAACTACAAGTACAAGTACAACAAGAAATAAATCAAGTACAAGTACAACTACAACTACAACAAGTATAATTACATCAACAACAAGTACAACTTCAACTACAACAAGTACACTACAACTACAACAGTACAACTACAACTACAACTACAACAAGTACAACTACAACTACAACAAGTAGGAGTACAACTACAACAAGTACAAGTACAACTACAACTAAAACAAGTAGAAGTACAACTACAACTACAAGAAGTACAACTACAACTACAACAAGTACAACTACAACTACAACAAGTTCAACAACAACTACAACAAGTACAAGTACAAGTACATCTACAACAGTTACAACTACACCAAGTACATCCACAACTACAACAAGTACAAGTACAACTACAACTTTAACAAGTACAAATACCACAACAACTTCAACAAGTACATTAAGTACAACTACAAATACAGTAAGTACAAATACAACAACAACAAGTACAACTACAACTACAACTACAACAAGTACAAGTACAACTAAAACTACAAAAAGTACAACTACAACTACATTAAGTGTAACTACAACTACAACAAGTACAACTACAACTACAACAAGTACAACTAAAACTACAACTACAACAAGTACAATAACAACTACAACTAAAACAAGTACAACTACAACTACAACTACAACAAGTACAAGTACAACTACTACTAAACAAATTACAAATACACTTACAGCTACAACAAGTACAAGTACAAGTACAAGAAGTACAAGTACAATTAAACTACAACAAGTAGAACTAAAACTACAACAAGTACAACTACAATTACAACTACAACAGTAAAATACAACTACAAAAAGTGGAACTACAACTACAAAAAGTACAAGTACAATTACACTAAGTACAAGTTAAAGTTTAACTACAACAAGTACAACTACAACTACAACTAAAACAAGTACAAGTACAATTTCAACTACGACAATTAGAAGGACAAGTAGAACTTCAAAAAGTACAACTAGAACTACAACAAGTAGAAGTAGAACTACAAAATACAACAAGTACAACTAAGACTACAGTCACAACAAGTACAAGTACAACTACAACTACAACAGGTACAATTACAACTACAACAAGTACAACTGCAACTACAACAGTTACAAGTACCACCACAACTACAATAAGTACAACAACAACTACAACTACAACAAGTTTAACTGTAACTACAAGAAGTACAAAAACAAGTACAACTAAAACTAAAAAAATACAACTACAACTAAAACAAGTAAAAGTAAAATTACAACTACAAGAAGGACAACTACAACATACAACAAGTACAACTACAATTACAACAACTAAAACTAGAACTATAACAAGTACAAGTTCAACTACAGCTACAACAAGTTCTACTACAACTACAACTGCAAAAAGTACAATTACAACTACAACAAGTACAAGTACAATTACAACTACAACTACAACTTCAACTACAACAAGTACAACTACAACTACAACTACAACCACAACATATACAACTACAACTACAAGAAGTAGAACTAAAATTACAACAAATACATCTATAAAAGTACAACTACAACTACATCAAGTACAACTACAACTACGAGAAAGACAACTACAACTGAAACAAGTACAATTACAATTCAATTCAACAAGTACAACTGCAAACTAAAAGAAGTACAAGTACAACTACAACTGCGACAAGTTCAAGTACAACTAAAACTACAACAAGTACAACTACAACTACAACTGCAACAAGTACAAGCTTAACTACAAGGACAACAAATCTAACTCTAACTACAACAAGTACAAGTATTTCTACAATCACAACAAGTTCAAGTACAAGTACAACTACAACTACAACAAGTACAACTAAAACTACGAGAAGTGCAAGTACAACTACAACTCCAACAATTACAAATACAACTACAAAAAGTACAATTGGAACTACAAGAAATACAACTACAACTACATCGACAAAAAGTACAAGTACAAGTACAACTACAACAGGTACAAGTACAACTAGAACTATAACAAGTTAAAACTACAACTAGAACAAGTGCAACTACAAGTACAACAGTACAACTACAACTACAACACGTACAACTACAATTACAACTACAAGTACAACAAGTACAACTAGAACTATAACAAGTAAGAGTACAACTATAGCTACAACAAGTTCAACAAATCTAACTCTAACTACAACAAGTACAAGTATTTCTACAATCACAACAAGTTTAAGTACAAGTACAACTACAACTACAACAAGTACAACTAAAACTACGTGAAGTGGAAGTACAACTACAACTCCAACAATTACAAACACAACTACAAAAAGTACAATTGCAACTACAAGAAATACAACTTCAACTACATCGACAAAAAGTACAAGTACAAGTACAACTATAACAAGTACAAATACAACTAGAACTAAAACAAGTAAAACTACAACTAGAACAAGTGCAACTATAAGTACAAATGTTACAACTACAACTACAACACGTACAATTACAATTACAACTACAAGTACAACAAGTACAACAAAAACTATAATAAGTAAAAGTACAATTACAGCTACAAACAGTTCAACTATAACTACAACTGCAACAAGTACAATTAAAACTACAACAAGTTCTGGTACAACTGTAACTACAACAAGTCCAAGTACAACTACAACTACAACTACAATAAGTAAAACTAAAACTACAAGAAGTACAACTGAAACTACAATAAGTACAAGTACAACTACAACTACAACAAGTACAACTACAAATACATTAAGTACGACGACAACTACAACAAGTACAAGTACAACGACAACTAAAACTACAACAAGTACTAGTACAACTACAACTTCAACAAGTACAAATACAATTACAACAAGTACAACTACAACTACAACAAGTAGAAGTACAACTACAACTACAAATACAATAACAAAAAGTATAATTACAACTACAACTACAAAAACAACAAGTGAAACAACAACTACAACAAAAACAAATACAAATACAACTACAACAAGTACTAGTATAACTACAATTCCAACAAGTACAAGTACAACTACAACTAACACAAGTAAAACTAGAACTAGAAGAAGTACAAGTACAAGTACAACTACAACTACAACAAGTACAACTACAACTAGTACAAGTACAAGTACAACTACAACTACAACAAGTACAACTACAACTACAACAAGTACAAGTGCAAGTACAACTACAACTTCAACAAGTACAACTACAACTACAACAAGTACAACTACAACTACAACAAGTAGAATTACAACTACAACAAGTACAACTAGAACTACAACATTTACAAAAAGAAATACAACTACAACAAGTACAACTACAACTAAAACAAGTACAAGTACAAGTACAATTAAAACTACAACAAATACAAGTACAAGTACAAGTATAACAAGTAAAACTACAACTAGAAGAAGTGCAACTACAAGTACAACAAGTACATCTACAACTACAACTACAACTACAACAAGAACAAGTAAAACGTCAAAAACAACAAGTGTACCTCCAACTACAACAAGTACAAGTATTCCTACAACTACAACAAGTACAAGTACAAGTACATCTACACTACAACAAGTAGAACTACAACTACGAAAAGTACAAGTACAACTACAATTACAACTGCAAAAAAAAAATTACAACTACAACAAATACAAGTACAACTACAACTACAACAAGTACAAGTACAACTACAACTACAACAAGTACAACTACAACTACAACAAGTATAACTACAGCTACAACAAGTACAAGTACAACTACAACTACAACAATTACAACTACTACAACTACAACAAATACAACTACAACTACAACAAGTACAACTACAACTACAACAAGTACAAATACAACTAAAACAAGTACATTTAGAACTACAACTACAACAAGTACAAGTACAACTATAACTACAACAACTAAAAGTACAACTAAAACTACATTAAGTACAACTACAACTTCAACAAGAACAAGTACAAGTACAGCTACAAGTACAACAAGTACAACTACAACTGCAACGAGTACAAGTACAACTACAACTACAACAAATACAAATACAATTACAACAGTACAAATACAACTACAACAAGTACAAATACAAGTACAACTAAATCTATAACAAGTACAAGTACAACTACAACTACAAAAAGTACAACTACAACTACAACAAGTACAACTACAACTACAACTACAACAAGTACAAGTACAACTACAACTATAACAAGTACAACCACCACAACAACTTCAACAGTACAACTACAACTACATTAAGTATAACTACAACTACAACAAGTACAACTACAACTACATTAGGTACAACTACAACTACAAGAAGTACAACTACAACTACAACAAGTACAAGTAAAAATAAAACTACGTAAACTACGTAAAGTACAACTACAACTACAACAAGTACAGTTAAATCTACAGGTACAACAAGTACAACTAGTACTACAACTACAACAAGTACAATAAATACTACAACTACAATAAGTACAAATACAACTACAACTAAAAAAGTACAAGTACAACTAAAACTACAACAAGTACAAGTATAACTATAACTACAAGTACAACAAGTAAAAGTAAAAGTACAACTTCACCTACAACATGTAGAATTACATTTACAACTGCAACTGAAACAAGTACAACTACAATTACAACAAGGAAAACTAGAACTATAACAAGTACAAGTACAACTACAGCTACAACAAGTACAACTAGAACTACAAATACTACAAGTACAACTACAACTACAACTACAACAAGTACAACTAAAATTACAACAAGTAGAACTAGAAATATAATAAGTACAAGTACAACTACAGATACAATAATTTCTACTTCAACTACATCAAGAACAAGTACAACTACAAGAACAACAGTCTACCTCCAACTACAACAAGTACAAGTATTCCTACGACTACAACAAGTACAAGTACAAGTACGAGAAGTACAAGTACAACAACAATTACAATTACCATAAAAACAACAAAAAGTACAATTGCAACTGCAACAAATACAACTATAACTACATCGATAAAAAGTACAAGTAGAAGGACAACTACAACAAGTACAAGTACAACAAAAACTAAAACAAGTAAAAGTACCACTAGAAGAAGTGCAACTACAAGTACAACAAGTACAAGTACAACTACAACGACAACAAGTACAACAACAACTACTACCACAAGTACAACTACAAATACAATAAGTGTAACTACAACTACAACATGTACAAGTACATGTAAAAGTACAACTACAAATATATAAAGCACAACTACAACTACAAACACAAAAAGTACAAGTGCAACTACAACTACAACAGTACAACTACAACTACATTAAGTGCAACTACAACTACAACAAGTACAAGTACTACTAAAGCTACAACAAGTACAAGTACAACTAGAACTACAACAAGTAAAACAAGAACCTAAACAAGTACAAGTACAACTACAACTACAACAAGTGCAAGTACAACTACTACTACAACAAGTAAAATTACAACTACAAGTACTACAAGTACAACTCCAATTACAACAAGTACAAGTACAAGTACAACTACAACAAGTACGAGTACAATTACAACTAGAACAAGTACAACTACAACTAGAACAATACAACTTTAACAAGTACAAGTACAACTACAAAAAGTACAAATGCAACTGCAACAAATACAACTACAACTACATTTACAACAAGTACAAGTACAACTACAACTACAACAAGTACAACTACAACTACAACAAGTACAACTACAACTACAACAAGTACAAGTACAACTACAACTACAACAAGTACAACTACAACTAAAACTACAACAAGTACAACTACAACTACAACAAGTACAAGTACAACTACAACTACAACAAGTAAAAATACAACTACAACTACAACAAGTAATATTACAACTACAATAAGTATAACTAGAACTAAAACAAGTACAACTAAAACTAAAAAAAGTACAAATACCTTACAACTTCAACAAGTACAACTACAACTACAACAAGTACAAGTACAACTACAACTACAACAAGTACAACTACAACTTGAACAAAAACAGCTATAATTGCAACGACTATAACGACAACTACAAACACTTCAAGTACAACTACGACTACAACAAGTACCATTGCAAGTATAACTACAACTAAAACAAGTACACCTACAACGAAAAGAAGTACAACTACAAATACAACAATTACAAAAACAACTACAACTAGAACAAGTGCAACTACAACTACAACAAGTACAGTACAACTACAACTACAACAAATACAATTACAACTACAACAAGTACAACTACAACTACAACAAGTACAACTACAACTACAACAAGTACAACTACAACTACAACAAGTACAACTACAACTACAACTACAACAAGTACAAGTAAAACTACAGCTACAACAAGTTCAACTACAATTACAACTACAACAAGTACAATTACAACTACAAAAAGTACAAGTACAACGACAAACTAAAAGAAGTACAAGAATAAGTACAACTACAGCTACAACAAGTACAGCTAGAACTAAAACAAATACAAGTACAACTACAGCTAGAACAAGTTTTACTACAACTACGTCTACAACTAGTACAACTACAACTATTACAAGTACAACTACAACAACAACAAGTACAACTACAATTACAACTACAACTACAACAAGTACAACTACAACTACATCTAAGTACAATTTAAACTACAACTACAACACGTACAAGTGCAACTACAACTACAACAAGTTCAACTACAAGTACAACAAGTACAACTACAATTAAAACTACAAAGAGTTTAACTATAATTACAACTACAACAAGTACAGGTACAACTACAACTACAACAGTACAACTACAACTACAACAAACAACAAGTAAAAGTATTCCTACAACTACAACAAATACAAGTACAAGTACAACTACAACTACAACAAGCACAAATACAACTACATTAAGTACAACTAAAACTACAACAAGTACAACTACAAGTACAACTACAACTACAACTGCAACAAGTACAAGTACAACTACAACTACATCAAGTTCAACTACAACTACAACTGCAACAAGTACAATAACAACTACAACAAGTACAAGTACAACTACAACTACAACAACTACAACTATAAGTACATGTACAACTACTATAAGTACAACTACAAGTACAACAAGTACAACTACAACAAGTACAAATACAACTACAACTACAACAAGTACAAGTACAACTACAACAAGTATCATTACAACTACCACAAGTACAACTACAACTACAACTACAACATAATCATTTACAACTAAAAGTAAAACAAGTAAGAGTACAATTAGAACTACAACAAATACAACTACAATAAAACTACAACAAGTACAGGTAATACTACAACTACAACAAGTAGAACTGGAATTAAAACTACAACAAGTACAATTATAACTACAAATACAACTACAACTAGTACAGTACAACTACAGCTACAACAAGTAAAACTAAAAATACAACTACAACAAGTACATTTACAACTACAACTACAACAAGTACAACTAGAACTACAACAAGTACAAGTACTACTACAACTAGAACAAGTAAAACTACAACTACAAGTACAACTAGAAGTACAACAAGTACAACTACAACTACAACTGCAACAAGTACAATTACAACTTTAACAAG
This sequence comes from Elysia crispata, assembly GCA_033675545.1. Classification (NCBI taxonomy): domain Eukaryota; kingdom Metazoa; phylum Mollusca; class Gastropoda; family Plakobranchidae; genus Elysia; species Elysia crispata. Next base: position 221,619 of record JAWDGP010006984.1, read on the forward strand.
TACAAGTAACACTACAAATACAAGTACAACTCCAACTACAACAAACACAACTACAACAACAACAAGTACAGGTACATTTACAACTACAAGAAGCACAACTTCAACTACAACAAGTACAACTACAATAACAACAAGTACAACTAAAACTATAACAAATACAAGTACAACTACAGCTACAACAAGTACAACAAAAACTACATCTGCAACAAGTACAAGTACAACTACAACTACAAGAACTACATGTACAAGTACAACTACAACTACAACAAGTACAACTACAACTACATCAAGTACAACTACAACTACAACTACAACAAATACAACTACAATAACATTAAGTACAACTATAACTATAGCAAGGAGAAGTACAACTACAACTATCCTTTAACAAGTACAAGTAAAAGTACAACTACAACTACATTAAATACAACTACAACTACAAAAAGTACAAGTACAACTACAACTACAACAAGTACAAGGACAACTACATCTACAACAAGTACAACTACAAATAGATTAAGTACAACTACAACTACAACAAATACAAGTAAAAGTACATTTACAACGTTACAACTACAACTACATTAAGGACAACTAAAATTACAACAAGTAGAAGTACAACTACAACCACAACCACAACAAGTACAACTGAAACTAAAAGAACACCTAAAACTATAACTAAATCAAGTGCAAGTACAACTACAACTACAACAGGTACAAGTACAACTACAACAAGTACAAGTACAAGTACAAGTACAACTACAACTACAACTATTACAACTATTACAACTACAACTACAACGACAACAAGTACAATTGCAAGTACAACTACAACTACAACAAGTACAACTACAACTACAACAAGTACAACTACAACAAGTAGAAGTGGAAGTATAACTACAACTAAAACAAGTAAAACTACAACTACAACAACAACAACAAATACAACTCCAAATATAAGTACAACAAGTACAACTACAACTATAAGAATTACAATTACATTTACAACAAGTACAACTAGAACTACAACAAGTACAAATAAAACTAAACCTACAAAAAGTACAACTAGAACTACAACTACAACAAAGACAGGAACAACTACAACTACAACAAGTCTAACTGTGACTACAACAAGTACAACTACAACTACAACAAGTACAAGTACAAGTACAACTACAACTACAACAAGTACAACTACAACTACTAAAAATATATGTACAACTACAGCTACAACAAGTACAATTACTTCTACAAAAACTACAACTTCAACAAATACAAGTAAAAGTACAACTACAACAGTACAACTACAGTTACATTAAATACAACTACAACTACAACAAGTACAAGTACAACTACATGTACAGTAAATACAACTACAACTACAACAAGTACATTTTCAAGTACAACAAGTACAAGTAAGACTTCAACTACGACAAGTAAAACTACAAATACATTAAGTACAACTACAATTACAACAAATACAAGTTAAAGTACAACTACAACAGTACAACTACAACTACAATAAGTACAACTAAAATTACAACACGTAGAAGTACAACTACAACTACAACAAGTACAAGTACAAGACCAACTACAACAAGTACAAGTACAACTACAACTACAACTGCAAAAAGTAAAATTCCAACTACAACTACAACAAGTACAACTACAACTACAACAAGTACAAGTACACGTACAACTACAACAAGTACAAGTACAAGTACTACAACTATTACAAGTACAACTACAACTAGTATAACTACAACTAAAACAACCACAATTACAACTACAACAAGTACCAGTACAAGTTCAAGTAGAACTACAACAAGTACAACTACAACAAGTACAAGTACAAGTACAACTACAACTACAACAAGTACAAGTAAAGCTACAACTCAACAAGTACAACTGAAACTACAACAAGTACAACTACAACTACAACTACAACAAGTACAACTACAACTACATCAAGTTTAACTACAACTACAGCATATACAACTACAACTACAACTACAACAAGTACAACTACAACTACAATATGTAGAACTACAACTACAACAAGTATAAGTACAACTACAACTACAACAAGTACAACTACAACTACAACTACAACAAGTACAAGTACAACTACAACTTCAACTACAACAAGTACAAGTGCAAGTATAACTTCAACTACAACAAGTACAACTACGACTACAAAAAGTACAAGTACACCTACAACTAAAACTACAGCAAGTACAAGTACATTTACAACTACAACAGATACAAATAGAACTACAAGAAGTACTACTACAACTACAAAAAGTATAACTACAACAACAACAGTTACAAAAAAACTACAACTACAACAAGTACAAGTACAATGACAACTACAACTACTACAAGTACAACTAAAACTACAAGTACAAGTACAAGTACATTTGAAACTACAACAAGTACAAGTAGATCTACAACTACAACAAATACAACGACAACTACAACAAGTACAACTACAATTACAACTACCACAAGTACAACTACAATTACAACTACAAGAAATACAGGTACAACTTGAACAAGTACAGCTGCAAGTACAACAAGTACAACTAAAACTACAACTTCAACAAGTACAACTCCAAATACAACAAGTAAAACTCCAACTACAACAAATACAATTACAACTTCATCGACAAAATGTACAAGTACAAGTACAACTACAACAAGTACAAATACACCTACAACTAGAACAAATAAAACTACAACTACAACAAGTGCAACTACAACTACAACAAACACAAGTACAACTACAACTACAACAAATACAACTACAATTACAACAAGTACAACTATAACCACAACAAGTACAAGAACAACTACAACTACAACAAGTACAAGGAAAACTACTAGTAGAAAAAGTAAAACTAGAACTACAACAAGTGCAAGTACAACTACAACTACAACAAGTACAACGAAAAATACAACAAGTACAACTACAATTACAACTACAACTACAAGAAGTAGAACTACAACTACAACAAGTACAACTACAACTACAACAAAAACAAGTACAAGTACAACTACACCTACAACAAGTAGAACTACAACCATACCTACAACAAGTACAAGTACAACTACAACAAGTTAAACTGGAACTACAACAAGTACAACTACATTTACAACTATAACAAGTACAACCACAAATACAACTTTAACAAGTGTAACTCCAAATACAACAAGTACAAGTATTCCTACAACTACAACAAGTACAAGTACAAGTACAACTACAAGTAAATGTAAAACTACAACTACGAGAAGTACAAGTACCACTACAACTACAACAAATAGAATTACAACTTCAAATAGTACAATTGGAACTACAAAAAATACAACTACAACTAAATCGGCAAAAATTACCACTACAAGTACAACTACAACAAGTACAAGTACAACTACAACTAGAACAAGTAAAACTACAACTACAACAAGTGCAACTACAACTACAACTACAACAAGTAGAACTACAATTACAAAAAGTAAAACAACAATTATAACTACAAGTACAACAAGTACAACTACAACTACAACAAGTACAAGTGGAAGTACAACTACCACTACAACAAGTAGAACTACAACTACAACAAGTACAACTACAAATACAACAAGTACAAGTATAACTACAACTACAAAAAGTACGAGAACAACTAGAACTACAAGAAGTACAACTACAACTTGAACAAGTACAACTACAACTACAACAAGTAAAACTAAAACTACAACTACTACAAGTACAACTACAACTGCAAGTACAAGTGCAAGTATTACTACAACTAAAACAAGTACAACTACAATTACAACAAGTACAACTTTAACTACAACAAGTACAAGTACATCTACAAGTACAAAAAGTACAACTCAATTACAACAAGTACAACTCCAATTCCAACAAGTACAACTACAAGTACAACTACAACAAATACAAATACAACTACAATTAGAACAAGTAAATCTACAACTACAACAAGTGCAACTACAACTACAACAAGTACAAGTACAAGAAGAACTACAACAAGTACAACTACAACTTCAACAAATACAACAAGAATTAGAACTACAACTACAACAAGTACAACTACAACGACAAGTACAACTACAACTACAACAAGTACAAATGCAAGGAAAACTACAAATACAACAAGTACAACTACAACTCCAACTAAACCAAGTACAACTACAACTTGAACAAGTACAACTAAAACAACAACAAGTAAAACTACAACTACAACTACTACAAGTACAACTACAATTACAACAAGTACAAGTGCAAATATTACTAAAACTGAAACAAGTACAACTACAACTACAACAAGTACAACTTTAACTACAACAAGTATAAGTACAACTACAACTAAAACAAATACAAGTACAACTACAACTAGAACAAGTACAACTACAACTTTAACAAGTACAATTACAACAAGTACAAATACAAGTACAACTACAACAACTACAACAAGTAAAAGTGCAAGTACAACTACAACTACAACACGTACAACTACAACTACTTTCGTACAACTACAACTACAAAAAAAAAACTACAACTACATCTACATTAAGTAAATGTACAACTAAAACTACAACAAGTACAAGTACAACTACAACTACAACAACAACAAGTACAACTACAACTGAAACAAGTACAACTCTAACTAGAACAAATAGAACTAAAGCAAATACAAGTACAAGTACAACTAAAACTACTCGAAGTACAAGTACAACTACAACTACATACAGTAAAAATACAGCTACAAAAAGTACAATTGCAACTACAACAAATACAACTACAACTACATCGACAAGAAGTACAAGTACAAGTACAACTACAACAAGTACAAGTACAACTACAAGTAGAACAAGTAAAACTACAACTACAACAAGTGCAACAACAATTAGAACTAAAAGTACAACAAGTACAAGCACAACTACAACAAGTACACTTACAAATACAACTACAACAAGTAGAAGTACAACTACAACTACAAGAAGAACAAATACAACTACAAGAAGTACAACTACAACTTGAACAAAAAGAACTACTAGTACAAGAAGTAGAACTACAACTACAACAGAACAAGTACAAGTGCAGGTGTAACAACAACTTAAACAAGTACAACTATAACTACAACAAGTACAACTACAACTACAACAAGTACAAGTACAACTACAACTAAAACAAGTACAAATACAAGTACAACTACAACTAAAACAAGTACAACTACAACTACAACAAGTACAATTACAACAAGTACAAATACAGTAAAACTACAACAACTACAACTACAACTACAACAAGTACAAGTGCAAGTACAACTAGAACTACAACAAGTACAACTACAACTAGTTTCGTACAACTATAACTAGTAAAAGTACAACTACAACTACATCTACATTAAGTAAATGTACAACTACAACTACAACAAGTACAACTACAACTACAACTATAACAAGTATAACTCCAACTACGACAAGTACAAGTATTCCTACAACTACAACAAGTACAAGTACAAGTACAACTACAACTACGCGAAGGACAAGTACAACTACAACTACATAGAGTAAAATTACAGCTACAAAAAGTACAATTGCAACTACAACAAATACAACTACAACTACATCGACAAAAATTACAAGTACAAGTACAACTACAACAAGTACAAGTGCAAGTATAACTACAACTAAAACAAGTACAACTAGAACTACAACAAGAACAACTTTAACTACAACAAAGACAAGTACAACTACAAGTACAACAAGTACAACTCCAATTACATCAAGTAGAACTCCAATTCCAACAAGTACAAGTACAAGTACAACTACAACAAATATAACTACAACTACAATTAGAACAAGTACAACTACAACTACAAGAAGTACAACTACAACAAGTACAAGTACAAGTACAATTACAACTTCAACAAGTAGAACTAGAACTAAAACAACAAGTACAACTTTAACTACAATAAATACAAATACAACTAAATCTAAAACAAGTAAAACTAAAACTACAACAAGTACAAGTACAACTCAAACTCCAACAAGTACAAGTACAAGTACAACTACAACAAGTACAAGTACAACTACAACTAAAACAAGTACAACTACAACTACAACAAGTACAACTACAACTACAACAAGTACAAGTACAACTACGAGTACAACAAGTACAACTCCAATTACTACAAGTACAACTGCAATTCCAACAAATACAAGAAAAAGTACAACAACAACAAGTACAATAACAACTACAAGAAGAACAAGAAAATCAACAACTACAATAAGTGCAACTACAACTATAACAAGTACAAGTACAACTACAACTACAACAAGTACAACAACAATTAGAACTACAAATACAACAACTACAACTACAACTATAACAAGTACAACTACAATTACAACAAGAACAAAGACAAGTGCAACTACAAGTATAACAAGTACAAGTACAAATACAACTAAAACAAGTACAACTACAACTACAACTACAACAAGTACAACTACAAGTACTACAAGTACAACTACAACTACAACAAGTACAAGTGGAAGTATAAAAACAACTACAACAAGTACAACTTTAACTACAACAAGTACAAGTACAACTACAAGTACAACAAGTAGAACTCCAATTACAACAAGTAGAAATCCAATTCCAACAAATACAATTACAAGTACAACTGCAACAAGTACAATTACAACTACAACTAGAACAAGTACATCTACAACTAGAACAAGTAAAACTACAACAAGTAGAAGTACAAGTACAATTACAACTACAACAACTACACTTACAACTACAACAATTACAAGTGCAAGTACAACTAAATCTACAACAAATACAAGTACAACTACATTTAGTACAACTACAACTATAACAAGTACAACTTGAATTACAAATACAAAAAAACTACAAAAAGTACAACTACACCTACAACTACAACAAGTACCGGTACAACTACAACTACAACAAGTACAACTACAATTACAACTACAACAAATAAAACTACAACTACAACTATAACAAATGTAACTCTTACTATAACAAGGACAAATTATTCCTACAACTACAACAAGTACAAGTGCAAATACAACTACAACTACAAATACAACTACAACTACGAGAAGTACAAGTACAACTACAACTACATCAAGTAAAATTACAGCTACAAAAAATACAATTGCAACTACAAAAAAGACAACTACAACTAAATCGACAAAAAGTACAAGTACAAGTACAACTACAACAAGTACAAGTACAACTACAAGTAGAACGAGTAAAACTACAATTACAACAAGTGCAAGAACAATTAGAACTACAAGTACAACAAGTACAACTACAACTACAACAAGTACAACTACAACTACAACAAGTACAAGTGCAAGTACAACTACAACTACAAAAAGTACAACTACAACTACAACTACAAGAAGTACAACTACAACTTGAACAAGTACAACTACAACTACAACAAGTAAAACTACAACTACAACTACTACAAGTACAACTACAACTACAACAAGTACAAGTGCAAGTATTACTACAACTAAAACAAGTACAATTACAACTACAACAAGTACAACTTTAACTAAAACAAGTATAAGTACAATTACAACTAAAACAAGTACAAATACAAGTACAACTACAACTAGAACAAGTACAACTACAACTACAACTACAACAAGTACAATTACAACAAGTACAAATACAAGTACAACTACAACAACTACAACTACAACTACAACAAGTACAAGTGCAAGTACAACTAGAACTACAACAAGTACAACTACAACTACTTTCGTACAACTACAACTACAAAAAGTACAACTATAACTACATCTACATTAAGTAAATGTACAACTACAACTACAACAAGTACAACTACAACTATACTACAACAAGTACAATTACAACTACAACTATAACAAGTGTAACTCCAACTACGACAAGTACAAGTATTCCTACAACTACAACAAGTACAAGTACAACTTCAACTACGCGAAGTACAAGTGCAAGTACAACTAGAACTACAACAAGTACAACTACAACTACAACAAAAAAAGTACAAGTGCAACTACATAGAGTAAAATTACAGCTACAAAAAGTACAATTGCAACTACAACAAATACAACTGCAACTACATTGACAAAAAGTACAAGTACAAGTACAACTAAAAAAGTACAAGTACAACTACAACTAGAACAAGTAAAACTACAACTACAACAAGTGCAACTACAACTACAACAAGTACAAGTACAACTACAACTACAACATTACAACTACAACTACAAGTACAACAACAATTAGAACTACAAGTACTGAAAGTACAACTACAAGTACAACAAGTACAACTACAACTACAACAACAACAAGTACAAGTGCAACTACAACTACAACAAGTACAAGTACAATTACAACTAAAACAAGTACGACTACAACTTGAACAAGTACAACTACAACTACAACAAGTACAACTACAACTACAACTACTACAATTACAACTACAACTACAACAAGTACAAGTGCAAGTATAACTGCAACTAAAACAAGTACTACTAGAACTACAACAAGTACAACTTTAACTACAACAAGTACAAGTACAACTACAAGTACAACAAGTACAACTCCAATCACAACAAGAAGAACTCCAATTCCAACAAGTACAAGTATAAGTACAACAAGTACAACTCCAATTACAAGAAGTAGAACTCCAATTCCAACAAGTACAAGTACAAGTACAACTACAATTAAAACAAGTACAACTACAACTACAAGAAGTACAATTACAACAAGTACAAGTACAAGTACAACTACACCTACAACAAGTACAACTACAACAAGTACAACTTTGACTACAACAAGTAGAAGTACAACTACAAGTACAACAAGTACAACTCCAATTACAACAAGTAGAACTCCAATTCCAACAAGTACAAGTACAAGTACAACTACAACAAGTGTAAATACAACTACAACAAGTACAAGTACATCTACAGGTACATCTACAAGTACAACAAGTACAACTCCAATTAGAACAAGTAGAACTTCAATTCCAAGAAGTACAAGTAAATGTACAACTACAAGAAGTACAAGGAGAACTACAAGTAGAACAAGTGCAACTACAACTACAACAAGTACAAGTACATTTACAACTACAACAAGTACAACAACAATTAGAACTACAAATACAACGAGTACAACTACAACTACAACAAGTAAATCTACAACTAGAACAAGAACAAAGACAAGTGCAACTACAACTATAACAAGTACAAGTACAGGTACAATTAAACAAGTGCAAATACAACTACAACAAGTACAACTACAACTAAAACAGAACAAGTACAACTACAACTACAACTACTACAAGTACAACTACAACTACAACAAGTACAAGTGGAAGTATAATTACTACTAAAACAAGTACAACTACAACTACAACAAGTACAACTTTAACTAAAACAAGTACAAGTACAACTACAAGTACAACAAGTGCAACCCCAATTACAACAAGTAAAACTCCAATTCCAACAAGTAAAAGTACAAGTACAACTACAACAAGTACAAGTACACCTACAACTAGAACAAGTAAAACTACAACTACAACAAGTGCAAATACAACTACAACAAGTACAAATACATCTACAAGTACAACAAATACAACTCCAATTACAACAAGTAGAACTCCAATTCCAACAAGTACAAGTACAAGTACAACTACAACAAGTACAAGTACAACTACAACTAGAACAAGTAAATCTACAACTACAACAAGTGCAACTACAACTACAACAACTACAAGTACAACTACAACTACAACTACAACAGTACAACAACAATAAGAACTACAAAAACAACACGTACAACTACAACTACAACAAAAACAAAGACAAGTGCAACTACAACTACAACAAGTAAAAGTACAAGTACAACTACAACAAATACAACTACAACTACAACTAATACAAGTACAACTACAACTACAACAAGTACAAGTGGAAGTATAACTACAACTAAAACAAGTAAAACTACAACAAGTACAACTTTAACTACAACAAATACAAGTACAACTACAAGTACAACAAGCACAACTCCAATTTCAACAAGTAGAACTCCATATCCAACAAGTACAAGTACAAGTACAACTGCAACAAGTACAATTACAACTACAACTAGAACAAGTACAACTACAACTAGAACAAGTAAAACTACAACAAGTACAAGTACAAGTACAACTACAACAAGTACAACTACAACTACAACAAGTACAACTACAACTACAACAAGTAGAAATACAATCACAAGTACAACAAGTGCAACTCCAATTACAACAAGGACAAATCAATTCCAACACGTACAAGTACAAGTACAACTACAACAAGTACAAGTACAACTACAACAAGAACAAGTACAACTACAACTACAACAAGAACAACTAGAACAAGTACAAGTTCAAGTACAACTACAACTACAACAATTACAAGTACAACAAGTCAATTGCAAGTACAACTAGAACTACAACAAGTACAACTACAACTACATTAGTACAACTACAACTATAACAAGTACAACTACAACTACAACTAGAACTAAAACTACAAAAAGTACAACTACAACTCCAACTGCAACGAGTACAAGTATTCCTAGAACTACAAGTACAAGTGCAACTACAACTACAACAAGTACAACAACAATTTGAACTTCAAATACAACAAGTACAACTACAACTACAACAACACAAGTACAAGTGCAACTACAACTACAACAAGTACAAGTACAAGTACAACTAAAACTACAACTACAACAAGTACAACTAAAACTACATCTACTACAAGTACAACTACAACTACAACAAGTACAAGTGCAAGTATAACTACAACTAAAACAAGTACAACTACAACTACAACAAGTAAAACTTTAACTACAATAAGTACAACTAGAACAAGTACAAGTACAAGTACAAGTAGAAGTACAAAATACAACTACAACAACTACAACCACAACTAAAAAAAGTACAAGTGCAAGTACATCTAGAACTACAACAAGTACAACTATAACTACATTTAGTACAACTACAACTATAACAAGTACAACTACAACCACAACTACAACTAAAACTACAAAAAGTACAACTACAACTACAACTACAACAAGTACATGTACAACTACAACAAGTACAACTACAACTACAACTATAACAAGTGTAACTCCAGCTACAACAAGTACAAGTACAAGTACAACTACAACTACAAGTAGAACAACAACTACGAGAAGTACAATTACAACTACAACTAAAAAGAGTACAATTACAACTACAAAAAGTACAATTGCAACTACAACAAATACAACTACAACTACAACTAGAACAAGTACAAGAACATCTACAAGTACAACAAGAAAACTCCAATTAAAACAAGTAGAACTCCAAATCAAACAAGTACAAGTACAAGTACAACTACAAGAAGTACAAATACAACTACAACTAGAACAAGTGAAACTACAACTAGAACAAGTACAACTACAAGAAGTACAAGTACAAGTACAAGTACAACTACCACAAATACAACTACAACTACAACAAGTACAGTGCAAGTACAACTAGAATTTAAACAAGTACAACTACAACTACATTTAGTACAACTACAACTATAGCAAGTACAACTACAACTACAACTACAACTACAACTACAACAAGTACAACTACAAATACAACTACAACAAGTACAACTACAACTACAACTATAACAAGTGAAACTCTTACTACAAAAAGTACAGGTATTCCTACAACTACAACAAGTACAAGTACAAGTACAACTACAACTACAAGTACAACTACAACTACATCAAACAAAAGTACAGCTACAAAAAGTAGAATTGTAACTAAAACAAATACAACTATAACTACATCGACAAAGAGTACAAGTACAAGTACATCTACAACAAGTACAAGTACAACTACAACTAGAACAAATAAATTTATAAGTACAACAAGTGCAACTACAACAACAAATAGAACTACAACTACAACAAGTACGACTACAAATACAACAAGTACAAGTGCAAGTACAACTAGAAATACAACAAATACAACAAGTGCTACAACAAGTACAACTACAACTTTAACAAGTACAAGTACAACTACAACTACAACATGTACAAGTACAAATTCAACTACAAGAAGTACAACTACAACTTGAACAAGTACAACTACAACTAAAACAAGTAAAACTACAACTACAACTACAACAACTACAACTAAAAATACAACAACTACAACTATAACTACAAATAACACAAGTACAACTAAAACTACAACTACTACAAGTACAACTACAAGTTCAACAAGTACAACTACAAGTACAACTACAACTAAAACAAGTACAACTACACCTAAAACAATTAAAACTACAAATAGAAATATTAAACATATAAGTGCACCTACAACTCCAACAAGTACGAATACAACTACAACAAGTACAACTACAACTACAAAAAGTACAACTACAACTACAAGAATTACAACTACAACTTGAACAAGTACAACTACAACTACAACAAGTAAAACTACAACTACAACTACTACAAGTACAACTACAACTACATTAAGTACAAGTACAAGTATTGCTACAACTAAAACAAGTACAACTACAACTTCTACAAGTACAACTTTAACTACAACAAGTAGAAGTACAACTACAAGTACAACAAGTACAAATCCAATTACAACAAGAACAAGTACAAGTACAACTACAAAAAGTACAGTACAACTACAACTAAAACAAGTACACCTACAACTACAACAAGTATAATCAGAACTACAACAATTAAAAAAACAACTACAACTACAAGTACAAGTACAACTACAACTACAACAAGTACAACTACAACTACAACAAGTACAAGTCGAACTACAACTACAACTATAACAAGTACAAGTACAACTACAACTACAACAAGTACAAGTGCAAGGACAACTACAACTACAAAAAGTACAATTACAACTGTAACAAGTTCAACTACAATTACAACACATATAACTATAACTACATCGACAACAAGTAGAAGTACAAGTACAACTACAACTGCAAGAAGCAAAACTAGAATTACAACAAGTACAACTATAATTATAAAAAGTATAAATATAACTAAATAGACAACAAGTACAAGTACAAGTACAACAACAACAAGTACAAGAACAACTACAACTAGAACAAGGACAACTACAAATATAACAAGAACAACTACAACTAGACCAAGTACAACTACAACTAGAACAAGTAATACTACAACAAGTACAAGTACAAGTATGCTACAACTACAACAAATACAAGTGCAAGTAGAACTACAACTACAACAAGTACAACTACAACTACAACAAGTACAACTACAATTACAACAGGTACAACCACAACTACATCGACAACAAGTAGAAGTACAAGTACAAGAACAATTACAACTAGAACAAGTACGACTAAAAAAGTACAAGTAGAAGTAAAATTACAACTACAACTACAACAAGTACAACTACAAATACAACAAGTACAACTACAACTACATCGATAACAAATACAAGTACAAGTACAACTACAATAAAAACAAGTACAACTATAACTAGAACAAGTAAAACTGCAACTAGAACAAGTACAACTACAACAGTACAAATGCAAGTACAACTACAACTAAAACAAGTACAACTACAACTACAACAAGTACAACTACAACTACAACAAGCATAAGGACAACTACAACTTCAACAAGTACAATTACAACTACGACAAGTACAAGTACAACTACACCTAAAACAAGTACAACTACCACTACAACTACGACAAGTACAACAACCACTACAACTACAACAATTACAACTACAACTACAGTAAGTACAACTACAACTACAAAAAATACAACTACAACTACAAGAAATAGAAGTACAACTAAAACTACAAAAAGTACAACTACAACTACAACTACAACAAGTACAACTACAACTAAAACAAGTACAAGTACAACTACAACTAACAAAAGTACAAGTAGAACAACAACTACAACATATACAAGTACAAGTACAACAAATGTAAGTACAACTAAAACTACAACAAATATAACTACAATTACAACTACAATTACAACAAGTACAACTACAACTACAACAAGTACAAGTACAATATACAACTACAACAAGTACAAGTACAAGACAATTACAACAAGCACAAATACAATTACAACTACAAGTAACACTACAAACTAAAACAAGTACAACTACACCTACAAAAAATACAAGTGCAACTACAACAATACAATTACAAGTACAACTACACCAAGTACAACTACAACTACATCTACAAAAAGTACAAGTACAAGTACAACTACAACAAGTACAAGTATACCTACAACTACAATAAGTACAACTACAACTACAACAATTACAAAAACAACTACAACTACAACAAGTATAACTACAACTTCAACAAGTACATGTACAACTACAACTACAACAAGTACAACTTCAACTACAACAATTAAAAAAACAACTACAACTACAACAAGTACAACTACAACTACAACAAGTACAAGTACAACTACAACTACAACAAGTACAACTACAACTAGAACAATTACAAAAACAACTACAACTACAACAAATACAACTACAACTACAAAACCTACAACTACAACAAGTACAACTACAACTACAACAAGTATATGTACAACAAATACAACTACAACAAGTACAACAACAACTACAAGTACAAGTACAACTACAACTACATATACAAATAAATACAACTACAACAAGTACAACTACAACTATAACAAGTACGAGTACAACTACAACTACAACTACAACAAGTATAAGTACAACTTCAAAAAGTACAACTAGAACTACAACTACAACAAGTGCAAGTACAACAACAATTAGAACAAGTACAAGTACAACTTCAACTAAAACAGTATAACTACAACTACCACAAGGACAACTACATTTACAACTGCAACAAGTACAAGTACAACTACAACTACAACAAGCACAACTACAACTACAACAATTACAAAAACAACTAAAACTACAACAAGTATAACTACAACTTCAACAAGTACAAGTACAACTACAACCACAACAAGTACAACTAACGCTACAACAATGAAAAAACAACTACAACTACAACAAGTACAACTACAACTACAACAAGTACAAGTACAAATACAACTACAACAAGTACAACTACAACTAGAACAATTACAAAAAAACTACAACTACAAAAATTACAACTACAACTTTAACTACAAAAACTACAACTACAACAAGTACAACTACAACTACAACAAGTAGAAGTACAACAAGTACAACTACAACAAGTACAACAACAACTACAACAAGTACAAGTACAACTACAACTACATATACAAAAAAATACAACTACAACAAGTACAACTACACTTATAACAAGTGCGAGTACAACTACAACTACAACTACAACAAGTACAACTACAACTACAACAAGTACAACTACAATTACAACTACAACAAGTACAAATACAACTACAACTACAACAGTATAACTACAACTACCACAAGTACAACTACAACTACACCTACAACAAGTACAAGTACAACTACAAGGACAACAAGTCTAACTCCAACTGCAACAAGTACTAGTATTCCTACAACTACAACAAGTACAAGTACAAGTACAACTACAACTACAACAAGTACACTTAGAACTACAACAATTACAAAAACAACAACAACTACAACAAGTACAAGAACAATTACAACTAGAACAAGTACGACTAAAAAAGTACAAGTACAAGTAAAAGTACAACTACAACTACAACAAGTACAACTACAACTACAACAAGTACAACTACAACTACAACTACAACAAGTAGAAATACAACTTGAACTACAACAAGTACAAGTACAACTACAACAGTATAACTACAACTACCACAAGTACAACTACAACTACAACTACAACAAGTACAAGTACAACTACAAGGACAACAAGTCTAACTCCAACTGCAACAAGTACAAGTATTCCTACAACTACAACAAGTACAAGTTCAAGTACAACTAAAACTACAACAAGTACACTAAGAACTACAACAATTTCAAAAACAACTACAACAAGTACAACTACAACTACAACAAGTACAAGTACAACTACAACTACCTTGATTTTAAAGATTTTTGGGCGTTTATTAACTCAGTTATTGAGATTAAAACAATTTGCAAAACAGGAATACAAAAAAACTTGAAAAAAGACGCATTTTGTATATTTTTCTTTGTCGTTAATTTTGCATTTCAGCAGTTACCTTCCGCTATACGTAAGACCGATCTAGATTGCTTCACGTATTTAGAAGAGTTCATACCCTTACTGAGTGACTAAATCGTGAGATTATTTCTTTCTATTCTTCTTGGTTTCTTCTTTCAATCTAGCTCTCTTTCTGTATCTCTATCTATCTTCCTCTCTCTCGCTCTAATTCTTTCTTTCTAACTCTCTCTCTCGCTCTCTCTCTCTATCTACCTCTTATTGTCTTTAAGTCTGTATATAACTTTAGCTCTCTCAATTCCTGTACGTCCTTACCTCTTTCTATTTCCGAATTAATATCCATTCCACCTTTCTATCTATCTCTCTTTCGCTCTCTCTCTCTCTCTCTCTCTCTCTCTCTCTCTCTCTCTCTTTCCTTCTCTATCTCTCAATCTCTCTCTGTCTCTCTCCTTCTCTCTACTTTTCGCCTTTTCTCTAATTCCGGATTTCTTTTTATACCTTTTGGTTCGTTTCTTAATCAGTATATTACTGAGTCTTTTATTGTAATTGTGCTTTGTTTTTTCTGTAATCTGATTCTAGTTCTTCCTCTTTCAATTGTCTCTCTTCTGTCTCTCTTTGTCTCTCTCTCTCTCTCTCTCTCTCTCTCTCTCTCTCTCTCTCTCTCTCTCTCTCTCTCTCTCTCTCTTTTCTTTCCCTCCCTCATGTCATTTTTTAAACCATTTTTTATTAGTATTCTAAAAGATATGTCCATGTTACTTTATTACTCCCTCTGTCTCCCGTAACGGTGTGTCACTACTTATTTCTTGTCTTCCTGATTCTTCCTCTTACATGCTATCTGTCCTTGTATTTCCCTCTTTTGCTCTCTCATTCACTTAATCCCCTCTGTAACTCTCTTTATCTCTCTCTCTCTCTCTCTTTCGGTTTATTTGGAAGCAAGATTTTCTCGGCAGCATTTCATGTGACGCTTCTCTGATATAGTTACAAATTATACTGTGTTGTATGTCTTTCGAATATCGGCTTTAGATTAGTGTTATCATCGCTTGTCTTTTATTTTCTGATTTTTCGACCTACATATTTTGTTTTAGACCCAATGACTGTGTCTCTAATTTTTTTCTTTGCAACATGTTGGTGCTTCTGAAGGAATGACGGAATTGGGGGTCCAAGATATGACTGTAAGTGAGCCCAAAATGACGATTTTCAAAACTTTATTCCCCACCACCGCCCAGATGGCTACATCTGTGATACAAAATACAAATGATTTTAAACGAACAGTTGTATAAAAGTTGTCTATGTATAAAATCATGATTGAGATCGTTATATTCAATTTGTTTCTTAGTTTCTCTACTGGATTTCAAAGATTTTTGGGCGTTCATTCACTCAGTTATTTAGTTTAAAACAATTTGGAAAACAGGCATACAAAAAACTTGAAAAAATACGCATTTTGTATATTTTTTTTCATAATTTTTATACATGGGTTGTCGTTAATTTTGCATTTCAGTTGTTACCTTTCGCTATACATAAGACCGATCTAGATTGCTTCACGTATTTAAAAGAGTTCATGCCCTTACTGAGTCATTAAATCGTGAGATTATTTCTTTCTATTCTTCTTGGTTCTCTTGTTTCAACCTAGCTCTCTTTCTGTATCTCTATCTATCTTCCTCTCTCTCGCTCTTATTCTTTCTCTCTAACTCTCTCTCTCTCTCGCTCTCTCTCTCTCTCTCTTTGTCTCTCTCTCTCGCTCTCTCTCTATCTATCTCTTATTGTCTTTAAGTCTATATATAACTTTTACTATCTCAATTCCTGTACATCCTTACCTCTTTTTATTTTCGAATTAATATCCATTCCACGTTCTCTCTTTCTATCTCTCTCTGTTTCGCTTTCTCTCTCTCAATCTCTCTGTCTCTCTGTCTCTCTCCTTCTCTCTACTTTTCGCCTCTCCTTTAATTCCGGATTTTTTTTATACCTTTTGGTTCTCATCTAAATCAGTATATTACTGAGTCTTTTGTTGTAATTGTGTTTCTCTTTCTCTGCAATCTCATTCTAGTTCTTCCTCTTTCATTTTGCCTCTCTTTGCCTCTCTCTCTCCCTCTCTATCTCTCTCTCTCTTTCTCTCTCACTCTCTCCCCGTCTCTCTCTCTCTCTTCTTTGGCTGCCTCATGTCATTTTAAAATCATTTCTTATTAGTATTCTAAAAGATATGTCCATGGTACTTTATTACTCATTCTGTCTCTCTTAACTGTGTGTCGCTAGTTTATTCTTGTCTTTCTGATTCTTCCTCTTCCTCGCTATCTCTCCTTCTGTCTCCCTCTTTTTGTCTCTGATTCTCTTAATCTCCTATCTAACTCTCTCTCTTTCCATCTCTCTTTTTGTCTCTTTCTCTCTCTTTAGGTCTATTTGGAAGCAAGTTTTTGTCGCCCAATCTTACATGTTACGCATCTCTTATATAGTTACAAATAATCCGTGTTGTATGTCTTTCGAACATCGGCTTTAGATTAGTATTATCACCGATTGTCTTCTAATTTCTGATATTGCAGCTTACACATTGTGTATTACTCTCATTGACTGTGTCTCTAATTTTTCTCTTTGCAGCACGTGGGTGCTTCCGAAGAAATGACAGAATTGGGGGTCCAAGATATGACTGTAATTGAGCCCAAAATGACGATTTTCAAACCTTTATTCCCCACCACCGCCCAGATGGCTACATCTGTGATACAGAATACGAATGACTTTAAACGAACAGTTTATTGTCTTTGTATAAAATCATGATTGAGATCGTTATATTCAATTTGTTTCTTAGTTTCTCTACTCGATTTCAAAGATTTATGGGCGTTTATTCACTCTATTCTTTCTATTTCCGAATTAATATCCATTCCACTTTTCCATCTCTCTCTCTCTCTTTCTCTCTCTCTCTCTCTCTCTCTCTCTCTCTCTCTCTCTCTCTTTCGCTCTCTCTCTCTCTCAATATCTCACTCTCTTTCGTTCTCTCTCTTTCTCAATCTCTCTCTGTCTCTCTCCTTCTCTCTACTTTTCGCCTCTTCTCTAATTCCGGATTTCTTTTTATACCTTTTCGTTCGTTTCTTAATCAGTTTATTACTGAGTCTTTTATTGTAATTGTGTTTCGCTTTTTCTGCAATCTGATTCTAGTTCTTCCTCTTTCAATTGTCTCTCTTTGTCTCTCTCTCTCTCTCTCTCTCTCTCTCTCTCTCTCTCTCTCTCTCTCTCTCTCTCTCTCTCTCTCTCTCTCTCTCTCTCTCTCTCTCTTTTCTTTCCCTCCCTCATGTCATTTTTTAAACCATTTTTTTTAGTATTCAAAAAGATATGTCCATGTTACTTTATTATTCCCTCTGTCTCCCGTAACGGTGTGTCACTACTTATTTCTTGTCTTCCTGATTCTTCCTCTTACATGCTATCTGTCCTTGTATTTCCCTCTTTTGCTCTCTCATTCACTTAATCCCCTCTCTAACTCTCTTTGTCTCTCTCTCTCTCTCTCTCTCTCTCTCTCTCTCTCTCTCTCTCTCTCTCTCTCTCTCTTTCGGTTTATTTGGAAGCAAGATTTTCTCGGCAGCATTTCATGTGACGCATCTCTTATATAGTTACAAATAATCCGTGTTGTATGTCTTTCGAACGTCGGCTTTAGATTAGTATTATCACCGATTGTCTTTTATTTTCTGATATTGCAGCTTACATATTGTGTTTTAGTCTCATTGACTGCGTCTCTAATTTTTCTCTTTGCAGCACGTGGGTGCTTCCGAAGGAATGACAGAATTGGGGGTCCAAGATATGACTTTAAGTGAGCCCAAAATGACGATTTTCAAACCTTTATTCCCCACCTCCGCCCGGATGGCTACATCTCTGATACAGAATACAAATGAATTTAAAGGAACAGTTTTTTGTGTTTGTATAAAATCATGATTGAGATCGTTATATTCAATTTGTTTCTTAGTTTCTCCACTTGATTTCAAAGAATTATGGGCGTTTATTCACTCAGTTATTTAGTTTAAAACCATTTGGAAAACAGGATTAACAAAACACTTGAAAAAAG
>JAWDGP010006988.1:0-13611 GCA_033675545.1 Elysia crispata
AACCACTATTGCCAGCCGAAAAGGTGGAAGATTGTCAAAGAGCATCTGGGTTTCTCGAAATGGTCTCCCGAAATGTCAAGAAAGGCGAAAGCAGAACTCCTCGAAGGCAGCCAGCAGTTGGGAAAATGCGGGCTCGGCCTTAGAAACAGCCCCGATTGAAAATTCGGAGCAGGCGGCAGACGAAGCCGTTAAAAACGCTCAAAACATCTTAGCTGTCTTCCTTAGGGAGTGGGTATACCCCCGGGGATATACTAGGTATGTGCAAGTCTCGAAATCCATGGGGAACTACAAAACAATCTAGCCAAGTCTCGGAACTGATGAACACATCGCCTTGGGGGAAAGAAAGCTAGGAGAGGCCACTGACGAGGCTACTAAAGACCTCATTGCCAAACGCCTGCGTGAACTACAGGATAAAAGGGTCCCCGCCTTGAGGCCGCTTGGCCACCAGGGAGGCTTCGGTCCCAGATCAGTCGTATACGTGAAACCCTGCATCGGATTCTACACGAGGACAAAACCTCGCCGAGCGAATAAAGACCCTCTTCGTGAGCAGGAATCGCCGACGGTGTTCGTTCTAACGGCCCCAGGGATGATTATTTCTACAATAGTCCTCGCTATCCCGGCGGTTCTGGGGTGGCGCCAGGCGCCGCCGCAGCTGCCGCAGCTCTCGGAAAGGGCAAGGCCAAAGAGCGGACAAAAAAACAACTCCAAAATCTCGGAAGAATCCTGGCTAAACTGGCTGGCAAGGCGGCCGCCGCTCCTCCTGGGATCATTGGCTCGATCGTCTCCCTGGCTCTGTCTCTCCTCGGGAAAACCGCGGTCTGGTTATCTAGTAATCTTTGGGCTGTTCTTCTGGCTGTCGGGGGATTACTGCTTGTGGCGGCACGCAAGTGGCTGCTACCTAAGAAACCAAAGAAGTCCTAGGCCGATGGCAATACCGCCCACGATGAGGGCCGTTTTTTCGTCCTCGTGAGCCCGTGGTCTGCTTTGTCCGCGGCCGTTGTTGTAGCAGGGGTCGGCTTTGCGGTGGCTGGGTGTTGGCTGGTGGCCGCTCCTGGAGTCGGCGCCCATCGGTTTAATCCAACTTTTCACCGGTGTCATTTGCGGCGTCTGGTGGACGGTATCCTCATTGAGGTCGCTGTTCCAGCCCAGGTGTCAGCGTTGGTGGCGATTATGATCTCGTTGTTGTAGCCCGCTATCTTACCCATGCGGAGAAGCATGTCTCCTGGGGCCAGGTAAAGACCCTCCCCAAAGGAGAAGTCGGCCTTGAGCGGGCATGTTGCATGGCTTCCCCGATAACGCAGTATTGCAGAGGGGATGTCCACAGAGATTTTATGGCATTTCGACTAACACCAGGAAATGTTTTCGCGCATCCACGGCCGCCCCGGTGCCAAGAATGCTCGGTAAGGTCAGGACCCGGGCGCTGAGGATGGTCCACACGCAGACCGATACTATCATTCAACCTCGCGACCCCGGGGTCAGTCAAGCTATCTGACTTGTTGAGTATGAAATTCTTCCAGGCCGTGTCTATTCCAAAGTCGATCTGCCTAATGCACCAATCTTCGTGAACGCCGTCGGACTTTTTGTAAACGACATATTTCTCGAGTCGTACTCCTCATCACCGAGCCCGTAGAATCCTTTTATATTCTTTCCTGTAGAAGTAGATCAGACCAAGCCCCAGTTTGGCCTTTAACCTTCCAATAAGAAGAGTGTGGAATGACGCCGAATTCGCGGCATATTTTCTCGTACGCCTTACGGTCGTAAGAGTTGTTCACTGCATCCCATGTCTCCTCATAGGTAGTGGGGAATATTAATTCTTCCAGTATACGACGTATTTGGTAGTACACATGGAAGCGGTAGAAGGACTTCAGAGCCATCAGAAGCGGACAAATGGTCCTCCGCCGAAAAACCCTTTATTAAGCCTGCGGTGGCGCACCAAACAGCGAAGTTGAGTTGGTTTTGCCAAAATTGCATAGGAGTTCTACGCCAAGCCTGAACCAGTTCTACCTGAATCGATATTGTGTGCGTAGTGTTCGAATATATCGGGGTAAATTTAGCCTCGAACCACTTCTGGGGGTCATCATGTTGGATTTGAACCGGCCCTCTGCTAGATCGCCTACATCGCTCACCGGGCTTATAGCGGTCCGGCTGAAGCTTGTCTACTTATTAAGCCTGAAAGCTTTCATACCTGACAGCGTTTTGCGAGCGGCCTCGCTTGAGAGGACGAGTTTGACGGCATTTTGCGTCTGAAAACATTGAGCCTGCAGAACAAGTTATCATCCCTAGTTTCCCCCGCTTACCCTTTCTCTTCTAACCTTTCTCTTTTGTGAAAAACTATTTCTTTTGATAGCACTATTGCGAGACATTTAAATTAAATGTGTTGGCTAGAATAGCTGACATTTTTCATCGTGTTAATGCGTTCAACCTTAACTAGATCTAGATCTATATATATACATGTCGTTGTGTTTATGCTTGATTGTGACAAGCTGTGAGTCGGTGTTCATTATGAATAAACTAAATGAACTGCTGATAAGGTCTTTCAGTTCAAGCCTGGAAGAAAAGTTGGAAATCAAACGTTTAGGGCCGCACCAGCCTTGTGATTTCTTTTTCTTTTAGCTCTTATATAAGCAATTGAACGATCGACATCACCTCTCAAATCAAGTATGGAACATTATTATCTTCATATAATTAGAGTTGATCAATCTCTTTTCTTCCTTTCGTTTTCTTTTACGTTCCCAATGCACTAATTAATTATGAAACACTTCCAATTATTTTTTCATACTTATGTGCAGCCATTAGGTCGCTGAATTCAATGTTGGTTATATTTTCATTGCTATTGAAACGTAAAACTTCCACTTTGCCCAACATGTTTTTGAAGGCACTGGCCGCCGTTGGGTATAAAAGCTTAAAGAAGATAGAAGTGAAGAAAAAAAAATGAGCAAATTAAAAATCCAATTTGGCCGCCGAAAGGTACAAAATAAAGCAAACTTTCATGCCGCATGATTCGAAAACAAATGAATACAGACTGATAATATTTGGCCCATTTGTTCTTCAACATGAGATCCAGAGGCTATTAGTCTTCATATTTCTTGCATAAGTACAAAATTATGAAAATTTAGGAAAAATATATTTATGAAAAGCGCAGTTATCTGACCTCAAGGAAATACTTTAAATTTGTAGAAATTATTCAATATTTAGAGAAAATTCACAAAAAGCAGATATAACCTCTAAATTAATATCTTGACAACAACTGTGCGAAATTTCGGCATTAATGAATGTGTAGTTTTTGCATCAGAGTATTTGAAAAATGACAAACAGGAGAAAAAATCGCGTTTTGAGAAAACGGCAAAAAAACTCGCCCTGAATTGCTTCTAGGTCTAGTCTAAACTTTTTTGCAGAAGTACGTTCTGTGGCAGGTGCATTTATAAGTCTATATTTTTTACTATCGTCATTAGGTGTCGCAAGGTTTACAGTACCAAGGGAACGTGTTTGGTCGTTTGCAGCATTAAATCTAGGTGTTTTATCACTCTTATTGTTGTGATTTCCTTGAAACCTTTCCTCTTTTTGTCTTCCAGTATTCTTGGAATTACTTATGTTGTAGATCTAGATCTAAAAATCAAGTTTGGAAGTAGATCAGCTGATTTTACGGACCAACGTCATCTGAAATGTTCACAAAGTTACTACATATAGGCCTTAAGTATATTTCATTAGCAGCAGTTTCGGCTCCATTCTTCTTCCTAAGTTTGGGAAGACTTTGTGCATCACTGTATTGTGCTCTGATATTACATATATTACCTTTTTACGCTGCAAGTCCTTAGTTACGATTTGTATATATTCGTTGCTGTGCAAATTTGGTGATGCCCTGTCATATTTAAAGCCACGTTTTAAGTACTTGAAGGTCACATATTGGTAAAGAAATGGCTGATATTGACGCAGAAATGGATGAGGATTCATAAAAGGTATCCCTCATTGACCAAATTTCACTATTTTAATACTTTAAACGTATCTTAAACGCTTTGAATTATCGAATTGAGTGCTTAAAAGTGTGGTTTGTGGAGAGAAAAGATGCAACAAAATTAATGTAATCTACACCCATCGAACGAGCTCTGAAGTACAAAAAGATGTATCTCTATGCTTGATTGACTACATCAAGGCATTTGGCAGAGTACAACATGATGAGGTAATTACACAACTAACACAGAGGAAGAAAGACCTGCGAATGATCAAAAATATGTACTGGGGATAAACAGCAGCAATGCGAGTTGTTGGGAAAATCAGCTCATTACAGAAAATACAGAATGGCGTCAGACAAGGATGTGTTCTTTCCTCACAGTGAAATTATTATGCGAAATCTAGAAGGATACCTAGTAGTTAAAGTAGAAAGAGACCGAGTAAACAACTTGAGATACGCTGACACTGTATTTATTGCAGAAAATAAAGAAGACTTGCAACAATTATTAGACATTGTTGAAGAAGACACCAGTAAGAAAGGATGGGAATTGTATAGCAAAAAGACAGAAATAATGGTCGTCAGTCGAAACAATGAGTGTCCACGGGTCAACATCTGTATCAACGGGAATAAACTCAAGCAAAGGGATCGATTCAAATACTTCAGTGCTTTAATGTCAAGTGATGGACGCAACAACACTGAAATTGCATTAAGAATAGCGCAAGCAAAAAAAAAGTTTTCAGAGAATGAAATCAATGTTATCGATTCATACAAGAAGCTCCCAGGAGTGCTATATTGAACCCATTTATGTATGAATTCAAGGCCTGAACAATTTCAAAACAGGTACAAAAGAAACTGGAGGCAACAGAAATGTGATTCCTTCGGAGAATGCTACGAATCTCATGGACTGCAAAGAAATCTAACGAAACAGAGTTACGAGAAGCCGACACAACATGTGATAAGAAGAGAGAAATCAGAACATATTATAACAACTGGAATGATCGCGGGAAAACGCAGCAGGGGAAAACAGCGTGAAAAGATGTTGGATGGACAAACAAATTGGCCTAGCGAAGGAATAGTGACAGAAACACTGAAAGCGATGAGGGATAGAGATGCGGGGAGGGTCATGATCGCTTACGCTAAAGAGCATGCACCTGAACGATTGATTGATTGTGTTAGATATATTCTTTCGCTCTATTTTATATTATTATGTCATATAGGATTGAACACCTGGGCATCGTAAAAAGAGATGGGTTCTTTATGATCATTAATAAAAGATAGAACAGTGGAAAAGTATTATGTGAGAAGAATAAAGAGATATAGATATAAAGAGAGAGGGGAAGAGAAAGAAACGGAGTTAAGAAGAATAAAATCACTCCCTCATAATTTTTTTCTTCCTGTATTGCTCTTCCACATCTCTATTCCTCTTAATCTCCCTGTCTATGACTCTCTCCTTCTGCATCTTTTTCTTTCCCTTCTATTTCTCTCTACTTCGCTCTCTGTATCCATCACTCGGCATCTCTCTCGTTCTTTGAGTCTTTCTTATTTTCTAATTGCATCTCTACCTCCTCTCACTCTTTCAACCCCTTTCCCGTTTTCTCTGGACTGCTCTCTTTATTTCTGTCTACTTTTTTCTCTGTCTCTCTCCCACCCTCTTTTCGTCCATTTTACTCTGACTATCACCAAAGGGTTAGAATGCGACTTTTTGCGAAGAGGGAGTGACTAAGGAAGTGGAAAGAACAGAGTTAAGAGCTAAAAAAGGGAGAACAAAAAGAGACAAAGACAGAGATAGAGACTAGATAAAAAAGACGGGGAGGAATGGAGATAATGATGAATTATAATCAATTAGTTATGGTGTGACCTAAACAAGTTATTAGCGGGGATATTTTAAACTTCAATTAAACTTCCTCGCAATTATGCTCCATGTATGATTTATATCTAGAGTCCGACCCCATATTTTTTTTTGCCTCCTTCCCCCCCCGCCCCCCCTTCCTCTTCTTCATACATACTCACATACAGGCACGTCATCCCATTGTAGCCACTGTATGACAGGATTTTTTTTTTGTCATTTTTTAAGACCATTATTGAATCATAAATCGATATTACATTGCAAGTGTGAACACACAGCTCGTCACAATAGAGCGGGACGACTTTGTCCTGATTTGCTAATTGGTAGATCGATTTCAATTCGTTTGAACGTCTAAACGAGGCATAAGGAATGTGCATTAATTAAAAGATGCTAGTAGCCTAGTACTGCCTGTTTCAATTCCTGCCGGATATAATTGGATCTATTTAGAATGTAACGTGTCCTAAACGCATTCACCCTTTGTGCCCCTTGCTACAAGCAGTAGGAATAACTCTTATAGCTTTGGGTGCGCCCACACAGTGACGTCTCGAGATGTGGGACGTTTAGCTGAGCCCATCTAGTTTCCAATAATACTAATATGTAGATCACTCGTCTTGAGGCAAAAGTAACATACAAACAGAAGATGAGGCCGAAAACAGTCAGCAAACAATATGGCAGAGATCAGTGATAACAATGTCTTATCTAAATCTACAATACTCAAATCGATCTAGTTTCTTACATGTCTGTCTTTTGTTTAAATCTAACCCCTCTCATACAATAGATCTTTTTTTACACCTAGGCGACCCTTTCATGAATTAACTCCATACAAATGACGAAAAAAAAAATGTCGCCAAAGGTACGTTATCAGGGTTGCCTTAAATAAACTAGATTTTTTTTTCTAAAGAGCGTTAACTACTCCATCAAAGTCTAAACGGACGAGTTTTGCTTTGTATTCTTTCTTAGGATTATATGTGAACGATTTTCTTTGGAACGGATAGGTACTACAGGCCGATGCTGTTTAATCCAGGGCTGTAAATCGCTCATTAACTGATTTCAGACTTTTTTGTTGCTTCTGGTTACAATTCTTACCGTCGCATAATTTTTTAAAGATGAAAACAAATTTTTCCACACTTTTTAAAAGACGAACAGAAAGAACTACTTATTTTCACTTTCTGTTCATTTCTCTCTACTTTCTGTTACACGTCTTTCCACACCCAAGTGTAGGTCTAAATTTAGATATACGTGATATTCCCACCCAGGTACTTTCCGTTAAAATACTCTTTTGCCTCTATTATTATTAGAGAAGTTCAAAAGGATCTCTACATATGCTTTATTGACTATTCTAAGGCTTTTGACAAGGTAAAGCATGAAAAGTTGTTTGAGATGCTGAATCAGCTAGATATTGACGGAAAAGACTTGAGGGTGCTTAGAAATCTCTATTGGGATCAAACTGCTGCGGTAAGGGTAGATGGAGAACCCAGTGAGTACACAAATATTAAAAGGGGGGTGAGACAAGGTTGTGTGACGTCGCCAGACCTGTTCAACTTGTACAGTGAAGTAATTTTAAGAAACTTGGATGAAAGTGAAGGACTCAAAGCGAATGGTGAAAATCTGAACAACCTAAGATATGCAGATGATACTTCTCTATTAGCAGGATCGGAAGAGGATTTACAAAGGCTTCTAAATATTGTTGTAGAAGAGAGTGAAAAGCTGGGATTGTCTCTAAATGTAAAAAAGACTGAATGTATGGTAGTATCTAAGAAGAAAAACAATCCAGAATGCAAGCTTTTTAGCAAGGGAGAACAAATCAGGCAAGTACAGAAATTCAAATACCTAGGATATACATTGACATCTGACGGTAAATGCAGGACTGAAATTAAGAAGAGAATAGCCGTTGCAAAGGCTTCTTTCCAAAAAATGAGCACCATTCTTAAAAATAGAAATATATCATTTTCATCCAAATTGAGGGTTTTGAAAACATATGTGTGGTCTATACTTTTATATGGATGCGAAACTTGGACAATAACTGCAGAAACCAAGAAAAATTTAGAGGCAGCGGAAATGTGGTTCTACAGGAGAATGTTAAGAATATCAAGGAAAGAAAAGAGGACAAATGAATCGATATTAGAAGATTCGAACCAAGAGAGATCCCTCATAAACACAGTAAGGAAAAGGCAACTGAAATTTTTAGGACACACATGTCGCCATAAGGGACTGGAATTTTTATCTCTTACAGGCAAGATAGAAGGTACAAGAAGCAGAGGTAGACAAAGGATTACATTTCTTGATAGCTTGAGCTCTTTTGTGAAAGGAAACAACAAAGACAACGTAGCCTTACTGCGGATGACGGAAGATAGGGACAGGTGGAGAATCATGATCGCCGATGTCTGTTCCAGACAGGGCATTTGAGAGAGATTATTAGAGACTCTAAATTCAGCTGACAGATTCTGATGTGGATATAGAATAGTGACTTTTTGCAAATGTTTTTTGTTGCAACTACAAGACTGCTACCGGAACTAGGGAAATCTTTAATACTATAATCACATTTGAGAAATCATTTCTCTTATCGATTCCATGCTACTTTAAGGCTACGCGCAGACCAGGGCCGCCCTGTAACGGATAGCCAGTAACAGCCAGTCTTCACTTGAATTCTGGTATGCACACCCAACCTACATGGTCAGCCTGCACTTATGATGTTGGGAATCATAGGTCACGGTCGATCGACTCTCGCGCCGGACCGCTCGTCACGTGAACACTTATGGCCGATAGTTTAAATCTAGATCTAGATCTAGGTCAACGGCCAAGGGAGATGAGTACTGCGAGTTTTACACGCCCGACCGAATTCCCAAGTTTTTCAATAACTAAGCTTACATTAATAAGTATTTTGATTTAAAACGAATCTTAGTAAAAGCTAACGCAAAATGTAATGATTTTTTGCATTTCTGGCGAGGCATTTTTTGTTAAAGAAATCTGAGTATAAAGTTCTGAATCGAGGAGCGACCCAAGATGGCGCCCGCGTCGACACTGGCCAAGTCTTATGGCAGGGCTGTTACACAGGATGTCACGCGCTATAACATAATTCTTGCACGAATCTTACTGGCTTGTGAGTCCGACCCGCGTCTGCTATTGCAAACGGAAGTAGATTGTACTACCAAGTGATCACTGGCTATTTCATTTTTTTTTTTTTTTTAAATGGCATCGGTTGTTGCATTTTGTCATTGCTTTCAGGTCTTTAAAAAAAAGGCTGAATTTACTATGCCCGTATGCAAAACAACTTAACGATATCCTTAGGTTGTCGTTAATTGGCTAACGCATGCATTAATTTGACGACGCATGCAAAGGACAAATTTCCGGTCACAACATGTTGTTAGGTTATCGTTAGGGTGGACTTCTTAAAGAGAGCTAACGATCATGTTAACGAAAGGTTCAGGCCTACCCTAAAATTTTTACTATCGCGTTAATGGACTTACGTTACGAAGACTTTCCAACTGCTTTGGCTTTGTTTTTCTCTCCCAATATGATGGCTTTGGGGGCGTTTGCAAAAGACAGACTTAATGCACTTTTTAAAAACATTTTTTATATATACTTTGTAATAGATCTAAATCTAGAAAAGGGTTGAATAAATCTAGTGTCTATTTATTACTCATTTGCAATTAACGGAAAAATTATCAATTGTGAGTGCATGGTTAAATTAAAAAAAAAAGAAGAAGAATGGAAAGGGAAAAAAATCCATCAATAAATTTCCTGAATAACCTTTTTCATTCCAATATTCTAAATTTAAAAATAATTTACAAGATTTACCCAGTGCATGTACATGTATAATAAGCGAATATCTTTTGCAGAAGTGCAGAAGTGCAAACATTTGTTTTCTTGAATTCTTTAAATGATTAATTCGTCGCCCATATCACGTAAGGGCGTATGCGCAAAATTACCGGTTTTGAGTTATCGATACCACCCGATTCCTTATGCCATGGTCTATCTTGTCTCAAATCGGCATGACGATACTGCTAAAACTGGCAGAGTTATTCAATAAAATTATAATGCCCCATAGCCCATTTTCACTAAATGAGTTTTCACGTAAGGCCTTATAGTAGTTTACGCCTTTACGTGACAACCACTAGCAATAGAATCTACCGATATTCTTCTTCACGCAAGGGCGTAAACGGCCTTACGCCCCTACGTGAGATTATTGATGACGCTACGTGTGACACAGAGGGAAGGCGCACAGCTTTTGGATAACCTAAACTGCCACTACTGCTCAACACATCTACACAGTGGAAGCACCGCCATGCTGTGTTAGATTTACGCGCGGCAAAGCTTTGATTTTCTCTCAACAAACAAATCGAAAGAGGCTTTCCAGATAACTAGATCTAACATTAAGATCTATCCAAGTGGTGGTATCGTATATAGACTTAGTTTTCTCATACTAATCATGTTGTATAATACATCTTAAAAGCTTCAAGGCTTTAATTGTCTTCACAATGTTTGCATAGCCTTCTCCCACAACTGCTCGAGTCTACCAGATATAGATCTAGGAATTAAATTTGGCGAGGGAAAGTACTAAAATAATAATTATAATAAGATTTGAATCCATAATAATTACTATATGTGTATTTCTTTTATTTCTGCATTTGCTCTCTTATTTCATTCCAGCGTGGTTCTATTTTTGCTTATAAGATTATCTAGATCTAGACCTACGGAATTAATAGCTTTGAATAAGTCAAAGCGAGTTCTTCGAGCAACAGCAAAATGGTATAATATATTTGTCTGCATGCAGCTTTTTTCTACCGAATTTCTCATTTCTAATTTTAGGTACAAAATCATGGAAGTTGACACATCATCGGATGATGACATGCCCCTGGCAGATCTTTTACCATTAGCAAGTTCCAGTAAACTAAAATTAAGTGATTCTAAGACAAACGAAACCTCTGAGATTGGAACTTCAGAGTCTGATTATGAATTAAGTGATTATGACGATTCAGATGCCGATCCAACATTCAAACCAGGCAGGTGTCAGGCACGTCGTTGTAAAGAAGATCTTTTTGCTGCGTGCGAGCGCTGCAACATTCTCCTCTGTTACGACCACTTTACTGAGGACACTGACTCATGTGATCATGGGAGACCTCCAAAAGTCATGAAGAGTATGAAAAAGAGAACAATAGAAGAGCCCCAGTTTGTTGCAGTTGGGTATCAGATTGTTACCCAGCCAGAGAACTTTACTGTGGAAGGTGCCCCTAAGGAAATAACAACGCAAAAGCTCAAGAAAACAAACAAACAAAAAGAAGCAAAAAGAAAGAGAGCGCGAGGAGAAGAATATCTGAGTCCAAATACCAAAAAACTAGTGGGTGATCGTAAGATGGGAGTAGGGTGTCAATCTTCAAGTTGTGAAAAGGCAGGACGAAAATGTTTCACAGTAGCAGAAAATAGTAGAGCAGATGTCTTTAAAAGCTTTTGGGGGCTTGGTGACCTACGTCTTCAACGGGAATTTATTGCCAGGCACGTGGAACGTTTCCAGGCTAAACGAGTAACTAACAATTCACGCCGCCAGACAACCCATAAGTATTACCTGACTGTTGATAATACAAGGACCCTCGTATGCAAGAGGATGTTCCTTAGCACCTTTGGTATCAGTGAAAAGGCTGTTAGGGTGGCCATTGGAAAAGTTACCCCTGAAGGGGCAGTGGAAGGGGAGAGGAGAGGTGAAAGGATGTCAGCAACTACCAAAGAAAGAGACAGAAGGATTGCTGAGGCAATAAATAATCACATCAACAAGTTTCCTACAGTAGAGTCCCACTACTGCCGATCAACAACAAGCAAAGAGTACTTGCATCCAGGCCTGAATTTGCCCAAGATGTATAGGATGTTCATTGAACAGTATATCGGATCCGATGCTCCAAGTTTCAGCACTTATTGCAAAGTTTTCAAATCAAAGAATCTAGCTTTCCATCATCCAAAGAAAGATCAATGCTCCCTTTGTGTTAACTTCATGGAAGGAGACCAGGCAACCAAGGAAAACCTATCGGAATGCTTCCAAAGACATATTGCTGAAAAGACCAAAGTCAGAGAACTAAAGGATTCAAGTAAAACAAAATCCTTATTTGATCCTAGCCTTTTAGCCGCAACGTTTGACCTGCAACAGGTAATATATCTGCCGATTTCAAATGAGAGTGCGCTGTTCTATAAAAGAAGACTCTCCAACTATAATCTCACATTTTACAATATTGGAGATAAACACTGTCATTGCTTTATATGGCATGAAGGACAAAGCAAGCGGGGCAGTTCGGAAATTGCCACTGCGGTGGATAAAGCCTTGGAGCACTATGATAAAATGGGAAAGAAGGAGGCACACCTATATGCTGATGGGTGTCCGGGGCAAAATAAAAACTCCATTATGCCAACGATGCTCTTACATTTCGTGGGCAAGGCAATCAACATGAGAGATATTTCTCTACGATTTTTTGAAACTTCGCATGGGCAAAATGAAGGCGATGCTGCACACAGCACGATAAGTGCGGCCTTATCCAGAGCAGGAGATGTGTATATCCCTGCTGAGTTAACACCAATACTAAAACTCGCTAGAGGAAAACAACCTTACAGCGTTGTACCAATGCAGTATAATGACTTTTGGGATTATAAACAACTTTCTCTTGACTGGCGTGTTCTGTGCAGCCGTAGAGACTCTGATGCTGATGAAACCATTGACTGGAACAATGTCATGGAGCTCAGGGTAACCAAAGAGCACCCGGCGACTATTTTTTACAAAAACAGCCACCTGGAGTCGTCTTACAAGACCATCACTCTGAAACGTAAAGCCAACAACTTTTGTCTCTGCAAGCTGAATCAAGATCCCCCAAAGGTTCCAACACCAAAGTACAATGACCTTGTGTCCCTGTGCCAAGGCTCCACACCTCTTGTCAGACTGGACGAGCACAAAAACTTTTTCCAATCTTTGCCTCATTAAGATGTGTAGGCTATGTACAATGTGCACCATATTTTACTATCAGAGGTTTTGGGAAATAATTTTATATTATTTTGTTTTGTTATCTATGTTGAGACAAAAAAACACTTTTTGCTTATTGTTAGGTGCAATGTACTGAGTTTGCTATGATTTGAAAAGACTTTATCATAATAGGGATTATTATGTTGTTTCTTTAATGATCTTGTACAAAGAGTGTGCTTCGAAATAATCTTAAATTGGCATTATGCAATGCATTCTTTAAACGCTTATCTTAGTTTGCTCAAACTTCAAGGAAAGTAAAGCGAATCAATATACTAGCTCTAAAGAGATTACTACAAGGAAAGTCTTTATTGCAGAAAATATTGAAAAAGCAAGCCTTACGTACCAAAGAAAATTAATGTTTCTTTACGTTATGTGTTTTTTAAGGCGTTTGAGGTCTCCTCCTATAAAAAGCCTTTTTTATCAACGTTAACTTTTATTTGAGATTAGAATGGCTTTGGATGTGTCAGAGAGACCCCAATAAACATTCTTAACATGTTTTATCTTTGATTTTTCTGCTTGTAAGTATCTACGTACTTGAATAGAGAAAATGAGGCGTATGTGATATTTTATGCTGTTTAAAATTGATGACGCCGTCACGTAAGGGCGTAATAGTAAAAATGACCAAATATAACTAGAATTATTTACAAAATCCAAAAAAGCAATGCATATACATAAAAAACAGAGCTTAGACATACATGGTTGCAAAAATCACGTAAATTGGTCTGATAGTTTTTGCACAGTAAAAGGTTTAAAAATGCCCAAAACTTTGAGAGCCTCTACTGAAAAATGAAGAAATCACGCATACGCCCTTATGTGATA
>JAWDGP010006989.1:0-85000 GCA_033675545.1 Elysia crispata
AAAAGTATAGATCTACTCACTGAAAACTTCTCACGATTGTGACTCCACTCATGACGCTAGTTTATGAGAAAAATAACCAAAATAGGTAGGCTTATAACACACACACACCGCGAACGAGAGGTAGTAAAAAATGGGGTCAGTGGAAATACTTATAGTGTAAAGCCAAAGTTGCGATCGAATCACAACAAGCAAGCCTCCGTCTTGTCTCGATCTGTCTAAATCATGATCAACATCTGGTTCTAATGTATTGACAAAGACGCTGCATTATATTATCTTATTAAGTATCAACATTAGAATGTAATTTTGGGAAGATTCTCAAAGTTGTTATGGTTGGCCTACTTCATCAAACTACAGCATAAATTTTATTAACGTTAACGTCACACATTTTTTTGTGGTCGTGGGCGCGAAGTTTACGAACTCAGCTGATGAAAGTTTCATGACTGCTAGTCCTGCCACCTACCACACCAACAATAATGGTATGGAAAAAAATCAGCTAATTCTGTAGGCCTTCTTTCACAATTAACGTTTCCCGTTTAAAAATGTACACAGCCTTACGGAAATTCATAGATTTATGCGAAGTTATTTTAACATAAATGATAATAAATGTTTCAAAGCGTCCATTAATAGATTTGAATTTACAAAATAAGCCATTCATTCTTATTCTATTTTTTATTGTAAAATCCCAATCTGTATATGTATATATATATACAGATTGAGACGTAGAGTAAAGACAATTACACTATGGATTATCCCAAGGCAATGCACCTCAGAACTTTTTTTCTTTAATGCAAAAGTAGAAGAAAGAGAAGAAAACATGTATGAGATGAACTTTAGATCATGCGAGGTGAAAAACTAGTAAAATGGTGTAAAACCAACAACCTTATTCTCGGACTTTCCCAGACCTTTTCTCTTTCTACAATGAAATAATTATGCGGAACATAGAATTCGCAGTAAGTAAAGTAGGAGAGCGCAACATAAATAACTTTAGATACCATGAAGACCCTGTATTAATTGCAGAAGATTGTAACGATTATTAGACATTGTTAATGAAGAAAGCGGGAAGAAAGGGTTGGGACTGAACGTCAAAAAGACGGAAGTAATTATAGTCGTCAGCCGAAACAATAAGTATCTACAGATCAACATTTTATCAACAGGAATCTACTCAAGCAAAGGGATCAATTCAAACACTTGGATACTTTAATATCAAGCGAAGGACGCATCAATACTGAAATTGCATCAAGAAAAGCGCGAAGGAAAAAGAGTCACAAGCGAATAAAGTCGAAACTAACAAATAAATACATCTCCATCTACAAAAGAAGAAGAGCCCTTGGAGTGTTATATTGAACCCACTGTGATGTATTGATGCAAGGCAGGCCTGGGCAATTTCAAAACAGCTACAGAAGAAAGTGGAGGCAACAGAAATGTTGTTCATACAGAGAATGTCACGGACCTCAAAGAGATCAAACGAAACAGTGTTACGAAAAACTGACTAAACTCATAAATAGAATAAATAAACGCCAGGAAGCTTTTTTTTTTTGGTCATGTGATGAGAAAAGAGAAACTAAAACATCTTATAACAACTGGAATGGTCGAAGAAAAATGCAGGAGGTAAAAACAGCGAGAAAAGATGTTGGATGGACCAAGAAAATGTTGGACGAGTGACAGATGCTCTAAAAGCGACGAGGGACAAAGATACGTGGACGGTCATGATCGCAGGCGCTAAAGAGAGGGGCACCATATTGATTGACTCTATGGACACTGCTAAAGCAAAGGAAATGCAGGCATGCTTGATGTGTGCAATTTTGTGGATACATTGTGTCTTGCATTAAAAATGTGCATAAACATTTCATCTTGAATGGCAAATCTATAACTCTATTGTTATGCTCATTGTTTGCTGCCTACTTTTTTTTTTTATTCTACCACTGCCCTGTGGGAAAAAAGGCACATGCAATTTACTTTGCATTAAAAAAAAATAATATCAAGTTTGTGTCCATTCTTTGCGAGTGGATTTAAACAACACTTTAAGATAATACAGAACCTATTGATGAAAACTGAAGGTATCATTGATGGGGTGATGCATCATTTCTTGAAACATTGCTGCGAAATGTAAATCAATGTTAATTAATATCATGAATCTATGAGTATGATCATTGCTTTTTAGTTGTCTGCCAACATCACGCAGTATGCTCGTTTGGATATCGTCCCTGACTTTTACTCGTATGCGGTATTAATTTACTGTTCGCGAGTCTCAAATCTCCAACTCATGGTACCGGTATACGATTGTCCTGGGATAGGAGGAGGGCGGAAAGATCAGGTTATTCTATAAGTATAACCGCCTCCTCCCCTTGCGGCTTGTATGTTGTAAGGGAAATGACTCCAAAATTTTTGTTTTATTGTTCCCACTCTCTAAGACGTGGGTAAGAGAATTAGCGTAGACCCATACACATAATATCAACAAGGGATCCGCCAATAATGTTGAGCCAAGTGTTTACACTGTCTCTCAGAATCTGGACCTGGATCTAAACTATATATCATTCTAGATTTCGCCGCAGATTAAATGTTGACAATGGAATCCTCTAGTGATATTGTTTCAACATTGGTGAATGAAAATTCAAAGGAAAATTTTCTCTCAGCCTCTGATATTCTCATTAAATTTGCAAACAATATATTGAACAACCCAGATGAGCCAAAATACAGGAAAATTCGCATTGGCAATCCAGCGGTCCAAAGCAAACTTCTCAATTCTGTGGGCGCAATGGAATGCCTTTTTCTAATGGGATTTGAAGAAGCAGAGGTAGCACCCAAGTAAAATTTAAATTCAGGCAGAGGTAGAATCTAGCACCCTTATAAAATTTCAATTCAGAGTCGGACAAATAAATTCATGAACTGGATGTTGTCATCTTGACAGTCATGCAACACTTGTTTATGTGGTCTGCACAGTAATCAAGAAAAGAGTTCTTAATTTAAACTTTCTATGTTAAAATGAAATGTGCGGGTGGTTAAAAAGTCTTCATTTATAACTTGCTATGCATTGCCACATAATGCCATTATTTTTAGTTTTGCAATGTGGACCATTTTAAAATCTGCAAGTTTTGTAAAGATCTTTCTTTATAATCATCAGGAAAATGAATACAAAAGTGCAAATAATCAAAATTAAACTGAAATTAAACCATAAAACCCAGAGAGAGAGAGAGAGAGAGAGAGAGAGAGAGAGAGAGAGAGAGAGACAGAGAGAGATCAAAATATTAAACTTAATTTTAAGTAGCAGTACTTATTACAGTTATAGAGTATTTAAAATTATGTAGTCCTTTGAGAGGAAATAAGGAGGCAAATGTAAAGTTTACATCTGTTAGTTTATGAAGACATGCAATAAAGGTGTGTAATATTTTTATGTGGGCATTTCGAGAATCAAATGGAGTTAATTTATGACATATCTCAATGCAATCTAATGTCTTTAATTACCAAAAATTGGATTCAAAAGTAAGAACAATCAGAAAGAAATAAGGGAAAGCTCCTACACTAATGAAGATCAGTATCATTAAAATTTGAAGATGGAGTACGTTCTTGCTTAGTACTACTACTAGAACATTTCATAAATCATAATACACTAAAAGTATAGGAGTAGCTTCTAATTCTATTATTTTTACTGCAGCTTCATCTGAAAGACATTCTTTTTTTTTTCAGGATGGTGAGCACTTAACCCTGCCAAATGGTAAAAGCTTGCACCCTGTTAGAAGCATTAGAGATGGTTTGATGCAGGAGTTAGCAAAATTGCAAACACCCCAGCGGCATGAGCAAATCCAGCCAGGAGTTCGACATAATTTGTCACAAAATCCATCGGAGGGACAAAGATTATCTCAACTTATGGTATGATTTATATGAAAGGGTCCTCCTATTTTAGCAGGCCTTCAGTCTTAATACTCTTATTATGATATCTTAAGAATTCTTGATCATTTAAGGTCAAAACAAATAAGGTGTTCATTGAGTATGGTGGTTAAACTCCGGTAGCTTTTTATAGGGATGCTATTGCTAACCAAAGTTGTGTGGTAAAATGACTATTCTGTGAGCTATACAAGATTAGTTTATACAAGCAGATGGGTTTTTGGTATCTCCTCATGTTTAATATAAATTTGTCCTCCCTATGAAAGCAGTTGTGATAAGATTAAAAAAAAAATATTTGAACTCATCTCAATAGACCTGTTCAGTATCCATAGTAGATTAATTACAATATGTTTAGGAAGCTGCGTCATCTTAAATTAGAGCAGTGCCATACAATGTGGAACAGAAATTGTTGGCTAAAAAGGCAAAAAAAAAAATCAATGGATAATTGCTCATTTTTAATTATATGATCTTTTGAAAATTTTGCTTCATTTCAGTTGAACCTAACTGCAAAACCACTAGATTAAAAAAGAAATGAATATTTGAAATTATTGTGATTCATGCCTATTGACTATTAAATACCAAATAAAAATGAACTGGTACACATACATAATTTTGCTTCTTTTTTCTTATTCATAGGCTTCTGAAATAGAATTTTCTGGTCGTATAAGAGACGGAATGAGACGAGTACTACAATATGAAAATCCCACTATACAAGAGAAAGCAAGACAGACCATACCTTTGGAATCACTTCAGGTGGAGGCTGATAAAAATCTCAAGTCAGCTCAAGCCAAGGGAGAATCAAAACAAGACATCAGGGACTTTCTCTTACTGGCTCTTTTGAAATGGTTTAAATACACTTTTTTCAAATGGGTGGACACATTGCCTTGTAATAGGTGCGGAGGTGCAACTCAACACAATGGCAGTGTTCAGCCATCAAGTGATGATTTGAGATGGGGGGCCAGCAGGGTGGAAGCCCATATTTGTCGAATTTGTCAGGTCAACACTCGATTTCCTCGATACACAAATCCTGAGAAATTGTTAGATACCCGCAAGGGTAGGTGTGGTGAATGGGCTGATTGTTTTACTCTTTGCTGCAGAGCACTTGGTTTTGAGGCTCGATTTATTATGGATTGGACAGATCATGTGTGGACAGAGGTGTATTCCAACTCCCGGTCACGATGGTTACACTGTGATCCATGTGAAAACATTTGTGACAAACCTCTTCTTTATGAGTCAGGCTGGGGAAAGAAACTAACCTATGCTATTGCTGTATCAAAGGATGAGGTGCAGGATGTTACATGGAGATATTCAGCTAAACACCAAGAACTTCTTAGTAGAAGAAGATTATGCAGAGAGCCTTGGCTAAGACAAACAATCCACAGCATATGGAAGAAACAGATCTCCACTCTTCCTCAGCAGAGGCAGAAAGAGCTTTGGATAAGACTTCTTTGTGAACTCACAGAATTCATTTGCATAAAAACGGATGATGAGAACCTTCCAGGCCGTTCTACAGGCTCATTAGCCTGGAGACAAGCTCGAGGAGAACTGGGAAACTCGGCCAGTACTGGAACTACTCCTAATAGTAATAATTCCAATAATAATGGCTTTGTTTTTACTCCCTCAGCAAGAGAACGTGAGTCAGAGATTATTCATGTCAGGTACAACTCTGCAGATAACAAGTACCTGAGAAAATCATCTGGAGATGAAGAACTTCTTGGTTGGGATTCATGCGTGTATGAACAGAAGAATATTTTTTGGAAAGAAGAACCGGATTGGAAGATGGTATATCTTGCAAGATGTGAAGGCTCTAACTCAGCAGAGATTACTTGGAAGTTTGATCTTACTGGTGAGGAAAATTTAAGCAATTTTGAATTATTTTGATACATTTTTTATCTGAATCCCAGCTCTCTTTTTAAACAATGGATTTGATTTTAAACACCGGCTTTGGCTGC
The DNA here is from genome assembly GCA_033675545.1 of Elysia crispata. Lineage (NCBI taxonomy): Eukaryota > Metazoa > Mollusca > Gastropoda > Plakobranchidae > Elysia > Elysia crispata. The sequence goes on from JAWDGP010006989.1 coordinate 5,835, forward strand.
AGTATGATCAATGTGTAAACCCATTTGATGCTTCCATGATACTTAAGCTGCTTAAGCATGGGGATGCGTAGATGATAGTTTTTTTTTAATTTGTCTCAGCCTGAAGAAAGGTTGCTTTAGGAAGAGCAGTTGGCATTACGAGTTTATAATGACAAGCACTCAAATATATGTGGATATACTTTCATTTGTGTTTATTCTTAATTTTATGTTTTTTTCTTCAATATATGTTTCATTTGTTGACTAAGACGCCAACATCTGCTGATATCTTCTTATTTTATTTTATGGAATTAAGTGCATCTTAATTGTGAAAAAAAAAAAAATGGACAAAGATTATAATATATATAATTATCTACACTTCCTACTTTTCTTTTCAGGCACAGATCTCAGAATCGGCAAAATGGAATTGAAGGCCCAAACATCAGTCTTTGAAAATGGAAATATATCTTGGAGAATATGTGCAAGTGATAATTGCTTTATGCAATCAGGTATATACTAATACAAGTAGAACTGTCTTTCTACCCTACCACTTAGTAATTTGAATTTTTATTTTTATTTGAACATATTCATCAATGTATCGAGGTAGTATTCAATTTTGCAGACTTTTCTACTTTTAAGGCTTTTTTGATATTCTGCGATACATTGTCTGTGAAATTGTTACCTTTTTTCGCAATGTATATTTACACTTTATGTCCCACCCCTGAGTTTGGTGTGCAGTATGTCATGGCTCTTTCTTTATTCTAGTAATTGTACCTGCAGCTACTACCCACAAAGCTATCTTAAGTTACAATGAGCTGTAACTTTATAGCAGGAATTTCATGAAACCTAAACCTGAGAATTCGAGGATGTGGAAAAGGTCTTGTAATAGGTAAATTCTTGTTATAAATTTATTAATGGTCTCTACCTTTATGTATTTTGTTGTATTACAATAAATGCTTTGAAGAATTATTATGATGACCCTCTTGTTTAAAAATGAATATTTCAAAGCCAAAAGAGCTCAAATATTTAAAAATTGGTGCATTTCATTGAAAACATTATATTTAAAAACCCAAAGAAAATTTGGGCAGTGGTTTCGCTTTGTGAAAACTTTTACAAAAGTATTAAAAAGCATTTGAATGAAAATAAACCCCCAAAATCTATATTTAACCTAACATGCACTGCGTAACAAGTGCTTGCGATTTGCACTCACTGCTAGTTCTTAAAAAACTATTTAGCCTTCCAAAAATAACAAATCATGATACATGGTATACAGAACAGGTCTGTGGCTTATACATTAGTAGTGACATTCACGCTAATAGCTGACTTTTAAATGGATTGTAGACCATAGCTATAATGAATATGTGCAAAATTCTAGAAATATTCAAATTCTATTTATCATATTATTGATGAATTTCTCTTACAAAGTATAAAAGAAGCAGTTGAATCATACAAGGTTCGAGAGTTTGACTCTGTTCAATCTCAATTTTATTAATTGGTCATATAAATGCCAGGTGGCAACCCAAGCACTAATGCACTAAGGCACTATCTAGGCAGCAAAAATAAAAGTCAGGGGGGGGGGGGTGAAGGGAGGGGAAAAAGTTTTGGGTGGGCCTTTGATGAGCGAGGTGAAACACACAGCTAATAGCTTGCATAAGGTAAGTGAATATATCAAGGTAACAGGTCCTGCTTTGGGGCGCCTAACAGTACCTGTGGTGTATATGAGAAAAACAGAAAGGCTATGTAAGCATGATTGGATCTATAGGCACACACAAACAGTAAGGGCTGTGACAAGTGCTGAGTTGTGATATTTTTTTTTGTTGGTCTTCAATGTAAGCGACAATGAAACAAAAGAGAGAGATGTGGCCTTTATCTTTTAATATATACCGATACATACATGTTGCATAAAATAAAAGTGATGGGTTATTAAAACCTATCTGAGCTTCAATTTCCCATTTTACTGTACTAGTTCTTTATTTGATATTGAGGACTTTATCGAGAATTTTGATATAAAACTTTGGCTTTGAAAGTTCTTTACATCTCATCATAACAGCATCTAATGTATATTGAAAAATTATGTTGCTTTTATATGATAAAAATTATTGAGCCACACAAGGAATAAAGGAGCAATGCATAAAGAAGCAAAAATTACTAAAAATGAGATTCACAGGCAATTCACATGCACGTTTCTTTGCATTATGCTGCCCGTTTTCTTTGTCTCCTGGGGTTTAGCTGCACTATGCCTGCAAGGTGATTAATAGCTGATTTGCCCACTATGGTGTGTCTTGATAAAATCTGAAGGCCCGCTTGACATACCTTTAATACAGCAGTGGATGTGTCTTGATATAAAATTTGCATAGTTATTCTCTTTATAACAATCTAACAATTTGCCCCACTAGATTACAAATTACTTTTATGTCAATCTTAGCACTTACCAATGGCCATAAAATGAGAATAGTAAGATAAATTTGTAAAATCCCAGAGATTCTTTAATTATACATAAATTATGTATACTCACCATGATGTAAGTACAAACTATGGGTTGCTATGCATTCTGGGGGGCAATGTACCAAAAATATAAAGTGAGCAAACTCTGTCTTTATTGGCTAATAATTAGCATATTTTTAAACAAGTTTCATTGAACAAAATTACATGTATTCTGCTTCTAATACTGTAACTCTGTTTTTTAACAGATGCTTCCTTACAAGATTCCATGACATTTGACTTGAAAGGGAGCAAAACATTGACCCTGACCGCAGTGCTGAGAGGAGGAAAAGGAGCCAATGCTTGGCAGCACACTCAGTTGTTTAGACAGTCTTCAGGGGACAAAGATTGTTACCCTTTTGACATAAAGCTTATGCTCAATTGAACAGTTTTAATTGTTAAACGGAAAAGTTTTTTTTAGACCCATCCCCAAGAATTTTATATTCATTTGAAACAAAAATAAAGAATGGATTAGGCAAGGATATATAGAACACTTATAAAGTAATATATATGTGAAAACAATGAATGAATGTGGTTACGTAACAGTCCGCTCATAAAGAGCAGCACAATTTTATTTTTTCTGACACAAATTAAAAATGATACCTAGAGGTCAAAATAGAAGGAAATTATACTTTTAAACAAATTTACAACTGAGCAAATAGCAGGAAATCTTTTATATGCATTAGAACTAAAAAAGGGGGAGGGATGGCTGCAAACAACAAACCAGTGATGCAAAAAAAAAATTCATTCTCCTTTCTTAATGTGATTTTTTATACTTTTATGTTGGTAAAATGTGATATTGAAATATATTTTCTAAAGTATGTCCTATATACAAGAGTTATTCTGTCTTAAAATATCAGTTGTTTTTTTTTGGTTTTGAAAAAATCGGCTAGTGGATGATTCTGCTTTAGTTGTTTCTTATAGACACAAAACATCTATTGTTGCAAAATTTCTTGATCAGTTTATCATCCATCAATTCTTTTTTCTTATCTTGGCTTAATTCTATGTTGAATTTATTAGCTACTGCTCCTAGCTAATAAATTCAACATAGAATTATATATATATATATATATATATATATATATATATATATATATACAGTTGAGTCCAAATAATTTGAATCCGGATAGTTCGAATTCTCGGATATTTCGAAGTCGTTTATTTTTACCCAATTTTTCTCTATTTAATCTTTATTGAAAAATATTGGTTAATTCGAATTTTGAAATAAGGATCTGGTTAATTCGAACCGATTTTAGCGTGATTTTTTTATTCTGACACTTTTCCAGTACATATAGTGCTATGCTCCGCGCGGCAAGTGATTCTGGTGTGTATGTGTGTGTGTGTTTGCCACCAACGTTACAGGCAAGAGGTCTGCAACAAGGCTACAAGAGAGAAAAGGGTTAGGTCCATCCCCACCCCCCTGCACACTTGTACGACATTTCTGATCTGTCATCCAGATTTTTTAACTCTCTTGCTCTATGTATTCTGATAATTCGAAGTCCCTTTTTTATCCAAATGACTTCGGAATAAACGGACTCGACTATATATATATATATATACACACTTAAGTTTGAAATGGTTTTTTTTTAACCAAATTTGTTATAGATTCTATTTGAAGGTCTCAAAGGTAAAACCAGTGATGTCACATTTTAGTGATTGTGAGAAGATCAATATTTAAAGTTTGAAGACTTTGCCTGTTTTAGTTACGGAGCTATATTTGTTTTCTTTCTTTTGGTGATTAGTTTATTCATTTTAAAGTAAACATTTTTTTTTCATTTTTCACTTTTTTTCCTACTAAAACTAAGTGCTAGTTAAAATTCATATTTTTAAGTAGTGTTGGAAATGTTGCAGTTTAAGGTGCAATGTTCCTCATTACTCCAAGATATTTGTATTGTAATGTACAAATTTTTAGATTGGCAAAAATTGAATTAATGGGTTTGTTTCTGTGTATGTGTAGGCCTGTGAATTTTGAAGTGTTTTTGATAATCTATTTTGATTTTCATTGAGTTAGTAGCAAGTCACATGTTAGAAAATTAAGGCCATACCCTGGTGTCTTACTCAAAAGCAGGCAAAAATGAAACAAAAGCCAAAAAACTTTTAACTAAAGAGGAAAACAAAGTAAACAAAGCTAAAAAAAACAACATCTTTACATTCAAACATTCTTATTAAAAATAAAATACTGGAATAAACAAGAATTTTTTTGAATGAAGTATTCTTTTGCCTGCTTTTCTGTCATGCTTCAAAATAGCCAGAGTTAATGAGTATGGCCTTAATTTTCTAGCATATAACTTTTTATTTACTCAATTAAAATTAAATGAATTATCCAAAAGGTTTCGATCCTATAGGCCTAGTTTGTAACATACTAATAAAGTAATATAATATTTTTGATCATATGATATTGGCAGGTTATTTAACTAATTTTAAGTATAAGTTTGCAGCGCTTATGCATTAATGAATCTTGTATAGGAAAAAAATATTTCCTATTAATTACACTTTAACAGTTTGAGAAAGAATTAATTTGCAGTTCTCAGAAACACTTCTCGTTCCATTTGCACAACTTAAAGAGGGATGGGTTTCTCCTTTCTGTTGAAAAATTCCTGCTCCTAGGCTGCCTTCTATTTGATACATGCCATACCTCTATCGCACTCTATGTTGGAGTGCCCCTTTATCAGACAAGTATTTTAATTGATTCATGAAAAATGCTTTTGATGTACCACGATGAAGTGCACAAATGGTTTGATAGTCCACTTTTATTCTGCAGCGCATGAGTTGCAAAAAAACTCGAGTTTTGTGATTTCTGCAGGGATTAGATTTTTAAAAAAGTGGAACAACATTTTGTATACATCATCAGAGCCTTTCTTGCCCCATGTTTTGTCATAAGTATACAGGTGACATCAGTCATCTGGAAGGCTGTAGACATTGAAGCTGTAGAATGATAGCTATCTACGATTGTACATACATGTATGTTTCACTGGTGGTGATGTTTGAGCAGGACATTTCTTGACAAAATCAAATGCCACAGCTGCAACTGAGTTATCTTTGCTGATCTGACTGTTTTTGGTCGATGAAAAAAAAAATTGTCCTTACAGTTACACAGGTGAAGTTTGATAGATTAAAGCTTGAATATAAATCTTCTTAACTAAACAAGAATGCAGTCAGTTGGTCCAGAGATAAGGGAGATTGGGATATGAAAGGGTGCACTAGGACTGCAAGAGAATGTTAGCACACACAGTAACAGAATGGCTAGATTTAGCTCGTTGATCAGACTCAGAGTAGGATTAGCTTTTATTGTGCGATGTATGTTTTTGCAAATGGTCCTTTTCAGAAATGTTCTGTCTACCTGGCCTGAAAGAGAAGGGGGGGGAGGGGAGGGGGAAATCATCAACGAAACGATCTCAAACTACTGAATCAAGCTAACTTCTCCCAATTTTTAAGGCCAACTTGTTTTCAGCTTTTGGAATCATAGAAAGAAACTCAAATTTCAACTCAATCAAGACGCATGGTTTTGATCAACAGTATCACCTAAAAATGCAGCATTTTATGAATTAAAACAAACAACATTTTTAAGAATACAGTTCAATTTTTTATCACAGTAAAGAAAATGTTGAATCTTTTCTAATTGTAAATAATGAAAGTGTACTAGAGTTTATTTTTACATATTGTAAAATGATATATTTTCACTCTTTTTAACTTATTTTTTTTATCTCCCCCTGTGCTTCATTGTAAACAATAAATCAGCACAAGTGTCACACTTCAAGAACAAATTATTTTCAAAGGAAAACCTGCACACGGGTCCATTTATTCTGTAAAATCCACTTTGCTGTGATAATTTCAAAAGGGTGAGTAGATAAAGACATTTTACCACACTTGCATGTAATGTAACTGACTTTTTGGGTTTTGTTTTGGAGTTCAGCTCTGCTAGCTCCAGTCTTGACAGCTTGAGTATAGTAAAGCAAACATTATAATGTCTCTGGCATTTTTTTCTATTTTTTTTTTTAATCATCAAAGGAGAAGGGGTTATGTTTGTCTCTGAGACAATCCATACCATTGTTGAAATCAAGAATAGCTCCAATTGACCACATCCCTCGGAGCTAGAGACGAGAAAAATATTTTTGTATATTATGTGTAAATCATTTCTTCTCAAACTATTAAGTCAAGTATAAAATGCTAATCCCACCACCAGATAACCTCCACATTGTCAGTCCTACAATCTATTTACAAAGCTATATGGCATCCCAACCATCAGTAGGATATCTTCCCCGTACACTTCCGAGCATTTTTTTTAACCACGATGTACTGACTAATTGTGCAAGAAAATGAGCCCAGAGTAATTAACCTATTCATAAGCACATGTACCCATGTATTACACAGCAGGGTTTGTTTTCAATCAGCCAATTTGGAAGCAAAATGTTGATCTAACAGGCACTAACAGACTATAGGTGTTAGATGCGTCGCAGTGGGTGAAAGAAGAGCAGGAGGGAAGAGGAGGATGCTCTCATTGGTGATAGAGGAGCCAATGCTAGCACAACTGTCCACAATTTTTTTGTGTCTGCTCTGACAGGCAGACTTAGCGTATAACAGTTGTGTTGCAGGCATGACCAAAATCAAATGTAAGATCTGCGACTTTTTTTTTCTTATTAAAGTCATGGTCTGTCCAATTTTTTTATTATAGAGTCAATAATTTCTTTGTATGGTTATAATATCCAATTGTTTGATGAATATGTAATAACACTCTTATACTAATTTAACAAGAAAGAGGAAATACTGAAAAATGGGGCGAAACAGTATGGTGAAAAGATGCATTTGCGGAATTTGTGATTTTGAGGGACCAGGCTAGTGTTCAACCAAATTGTGTTTGACTGTATATATCCAGAGCATCCACCTGAGCTTCACAGTTTATATCCTAATTTTTCGAATGTCAGTCAATTCAAAGTTTATATTTTATCCTAAAGATTTCAAATTCAAAATAACCAAACAGGACTGATAAGTAAGTACAGTACATTGTACTCTCATGGTTAATGAAACAAGTTTGACAATTTTTATATGGCCCATTAATAACATGATGATTCTAGCTTTTTTTGAAAAGCATAGATCTGGAAATATTGCTGGCCTACAATTCAAACTATTTCTTGTGTATGTGTCAGATTGCCATTCTCACAGGGTCCCTTAATCTTTACTGGGCTTGAAAAAAATAAAAAAGTGGTTTATCTTGGAAGACATTCTGGCTGAAGTGATTGATTTCCAAGTAATGAGGATGTCAATCTACAGCCTCACATATCTGTTTAGCCAATGATTGCAAATGTTAACAATCATGAGTGTCTACAAACCTCTATCATGAAAATAGTAACATGCCCATTAGTAATAAAGCTGTGATAAATGATTTCTTGAAAAAAATGCAATGCAAGCCTCCAGATTTACTGATTGCAATTATTTAAACTTGGGTTGACTGAAAATCACTCATTTGTTGCTTAGCATTTTTAGCAAAAGCATTGCATGTATTATGAAGCCTGTTATATTCTTGAGCATCCAATCAAAGTCCCTGTGATAAAAAATTGTGAACATATTGGGTTGGAATGAAAAGCCTAAAACATAATATGTGATAAGATGTCATCAACCCAAATGTACCTTGTTATCAAATCTAGATTTATTGTGAAATTAGTTGTATCATTAGAATGTCAATGATGATACATTGATGTAAGATGAAGGCATATTACAATAGTTGTGGAAGGGTGTTGATTGTAGAACTAGCACAGCAAGTCTATGACAAATCATAATTATATGATGTATCAATGTATGGAGCAATAAAATGATCATAAAATGTACAAATAGTACTGGTGCCCACATGGTGCAGTATCAATATTGCAGAACTCATCTCAGAAAAAGAACAAAATTTGCTGTGAAGAATTGTAAAATATAACTTTATTTTTGCTGTCACACAAAGTGATTACTGATAAACTTTTCATAAAGTGTATATTTTTACACAGCATATAGTGTTGCCATATTTATCACAATCTTTGAATCAATGTGATGTTCACTTTGATTTAGTTCTACCTGATCTGAAATTTAAATACCAACATCCTATCTTTCTCTTTAGTTCTCATTTTTTTTAATGAAACTGAGCATTGATATCATAAGGCGCATAATTTTCAGTCAGAAATCCACAAGGTTGTATAGTTAGACGACAATCTTAGATGATATATTCTATTTAATTTTATGAGGGCAGATCAGTCATAGGCAACAAGAGAATTGACTGCCTGCTAATTACTTTGGATCTGTATTAACCCACTTGGAAGAGTATATGGATACTCTCTCAAACCCTGAAAAATTGAATACTTTCAGTTGATATTAATACAGCCATGTAGGAAAAATTCTTTAGGATTGGTAATTACAACAAACTGAAATATCTGTGTTAATTTCTAATGATAATAAGTTACATTTTGAATGCTTGATGAGATGGAATATAATTAGAAAAAAAAATTAAATCTTTATCTTGAAGTGATTATGCTCGCTTTAAAATTACTCCACTTTTAACTGAGAACATTTCTGCTGTCAACAGCAAAACTACTGGTAACTTAAATCATAAATGCATTCTTAGACAAGTTTAGAGTCTGAACATGCAGCAAAAAGATTTAAAAGATAAATTCTGGGTCTAACCATCATTAACATCCTCGTTAAGACAAACTGAATGCTATCAACCTAGCATTATAGTAGCAATTGGAATTGTCTTGTGCCATGCAGTTGCAAATGTGCAAACAATTATTAGATAAATTTTGCAATAAAATTAATTCTTGAAAGATGTGCCAGAAGCTCATAGAAATGGCATTTTCAAATTTAAAACAAATATTTACCGATGCTTGACTGCATACTATATGTTTATTAATTGCAAAATAAAAATAAAAAAAAAATCAATATTCCTATTGAGCTCAGCTGTCTTGTTCTTCACTCTTGTAAATACATATATTGATCTCAGATATTCATTTTCTCCTGGGTTACACAATATCTTTTTGCTATTATGTCTTAGACTTTTGAAACTGGCTACAAGTTATTATCATAGTACACCCCCTATCCAATGAACTCTGACTAAAGGAATACCTTACATTCAACACTAAGAGAAAAATTCGTTTTTTCCCCTCCTTTGATTCTCTTACAAATATCTTGCATCAATCAAACTGATATCAGTCCTATCCTCGGGTCCTATAAACCACAACCATAGGCAAGCCCAATTGAAAATTCTTTTCTTCTTAAATTAAACTTTGCTACATAGGTCCTTACACTTTCGTAAAAAGCAGGGAAGGTAATTAATGGATAACGTTGAGTTGACTGGTTACTTCTTTTGTGGTGCAATATGACCTTAATTCCAACAAACTTTTAAAAATGACTTTACAAGTTCCCTGAGTCTAACTATCCATCTACTTCTTACTTAATTTTAGGAGGATGAAGATATTTTTGTACTATTAAAAGATTATATCAATGACCTATAATACATTTCAGATTATAAAATAACTGTAGTCATTCAGGAGCTGTGTCATAAATGCTGCAGTGGATAATGATAATGTACATCAGTATAGAATCTTCAAGAACAATTACCCATGCACAAATTAAAGTTAAGTTAAATGTCACTAAGTAAAAATTTGCAATTCTAAGGAAACCTAAGCAAGCTTTCTCTTAAGTTGACAAATTTTTTCCATAAAAATGCTCAAGAACATGGATGACTCTGGAAAGTTAAGCTGAACATCACTGAGAATTGAGATGTAAAAATATTGAAATAAATAAACTCTTCTGATAAGAAAATCTTATTGCTGATCAATTATTCACATCAGCAAGGCTTTTCATAAAAATTCTTTTAATGTTGACAAGGAGGACAAAGCTACTGATTTAAATTGAATTTATACGTTATCCCCATTACTAGGTTTAACTCTAGACACAAATCAAAGCTGTTGTCCACTATATATAAAAAAAGAGTTTTTGCATTATTGATTAAATTAATTTATTTGCCTATCACCTGAGATCATTCTGGAATTTTGAGAAACAAGAATTCCACTTAATATATTGCAAAGGAATTCATATTTCAAAAATGTGTGTAACAAAACATCAATTCATTATTGCACAATTTGACTAAATAATTATTTATATAAAAAAAGACACAGAGAGCAGAGAAAAAAATGTTCTTCACAAATAACACTTGATCTTTTTTACTTACTGCCAGAATTTACATGTGTCCATTGGAAATAAATTTTCTTTAATACAAATTTACAGTGCAACTGATTCATTATATAATTTCCATGCTATTACATCATTTTTTGTTGTTTAGCATAAATTTGCACCTATCTTGTGTAAAAAATCAGGAGTAGTCAAGCACAAACTAAAAAAATTGTAAGGGTACATTTTCAACAGCAACTACTTATTTTTGAGGCAGTAGCGCTTACTTCTAATTGTTCTGAACAAAAAAAAAAGATAACTCCCCTTCAAAAAAATCAAAACGAAACAAAAAAAAAAAACCTCCCATAATACAAGAAGATCACAGTCATTAACGAGTCAAACATGTTTCAATGTTTCAATTCACATTGAATAAATGTTACACTAATTACGACACTTAAATCGAATTTCTATGCATTTGACCTGTTTCAATTCTCCCCAAGCCAACAGCACTGCATATGAAACTGAATTTAAAAAGAAAAAAGCTCATAGATGTTACAAATTGTAGCATATAAATTTATATGTAATGATATAAAAGTGACAACTACAGCTAACATCTTTACTCTTATGGTGCCTTTACATATTCAGATAAACTGAATGTTCTATATAATGTAACATAATTATATTCTCTGATTCATTATCCCATGTGGCGTAAAGACATATCCTGTGTTTGATAGAGAATAGTGAATAAATTAACGCTTGTATGATTTTTTTTTCTACAGCATGTCTCTGATTCATTATACATGCACTAAAATTGCAAGCAATTCAGGCTTTAATGGTATTGATTGTTAGGTATCAGCCGATCACTGAAAATTTATGATCATTATGTGTCAGACCAGCTTCACTGACTGTACAAACAGCACACGAAACCTATAGATTTCAAATGTACATCTATTGGTATATGGGTCGGCTCACAAAAACTGTATTTCCTCCTCTCATTTGAATTACACATTAATGTAACAGTTCTTGAAATGAGCTTAGAATGATAAAGTTCTATGTGCAGCAGATCATCCCACTATTTCACTCAGAAATCTTCCATCAGGCTATTTTGGAATCTGTGATAAGGAGCTTTTCAGCACTGCCTGGACTGCTGGACCTGTCTGTGCTGCTATAGCCGCTTGAAATGTCTCTGGTTGTGTGAGGTGTCTCTGTTACATCACCAGCACCCACTGCACTCCTGTTACGCACCATATCTTGCATAGGAATATTCTCTGCTGATTTCTTGTACAAAACAGTTTCTGCTCCTCCCAGAGCATTTTTATTAAAATGTACTTCCATATCGACTGCTTTGAGGCTTTTACTTCTCCTTTTTTGATCCAGTTTGATCCTGTAAATAAAAAATCAATATATATATATATATATATATATTTTTTTTTTTGCAAATAACTCCATTATTAAAGCAATTTGCATTGGTGCATGGTCAGGAAAAAAAAACCCAACTGTCTTTTGACATAAGGATAAGATGGGATTTAAATACATGCATTGTCATAATACTAATAGATTTAAATCATTGAGCAAGATGGCTATACTAACGTAATTCTATTTTATGCAGTATGTATGAATGTTCCAAATGATTCAAGACTTTAAAAATATAGAAGCCTATGTAGATTCCAAGAACAATTTTGAAATATGTGATTTATTATGAATTATAACGAAAAGACCCAATTACAATAGACAAAAGATGGTTGTATTTGTATTTGTAGTGTTAAGCTGTTATTCATAAAGCCCTGATGACATGTGTATGTGTATTAGATGGTATATTCCTTCAATCCAAACCAGAATTATTTCTCATCCAATATTGGCTGTCTCTTTCCAGATGAGACAAAGCAATCCATTTAACTTTTCCATTTGGAGGCATAGTTTTAAATGGCTTTCTTCTCGATCTTATATGTTTTTTTTTTTTTTTTGTTTCATCTCTTTTGTATATCCTAGAAGATATTGTATTCTATGTTGCTTTTTTCTTTAATTCCAAATACAATATCTCCTGCGACATTATTGAAAGAGCCGAAGCACATTTGACCATGACAAGACAGTGCAACCTCTCCACCGCAGAAAAATTTGATATTATCTAAGCAAAATCATCTTTGAATAAAAGAAGAGAAATGTTTATGTCATGTCCCCATAGGAAAAAGCATCTGCGAAGGGGCTACATAGGTGATGAAATGAAAAACAAACAACATATATATAAGATCAAGACGGAAACAAAAAACCCCTTAGTCGTGCCTGATGAGAGTGGAGACAAAGAAAAACCTAATCTTCCGCTTGAAATACACGTGTAGTGTGACCTAAAAGTATGTGGAAAGATCTGTCACAACTATATATCTATATCTATCTATAAATATAAAAAAGCTATTTTTTTTTTTTTCAATTTTTATTTTGTTCAGCTTTGTTTCTTACCACCTTTATCAGTCATTTCTGACTCAAATCTGCCTCTGAAGAAATAGCTACACAGCTAAAAAATAAAATAAAAAAAGCATTCTTTCATGTGCCTATCAGTCAGTCCACATTAGTTTTATGTTGAATGTTCTTTACCACAATCAAATGTGATGTTTACAACAACCAATCAAAAAAAAATGTTTATTTTGAAAAAAATATATGTTATCACATATCACACATAATCAGTTCATTATACATATACATAAGATAATAAAGTACAAAAAAGTATTTCAGCATAAGGCATTATTAATTGAAGTTATTAATCCCTGGTTCATTGGGACTGATTACAAGACAAATTATATAATATGGCATATTGCCGTTGCAGAAAGGCTACAAGGTAGATATTAATTCTACAAAAAGTTAATGGCTTCAAATTATAAAGAGATTCTTAGTTGGGACCATTATGAGCCTCTTGATATGTAAAATACTCACAATCGAATGACTTTATCCAACAACTCCATGTATCTGATAAACTCTTGTTCACCAAAAATCTGACAAAAATAAGCACAATAAAAGACTGCTTGGTTTTAATATTGGGAGGAGTAAATAGAAGGCCATTTCATTGACGTTCAAGGGAATGGTGCTGAAAACACAACACAAAAAGATAAATAAATTGCTTTAAAAATGTAAGCTAGGTTGACAGCCTTTCTTAAAAATCATTTTCAAGTTTGATCATTAAATGTGAAGCTGCATTAGAAATAGTCAGTGGGCTAATGGTCTAAACCAGGCTTAGGTTGAAAATAAAGTGAACCAATTTAAGACACTTATTATAAGCATGTGCTCTTTTTGTAACTCTACAATTGCAATGAAGAAAATGCACAGATAAAATACTGATATGTGTTGCTTAAGAACATAATAGTTTTGTGTTTTGGCTGAAATACTTTAGATGAATTGCTTCATAATAAAAATTAATATAAGCACATAGTGAAAATTCTGTTAAATGTAATGTTTTGGAATTTCTGATTTCAATATTGTACCTATACTATTTACTTGAAAAACTTTGAGATATGTCTATAACTTAAAACATCTTTATATCTTTAATCAATCTGTCACCCCTCTACCTTTTCATTACCCCCCCCCCACCCAAATATTCACTGGAAACACAAGTTGAAGTAAAGCTTGATTACATACCGCTGGACTATGTCGAGCCTGTGTGTAGCAGAGAGCAAATTTTTCAATTGTAGTGGCACCTTTGCTACCAGCTGCTGAGGGGCAAAGGCAGTAGAGGTATAGTTGAATAGTTTGTTTAGGCTCCCGCCGTGGCACGGACGAATCACTCCATTGCAAAGTGGTCACTTGGGACGAGAGGAAATAACATATAGAACTAAATTAACCATGGCTATAACGAATCAGTTAAAAATGTATAGTAACCAAAAGAAGAATGGTGCTTTGAATTTTTTGGTTATTTACTGTAGTAACTTATTTCAGGTGGACCTGTTCCTAGTCTCTCTGAGAACCCAACTGCCCAGCCAGTATCCATTGTGAGGGTGTGGGTGCCAAGATAACGGGACTAGTGATGTGAAAATAGAACACACAGACATCTTCACATTGTTTACACACTCTATAATAATAATTTGGGAACACCCATAAAAGTATCTATTTTCTGAAATTTTATTACTTATCTCATATGGCAACCAACTTTTTTTTTTAATTTCCATCTGTCTTCATAGGTCAAAGATTTACTAAACCTTCTTGCATTTCTAAAAGATAAATTGACTTAGGAGATAAAGCTATAATTATTGCTAACACCTTTTGGACTTTGGACCACTGACATTGAATGTAAAGTAAACTTTAGCATCATTGGTTGGAAATCTTTTATGAACCTCATATCTTTAATAAAAGACAACCATAGGTGATGCTTATGATCAAATACCAAAGTTCTTAGTTTACTTTTACTTATAACTCTGCTCTCCATAAAGCTAGAAACATCAAGTATAGTGCAAAATTATCATCAGATCAATACTGACGACTTGATGGTTTTATCAAACGCAGCTCAGTGAATTTTTGTAAGAAGAGAGACATAGACCAAGGTGATAATCTGCAAACAAACCAGTGGATCCAAAAATGCAAATGCATACTATATAGTTTACTACTTCATAACTTTAGTATCCTTGCTGTAAGAAACTTAACAAAAAAAAAAACTGCAAAATTACCCGCTTATATTGCAGAATAACAAAAGATCAAAAGATATGGTGCCATTATAGACCATTTACGAATTTTTTTAAATAAAAAAGATCCCAAAACAGTGTTACATATCAACAACTGTCCCCTAACTCATTAGTAAGAAGCTGAGTAATAGATAGACAGCTGATTGTTGTAGATAAGCCTACTGTCGCTTTTCTCCAATTAACTTAATTTCTGTGCTCTAAAATTCATAAATACATCCCACTGGTTTGCCTTCTCTTGCTTATCTGATAACAAATTATAATGACTATGAGGCATACATAATGTTACTGCTTGTTCTACCTATCAGAATTGTGCTGGTTGCCCCTAGAACACCAACTTTAGATGTTTCTTTGGTAGCCAAATGCATGAAACAAATGATACTCGCTGATCCCCAGGAAAAAAAAAAGCACAAACCCTGAAGTACATCTCAAGATGTCTTACCTGCACCCTTACGAAAAAGCAGGTATAATAATTAAACATAAATAATAATGGTAGGAAATTACCTGCATTTGAAAATGCATCCAAAGCCTTCATTCTATAGTAATAGTGGTTTTCGTCTGAGAATAGGAATAAATATTCAAAAAGAATAATTTAGAATTAGATCACCACCATAAATAAATTAAAATTTATATGTAATTTTAATGAAAATTAATACAGTTTTCTTGCTGTATTAGTAATCAGTGCAAAAGAGAAAAGAACAGTGGTGCTTTGAGATGTTTTCTCCAACAGCAAAAAAATAGCTACTAACCAAAATTACAGATTTTCAAAAGGCAAATCTTGATTAGTAGAAGACTGTTTCTTAATAATTGAATATAATCTTGTCAATCACTCAACAACGATTCATAAAAAAAGTGAGATAAAATGAGAAATGCTAAAACATTTAAATTCTTTCTTACTTACTTGAGTTTGCAGCATTTTGCACCTCCTCTGACAAAAGTGTAGGCTCATAGCAAATAGACTGAGTCATTTCTAAGCATTGATGAATTTTTTCCCTTAAAAGCTGAAATAGAGAGAAAAGAACTTAAAAAAATATAAAAATTAAATGAAAAAGTTCCACTTCAAGCCCCTGGTAAATCATGTAAAATCACAATTGGAGCATACTGCCCCCCAATGGCAGACCGACGTATCTAACAAAAACCTGTTTTCTTATTTGTTTGCATAAACTGACTATTTAAAGTATTATCCAGCTTGAGTAAATGGCAGAGCAACGTATCTTCACCGGTACTTTAAGTTTTTTTACTTGTCAAATCGACGTTTCTGAAGATTTTCATGATGACCATCGAATGTTTTTTTGCATTTTTCCTGAAAGCATACAATCCACAGACATGTTGGTTTGCCTTTGGGGGGCAGCATAGTTGATGGTTTCTAGTAGGGTAGATAGCCTGATGTAGAAAATCGTCACTGCCTACAAATGATGTTTTGTTGCCCTCATCTTGATCTCAACATTTCTTAACACTATAAATAAGTAGCTGTTTCTGATATTGTAAAGCTCATTTATCTATTATACTTTGCCAGCCAATTCAGGCCTGTTCAGATAATAGAAAAAGTGCTCATACTGTCTTAAGATACATTTCTTGACACTTAAAAATGTCATTCCTCTGCCTTCAGTTAATCCACATCTGCTTAAGCATACATGAAATGGAAAGGCAAATCGTCAGTCAAAAGCTGGAGCTTAGTTACCCCAACCTCACCAGAAAGTATTCTATCAAGCACAAGAGACAAAAAAAAAACTTAATCAAAAGTTAGTTTTGTCCCAAAACCCCAGTTCCAGAAATGATCTCCAATTGACCTAGAAGCAAGAGGGAATGATCACATTTTTTTTTATTTTAAATACTTGCTATATCCAAAATTTTCCACACCTGGGTTTGATAGGTTTCTCATAGTCATATAATACTGAGTACCATGTAGCACTGGAATTCAGACTTAACTTAAGACCACATTCTCTAGCACTGTCCAAACCAAAAGACGATAAGCCAACTTTCACTTAATTATGGAACACTGGATCACAAACTATAGTGACCCTTCACAGTCTTGAGCCTGTACGTTAACTATATTTAGCCTTTGCAACTGTTAATCTGACAGATAACCGAGTCGCATGAAGAAAAACAACCTGGACTTACCATTGGTGCATCAGATCCAATGTTCACATGAGGCCTTCGGGCTGATTTCAGGGCAAAGCGCATAATTTGTCGCTTTGCAAACAGAAAAGCCAGCAGAAATACCTGAAAGTAAAAAAATCAAATAGATAACAACTATAAATTGTAGTATCCTTCTACTATAGATAGATGAGATGATTGCTAGAATTACATAATTAATTAAGGAAGGTTATACAAGAAAACAAAACATTCTAATAAAAATTATGCTTTCAATCTTAACAATATCTCTGTCCCCTTTTTAATAGGTGTACTTAAGAAGAGGGTGGACACACACTCAACAAAAAATCATTTGAGTTATCCTCATTCATTAGATAGAGTTAATTGAAAAAAAAATTCATTGCAATGGTTGATTTTACTGTGAATTTTTTCTCTCAGCATCTCTAAAGCTTACGGATATTATGATACATACGTATGTTAGCTCTGAATTAATTAGTGGTACATAATCATCTATTTTTTCCTTGGACCCATCATATCCTTCAGATATGAAACCAAAACAAAATGGTCAGTTAAATGGAAACAAAATTATGTTCCTGTCCAGCCAATTACAAAGAAAAATGTGATACGAAACAAAAAGGTAAAACATAACTTTGTTCTAATTCTATTTGCCACCTTAAGTAGATTTAGAGATACTCTCTTCTGATTTCTTTCTCCACATGCTTGCCTGTCTGCTTTTCCACTCACCTCTCACTTGCTTAATCTCCTAGATGACACTGAATACAATTTCAAGAGTTGGGTATACTGTTAAGCTATAGCAAAAAAAAAACATTTTATGCTAAGTTACAACCGTTTGGCTTTCAACCCTCGATTTAATATTCTCTCGTACCATTTGATTTGGAAAAGTTTTTTTTCTTCATTTTATTCACTTTTATGCAATCGCAAAAAAAGCAATATAGCTTCAACTCCTATTTGGCATTTCAAAGATGAAAATTCTATACTTCTTTTTATACATTTTATACATCTATGCTTGTATATTTCACCATAAAAGCAGGCTCAATATAAGGGTAATGAGTGTGCCAGTATAGAATGAGATGCCACACTCATTATTGGTTCTCCTGATGAAGTTATTAATTAATCTGTTATATCATGTCGTAAATTATCTTCTTTAATAACTGATTTTGTTAAATACTTAACCAATTTATGGGTGTATTCTCGTCAAGATTTACCCCACAAAATGATAAATTTTCCTTTTTAGCACAATTTTAAATGCACCATTAAAGCTTTGACATAAAGTTTCCTTTGATTTTTTGTCTGATTTTTTGTCGAGCAGTGACACTGGGAATAATAGCCATAGCATGTAATTCAAATGTACTTTAGGTAAGTAACTTTCAGTTGTCTCAAATAAAAAAAATATAAATTTCATATGCCATTCAGATTATGCCCTGGCTCCAACTCTCATACACCCAGTTCATAATATTAAAAATAAAATTGGTGAACAACATGTGAATCTCAATCACTAGAGTCTAGATTGTTTGAACTATGTTTATTTTAAAAATTTTGGAAAAGTTAAAAAAAAATTGCTTGCTATAAAAATTTTTTAGATTTGGTGAGAAAGTCATATATGTGCCGCTGATGAAGGTAGCTACAAAATGAAAACTAAATCCGTAAATGTGATTCAGGATTGAAAAATAAAATTATAAGCATTTTTCTCTCACAAGCATTCCTATGGCAATGAAGAGAACAACGCTGACAAGAGAAATATCTTGTGCCAACATCATTGTGAAGGCTCATTGGATGTTTTCTGTTGAATAAGAAAATATATGTTACAAGCATTACTTACTATGAGTTAACTTCCCCAGTTTTTGGCTACTCTTAGATCTATTCTTACATTTCAAAACATCTTGCACAAAACCCAGACACTTTGCTTACATTTACTCTTGCTGGTAAAATTATATAGTAGTTGGCTGTCTCACTCACAAGTTCTAAAACAAATGAGTAAACATTATGTCCCAACCAAGAGTGCTAAAAAGAAAGGTCTTCAATGTTCATACAAACAGCTGCAGATGAAATCATGTTAAAGCCATCTCAATTTTCATTTCAACCATCGTCAAGATTCTAAATTTAACAGAGTTAAATGCCTCTTCTTTTGGGAATCATCCTTTTAGCTCAAAGAAGGGCAACAAATCCTGTGGTTTAAGCTTACAAGTAAAAGTAGACCCCAACCTATGACACTGACAATCAGAATCATTTATTTAGGACCAAACAAAGAGCTGTTCAGTGTACTTGTCCCATCTTCTTATTTAAAAGAAATGTATGCTTTGACAATCTATTTTTTTATTTTTCTGTGTAAACAAAGTTAATGGTTGCTCTTTCCTATGCTTCAAAACATTGGCAAGTATAATTCTTAGTGCATTGCTAATTGCTTATCAATTTTTGACTGTGTCACACTTCTTTCGCTCAATTATTGGAATGAATTAATGGTCAGTATATGTTAATATATCCATAATATCAATTGAGATATTTGATATACTGCTATCAGCGCTACTGCTAATCCTTTCATCTAAAAAATCTGCAGGGACCCATTTGCAACTGAAACTTGATAAATTTTTATGCCTGAAGAAGCTAAATATGGTTTCAACCGCCAAGTTAACTTACTCTGTTTGGAGGGACTTCTGAATGAGTGATCTGATCTAGAGTCTATATCAAATCTTATGCCAACAGACCCAATCAGAAGTCTTAGAACAGATCTGCCCTTTGTAGTTTGTAAGTCTAGAGTACCCTGTACCAAGTCAATCAATGAAAAACTTAGGTAGATCTAGTTCTAAATCTCTATATTCGTCAAGCAGAACCACAAACTTTTTATACCTAGATCTAGATCGAAGCCCAGGAATGAACCTTTACTTAAAAAGACAAACTAGATTCAGAATAAATGCATATATATCTGAAGTTCTTGGATTAGCTAGGCCTACAGGTTCTAGAGTCTAGGGTATTAATGCAGATATCGGCCCAACACACCCTAAGCTTTTCCAGTAGAATTTGATATGCTGAACACGAATATGAAGGTTTTATTCGTCGCATATAAACACTTTTCAAAATATAAGCATTTTGGTGTTTCTCTAAAACCGCATTAAACTACAAGTTTCGATTTCGTCGGGAAACATTCAATTGTGAAACTCTAGATAGTTGTGAGGGGCCAATATCTGCAATTTTGCCGGTCCTAGATAGATCTATATGTCATATTAAAGACCAAGGAGTATCTTTTATTCTGGATCGAGATCTGCTGTATCCAAAGACTGATTATAAATCTAGATCTAGATCTATCTTAAACCTACTGAATCTAGATCTAGATTAAGCTTAGATCTAGACATAGTTTAAATATCGTGATTCAACAAAAATTCCTGTTACACTTTTTTTTTGACATCCATCTACTGTTTCATGTAAAAGGCTCAGGCCTAATCATATCTTCTACCTTCAATATTGATAAAACAAGTCCTGATAAGAATTAGGTTAAAAAAAAAATGGAACCAACTAGGTTCTAGACTAGACCTATACAAACTAACACAAACAAAAACTTGAACAAAATCTAACAAAAACAAAAAAAAATATATTTTAAATATTTTACAATGTTCCATTAGTGCAGAAGCAGAGTGGCGCAGTGGAAGCGTGCTGGGCCCATAACCCAGAGGTCCGTGGATCGAAACCACGCTCTGCTAACCTTTTATTTTTTTTTTAGTTTTTTCATTACTTATTTTACTTTTATTTTACATCTAGTATTTCCACTTTCTTAAGCAGCTAGCACTCACTGATGCTTTTGAGTTGCGAACAGTAAAATCTGTTAATTGTTTCCATGAAACAACTGATTTCAAGTGGTTATTGGCGAGAGATGGGCTCAGTTGTACATTTACGCATAATTAGGCCTACGAGTTCAGTTGTGTAACAAAACTTTTAAGACTGAATATTTTTTTTAAAGTTTAAAATCTTGATAGAAAAAGTTTGTGTCTCCCCATCTGTACACATAACCCCCTCATTGTTTCACATTCCAGTAAGTTTGTCAACGAGGCTCAATCTATGCAGCTGAATCTGGCCTACCACACGACCTGACATGAAACTTCCACAATTTTTATATTTTATTTGCTTTGCTTTTCTAAACCTGCCTTTCCTTGAATATTAAGTATAAAGGTTCTCTCATGAAACTAATATTACAGTTTATGCCTCTTCTTCGTCCTTGTTGTGGTTAATGTTATAGCTACTTATGATTATTTTGCGGTGTGCCTAAATCATAAATGAAGATAAAATTTTCTACCCAAAAAAAATATATAAATTAAGATAGTGACAGCGAGAGCAAGAGATAATCTGTCAACATAAGACTGCAGGGGGATGGGGGAGAGGGAGGAGAGTGAATTCCAAAATCTTTTGACAATAAATTACCCTGGATCAGGAACAGGAAAGATATCTGGGTTAAAAAAAAATGGATCAAAGAGTGGGCGAATATCTTACTATCACATAAAGCAAACAAAAAACATAAAAATTAAAATGAGTTTGTTTCTTTTTCTTTTTTTTCTTTTTTTTTAAATATAATGAATTCACATATATACAGATCAAGCATACTTCACAAATAAGCAAGACTGCAAATATAACCTTTGTGACCCCTAGTTTATTAAAATGAAATATCCATAATTCAATAATCATTCAAGAAATAATAATAAAAATAGCAATGTTTGCACAAGCCTTTCCTAGAAGCTCATTAAGTTAGGAATAAAACAACTCTATCTCTGACTGTTAGCTACACTTTGAAGAAGCACTTTTAATAAACATAGTTAAAATAAAAATGAAAATAAATAAATCATCAGCAGGGAAAATAATACATTAAAAATGATAGGAGTAGTAGTAGAAGTAGTAAAAAAAGTAAGTTTAAAGTAATAAAAATAATATTATTAATAATAATAATAATAATAATAATAATAATAATAATAATAATAATAATAATAATAATAAACTTGAAAAAACACTAACTTAATACTTAAAAAATAATAATAATAAAAGACACTTAACAACAGTAACAGTCATAGATTAAGTTTCAATTGGCTTAAAAGATAATATTCGATCAGAGATATGGAACCTACAATTTTTAACATTTGCATAACCAAGGGTTTTCAGACAAACATGATCATTAAAAAAAAGGAAACAAAACTACCTCTATGTAAGGTTTCGTAAGCTGTGATTATTGTAGCAAAAATAGTATGCCGATACATTCTACATTTCACCCTTCCAAAATGCAAAAGTCAAACATGGAGGAACTAATCTCTGACAGTACACTAAAAGTGTTGTTTCCACTAAAATGAGTTTCACATTTCCTTTGTCTTACGTAATTTTAAATGCTAACAATGTCTTGCAGTACACGAAGTTCAGGTGGAAAGCTCCAAAAAGGGGGAGGAGGATAAGAAGAAGATGAAAACTTATAATGTTCATAATCATAGCCAAAAAGAAATATAAAGCAGTGAAAATAAAACGACAACGAAAAAAAAAATACATTAAATATAAAGGATAATAGGCATTAAAACGGAAAAAAAAACAGCAACCAAAAAAAAAAGAAAGAAAAGAAAAACAAAACAAATGCATTAAAAAATTCAGGATAAAAGATATTAAAATGAAATAAGACTGAACTCCAATTCTCACATTACAAGAGAGCTGTTGATGTAAGTATGCTATTTTAAAGATACTATATCTGATTAAGAAAATCATTTATTTTTCATCTTTAGAGCATTCTTAAGTACAGTTAAAAATGTTCACACTTGCCACCATTTTCCAATGCTGTCATAACATGTCAGTTAGGATTAGTTATATTCTTTCAATCATTATAAGTAATGGTAATTTGTATGGTACAACAATAAAACTATGTCTTAAAATACAGATTTACTGTAAGTAACAATATTCCAATGAAATGTTAAGCTACATGCTACAGCAACTATCAAACAAGACATGAAGAATATAATATAGAAGGTAAACATATACATTTTTCAATTTATAACAGGAATTCAGTTCCAAAAAAATGTTCTGTTTACTTTTTTCAATAATATATTATTAAAGTATGATTTTGCAAGCCATCATGATCAGATGAGTGTATGCATGTAGAACTCAAAGACTCATCTAGGTTACAAAAATACTTTTCAACATCAAAAGAATAAAAAACAATGTTATAAACAAGATGCCTCTAGTTTTAGCAACATGACAGTCTCTCATAAAAAAAACAACAAAAAACATTTATGTTAAAAGAGATTATAGAAAAAAAAATGAAATAAAAAAAATAACTTGATCTCCACATTAAAATCAATTTATGCTTCTAACACTTGAGATACAAAGAATAAATCAATTCATGATATCTTTATTCAATTATTTTAATTTAATTCCAAATGAGCAGCATGCAAAGGGGCCATAAAGAAACTAAAAAAAGAAAACTGGCATTGACTTACTTTGAAACTTCAAATGCATATCGATTCTTAACAAAACTGTGACTTACAGTCCCTCAAAAGGCAAAAATAAAAACAAAAACAAAAAAATAAAACTCTGCATGTACTGGCAATACTGACAAATATTTCCACAGGGAGTGATCAGAGTGGCTTCCATGAAACAACAAAAGAGTTTAAAAAATGTGCATACATAAAAAGTAAACAGAAAATTATTTATTTATTTGATAGTTTAGGACAAGAAACAACCATTGTTAACTCTATATTAGAAAAAAAAAGGGTCAACATTTAAGATACACGCAAATTTTACAGATCTTTAAAATGACATTTAACTGAACCAAAATAACATTTTCGTTGCTTTATACTTCTTAAATGAACAAAACATTGACAACGTGTAGATTTCATCTTTAAACCTGCACTTAAGTCTAATTAATTGAGTTTCTTGAGTTAAAATGATTCGGTTTGAATAGTATGGAGTATGGAGTTCAAATTAAAGCACATGCAATCCATAAATTCAGTTAAATCCAATGTATGGACCAAACTGTGCTTATAGAATAAGTAAAAAAAAAT
Organism: Elysia crispata; assembly: GCA_033675545.1. Classification (NCBI taxonomy): domain Eukaryota; kingdom Metazoa; phylum Mollusca; class Gastropoda; family Plakobranchidae; genus Elysia; species Elysia crispata. The sequence continues at coordinate 30,217 of JAWDGP010006989.1, forward strand.
GAAATCATTAAAAATAAAAACATCAAACAAAAAAAAAAACCAAACCGACGCCTTTAAAGGCAAATGCAACTACTCCAAAAATCCCTTTAATAAATAAGACAATACATCCATGCTTTGAGCATTTGATAGAAAGTCCCGTAGAAATTAAATAAATAAGCTATTGCAACAATAATATCAAAGTCATTGAAAACATCTTCGTAATAAAAGTTCGCACTGAATAATTTAATGAAATCTATTCCCACTCATATCAATGGCATTGTTGACATTATTCCTATAAAGTCTTGATACAATCAGGCACAAACATAGCTACTTTTACCCTGCAATTGTTAATCATGCAGTAAAATTAATTTTTCTGTAAATGAAACATTCAAAAAGGTACAAATAAAAAGTTTAAAAAAAGCTATGACAGTCTGAGAAAAAAAAAGCCTCACAGTTACAAACATTTATTTCAGTCATCAAGTTTTTGTCGCCAAAGAAAAATGCCATAATAATGCACTGAGAAATAGAGAGGCATTTCAACATTTGATGGAAAAAAAGCAACTAAATTTTTAGTATGAAAGAAAAAAAGTGACTAAATTTTAAATTTATACTGCCTTGTAAATAACCAGAGGTCTTTTACTCTACTTGCTTCCACTTAATTAAACAGTGAAAGAGCAAACCATGTCATACCTTTTCCATGTCAAAGTATATGTTCTTTCAAAACATAACAATTATCTCTTAAAAGCTCAATGTATAACTCCATGGTAAGATGCGTTCTTTAATTATGTCCATATAGAAATTCAAATGCTTGCTTCTTTTCTATTTTCTTTTACAATAAAAAGAAACTAAAGGTTTGCTCTTTTAGAAAGGCAGAGAATTTACTTTAATTTCACTTATCTATGAGCTTTTATGATTTTCAATAATAAAAATTCACAACCATAATAATTGGACCCTTGGTTACATAAAATGCGTAAAAAAGTATATTTGTCATGGGTCCAATACAATTAAAATTAGCGATTGAAAGAAGTTTCTACCACAGAGAAAAATAGTGACAGTGCTACATTAAAAATGCCTATAGTATACTCTTTTGTTTGAGAATAAGAGCACAAAACTGAAAATGAATAATCACAGAATTTTTCTGCACTTTGTTAAAAGTATCAATTGTGTCCATAAAACACATCCATGTTATAATGGAAGAGATGCTGTGAAAAGTATTCAGGGTTCACATAAGCATGAGTAAACTAAATGGTAGTGCAATTTTAAAACACTCTGGATTTAGCTCTTTCATAAAAAGGAATAGTCGTGAAAGAAAATATTACAAGATAGAGGCTTCAAAACAGTAATTCTTTGTGCAGCAAAACTGTATGTATGAATTTGAAGCTTCCAAAACAAAACTACATAGACACAAAAAGAAGCTAATGATAAAAAAACACTGAAGCGTTCAATGAGAAAATGCATAAAATCCATTTTTGAAATATCCTTTCGTATAGTGAAAACAGGTGATCTGTATAATCTTTATCAGAATAAAAGTCATATTGTACTAGGCACAGTCATAATGAATAGCCTAACCAAAGGAACAACAAGTCAATTTTCAGCCATTTCTCAATTATTTAAAAATAGTATAGCATATTGACCATGAACATTTTAATTAATTCAGAATGAAAAATATGACCCATTTTTCAACTTGTCAGAATGTGTAAAAACAAGGTATCTTAAATGACAAAATATGATTTTGATTGCTTCAATGAAACACTGTTTAACTGATATTCTAGGAACTGCAAAAACCATTTAGATTTAGATACATTTTGGTTTACCGTTTAATTTTAACCATGTATAGAGGTTTAAAAGGTTTTTGATTTATTAATTTTTTGTTGTACTTGATAAGGAAGAGAAATCTGATGATGATGATGATAGAAATTGTGACAGATGTAAGAGAAGTTAATCAAAGGGACTAGGTTGTGTTGCTTCTGTGAGGTCTTTAGCACTTGTTCAAATGCAGCTTTTCATGCAGACATTTTTTTTACTGATAAAGATCAAACATGAAACAAATACATTGCACTAAAAAGTTATAGCTAACATTTTACAGAACCTGATTCATCTGGCATATAGGTCACGATTTCAATCAAAAAAATATTTTTTTCGGAGATTATTAATGGTTTACACTTTGTTTCAGAATTTCATATGCGGAAATATGCTTAGTTCAACAAAAATCACATCAAACCTAATTTTATATTTTAAAATATACACATGACATAAGTAAGACAGTCAAACTCAGTGCTTTTTAAAATTGCTAAAAATAAGATAGACATATGGAAGCCCAACCAGACAAACCACAAAAAATATCCCCAAATTTTCTAATTCGCTCAACCTAAACAATCAATACATAGACAAATATAACAATTTGTAACATGGCACAGTGAAAGGTCCCATAGTGCAAATACACAGCAAAAACTGAAATAAATTATTGCTTATCAATTTCAAATAATTGATGAAGTCTAAGCAACAAAGAGTAGATTGCATCTTAATTTATATAATTATAAAGGTGCTGAAGTTAATTTGGCAGTATATTTACGAACATAAATGAAACCAGTTCAGCAGCTTTTTAAATGTACATTTTTACAGATATGCCAACACCTACATCTTCATTAACTTATGTCTTGTTTGGACAGAAAAATGGGAATGCTTAATGTTTTCATTTGCCGAATTTAACTCCCATAATAAGGTGTATGACAATTATGCGGACAGATATGGCTTAGTGGCTGAAAGTCATGATATGAATCTGAATTTGGTCCGAGGATGGGATATAAGGATAAATACAAATGTGTTGAATGTGAACCATCTCTCAACAATTCTTTCTTTTTTTTTTTCAATGATTATAATTCAGATCAAAATAATGGTTTGAAAGATGAAAAGATTTTCATAGTACGAAGTAAAAAAGTATAAAATTTTTTGATTAGGTGCTTTTAACCCTGAGGGATGAACATCATTCTTCACATGCCTGTTCTTCTACCAAATTGAAATTTCCTAAATATAACAAGACACAGCAGTTACAACTTTGTATGTTCAAAATCTAAAATTTAACTTTAACAGCATAATACACTAATTAAGGATACTTACTTTATTATTTGATTCAAGAGCATGACAGTCAAAGGAAAAAGAATAAGATACGAAAAATGTTACCAAATTGTGCAAGAACCTTTTGAGTATGATTTTACTTTCTCAACTCAACTTCCTACCCATCCCCTTGAATTTTTACAATAGTGCCTTAGATAATCCAAATTTATTTGCGCGCTGAGGGAAATTTAGAATAAAAAAATGCCAACTGCACTCTGTGAAAAATCAGTAATAAAAGCTCACATACTAAAAGCCTTCGACAGAGCGCATATTTCCTTATTTTCCCGGTAAAAATTATACATAGCTGGATGTAAATCTTGCATAAGTATCGACTTGTAATGCATAAGTTTTTTCATGTTTCGACTAGGAGATGACAGAAAAGATGAAACTTACTAAAAAAAACCTTCAAAATAAGTAGAAAGTTTCATACGCATGTACTGGATTTAAAAAAGAGAAGCTTTTTGTGGCAGGCTGAACATGAGAGACTATTTTTTTTACATTCATTCTAATGGTGATGCTCAAAGTCTTTTGAAAAAAGGGTATTCATCTCTGAAAACACTTTTCTTTCTAATATACTTTTTGCCAAACAAAGTTAAAAATATAAGCTCGTTATGGTAAATGCTTTATTCCAAGTTGGACATATAATTATGCATTGCTCTATTTTGAAAACTCATCTTATTAGAACAGCAAGAATCATATGTCTTGCAGTATACCCTCACCTCCTTCCCAAAACCCATAATCTACCATGAATAAGTTAAGATTTCATCTTTCTAAGTGAAAGCTATAGATAAATAGAAAGTCACATCCCACCCACTATGTCAGTGCTCACAGAACGCACAAACATAACAAATCATGCATGTAATTCACACACACCTGCATACAGACAACAACAGCATAAATAAATAGAAGAAGGCTCAGTGTGGTATCTTGATAAACATGAATTTAAAAAAAGATATTTTTGCAAAAATGAAAATATGTGGTTATTCTTCCTGTCGAAGTCCCTGAGCCAAAGATCTCGCATCAAGCCGGATTGTTTAAATGCAGATACTCTAACAAACAGCCCATGGCTCCAAAATAACCCTGCAATACAGAAGTCATAGCAATTAAAAATTTGATAAAGACTTTGATATATTTATGGTTTTTGTTCTTAGTTCAGCAACATAAAAACTCAAACTTGCGATAGAAAACCTAACCCTTCCTCTCCTGGAGCTAGGACAAATGTTGGAACTCTTCAACCATGATTTTTTTCTTTGCTCTCAATAGAAAATATTTTTACTGTATTTAATGAGCCTTCCATGCAAATCTTTTACAGAAAAAAGAGAAGAAAATCATCTAATATGGAGTTCATAAGATTTTCAACATATGTGATGAAACGAGCTATGACATTGCTCAAATTTAGTATATAGAGCAAATAACGGGCCATCCTTTATAAGGCGATGGATGCAATTAAAAAAAAACCCACCAAGATTTAATATAAAGCCTTTTTAAATCTAAATGTTTTCATATTAATTTTTAAATTGATGATTATTGTACAATCTTCTGAGTACAAAGACTTTGATGCCAGGTCTGGTTCTTCTACATATACACGTCAGGTCTAAATTTCCTTTAAGTATTTTTACATTGAAGAAATTGAAAAGAATTTATTATTACTTATTTAAGGATGAGTTCATTTATGCTAATGTACCATTGGTTACTACCATTAAATCATGAACATTTTATAAACCACCAATTTTCAAATCCAAAAGCTATAGATATAGAATCATTCTTACAGACAGGGATTTACCTACCTCATGTTCTAGGAATAATGCTTTTAAGGATCCATTGGACCAATACTCCATTGCAAAAGCTAGAAGCTTCATTGAAATTGTGTTTACTCGAAGAAAATTACCCACAAAAACAACACGTTCAATTTTCTGTGGAATAGTAAGGAATTGATCTGAATATACTCAAATATTAAAAAAAAAACGATCAGAGTTAAAACAATTAAGGTTTTAATTAAAAAAAAAAAACCGAATAAAAGTAGCATGAAATTTAGATGTAAAAATATATATTATATAAACAAGCTATATCTGTTATATTCAGATTTATAAACATATGGGCAACTTTTCCTATACAAAATGTCCATAATCAAAATATATATATAATATTGATACTCTAAGCCTTTAGTTAGCTGGCAACAATATTTCATTTATCTAATTTATCATTATGTTCATGCAATTCATAATTTAAACACTGAAGCATTACCTATTAGGAAAAAATTTGCAGTACAGGAAACAAACCTCATCAGAGTTGTTTATTACTTCAAAAATAAAAATTTTACAAAAAAAAATCAATGTTTTCACTGAAAAACCTTTTCAATAAACAAATTAATTTTGTGTAAATTACTGAATGCATAACAACTTCATGACTTACTTCTGTCTTGGCACACATTCTTGCAATAGAGCCTATGTTATTTGTGAGGGTGACTAGTGTTGCTCTAGCCAAGTCTTCTTTTCTTGCACTTTTCCTCTTCTCTTTGCTCATCATCTGGCCAAAACTGTGGAAATTTTGAGTAAATATTATGCAAGAGATATTTTGTCCTGAAGGAACTCATAAAATACTGACTGTCCATTACAAAAACTTGCATAGATTGCTTAACATGATAATCATCCATAAATAAGGTGATGAGATACATGTGCTTGATGGTATTGAAAATGAAAAGCTGTAAAATTGTATGGGACTACTCTTGGAGAATAGTAGTAAAATGTTCAGTTGGACAAATCCATACTATAAAATTTTTACTAATTGATTGATCAGTCAACTAAGCAGCATTTTAGGACAGCTAGAAAAGTACAAATCACCATGATTTTGGGAAAAATAAAAAAAAAATATAAAAGACATCTTGCGCATAAAAAAAATATTCCCCACTTGTATTAATGTAAAGACAACTGACCTGCTGGCTACAGCATCCCCCTTGAGACCAAACTTGTTGTAGTCACCACCATATATGTCTTTTACAAGCTTGTCAATGTTTTCACTGTCACCCTTTGAGGCTAGCTCAATGGCTTCCTCAAATGTCTCACAGCCAGTCAGGAGACAACACAGTCCTAAGAATGTCCCACCACCTAAACTGAGATGTTAAAAACAAGGATGTCTGTGCTTATTATATTCTTAAATTTGAAGGCCTCTACTTAGATTTCTTTGTATTTTATTTACTATACTTTCGAAATGTAATATAAAGGACAAGAAAACTATAGTTCAGCTCTAATATTTTTCTTATCTTAATATCTTGTAGATAGCAAAGTTTGAACTCTATGCAATGACTGTAAACTGGAATTTTCATCAGGTTTAGTCAATGGCCAAAGTAGTTTTGGGACTGCTTACTATCTGAAGATACCTTTTTAATTCCCACACTCCAAAAATCTTGGGCAAAGTATCAAAAACATTACAAGATATTTCTCTCGCGAAAATATCTATGAGCTCGATAATTAAACTTATGGAAGCAACAACTTTTGGTAACCCTTTAAATAACACAATTTTGCCCCTAAAGACAGGTTTTCCTTATTTCTTTTTGTCTTTGGCAACAGATCCTTATCTCTCTTAAGACCAGCTACATTGTTTTATATACTTGAAAGAAAAACACATATTTGAAATTATGATTTGTTACGTTGGGCAAATTGGAATAAAACCAGTTATCACATTTTGTTCTGTAACACTTTGACAAATTGATTCATATAATAGATCTGAGTATCTATTGTAATTGTTTGCTGTATGATGGGTCTTGTGTATTCCTCTAAACTGATTAAAAAAAAAAATGGGGACCTCCTTTTGGTTGATTCTGTGTTTTCATTTGATGAGCTGAACAGTTTGAGATTAACTAATAGAGATTTTTTATGTACAGTACACCTCGAATCCAAAGAACTCGGATTCAAAGAACACCTTGCATTCAACAAACAGAGTAAAATCCCTGTTTTTTTCCTTTCTTTGACTCTCTTAAAATACCTTGCATCAAACCAACCGATCTCAGACCTGTCCTTGGGTTCAATGAACTACAAGTATTGGCAAATCCACTAGAGAACGCTTTTCTGCTTAGAAACTGTGTAGTTGAAATTCAATCAAAAGGTCCCCTGAAACTGTTAAGAAACGCTTGAAGTGTATAGACCTTGGGCACCCATTATGCAATAGTATATATACTAAGGGTAGGGCAGAGCAAAGTATTGATATACAAGGAGAAGATTATAAAAAGAGAGGGAGAAGTGGGCAGGGAACGGCAGCAAATGAATGGGGAGATCATGATACAGGATCAAAGAGAAACGGCGGTAACTTGGGCAATGGTAAAGAGTGGCTTTATAGACAGTGATTAGTATATTAAAAACAAGGGAGATAACTATGTCGTAATTTCACTTTGTTTGGTTACTTCCCTTGTGGTGTCTTACTTCATGGCTCCAACGAACTGTTAAAAATGACCAAACTAGTTCATTGAGTCCGAAGTGTACCTTCTTTTTTTTTCATAACATTTGGACTTTAAGTAATAGCAGAGTGCAAAGATACTCCCCCCTCCAGATTTTATAAGTCAAGGAATTAAGGAAATATGTACAAATTTTGTAAATTTTATTTTCTTAAATCAAAAGGAGTTAAATAATTGATAAGGCTTGTGGCTTACCTTGTGCCACTGACTCGACTATATTGAGATTTAGAGCGCACAGAAAGGATGCTGACACCAGAGCCAATGTTAACCACTAGATAAGGGTATGGATCTTGGAAATCAAATGGCATCTTCTCACAGCTATTTGGATCCAAAGGATTGCAGAAATAGTAGCACTCTGAATTAAGATTGTAGCGATCAATGTAGTGAATGCCTTTAACCAAAGAGTCCAGTTCATCATATTTGTGCAGCTGGAGATGAACTTCCTGCAAGAAAATGTGATTGCAAAGTAAATCAGACTGCTTTTCAATGACAGTGAAAATAATAACTATATCAAAACTATATCATTTAGGGGTAACAAATTTTACTGCCCTATTATTTCAAAGACAAATTACTTTTTCAAATTGCTGTAATGGTATATATTGATGATCTTGAATGTGAGGTTTGCCACCAATTTTTAAAACTTGCATTTATGCACTTGGCACACATAAAGTCAGAGAGAAAAAAGCATGGTGTTGAGTTAACTGTACAATAAAGACAGCCAGAATCGATAAATTTTTCTTGAAATGTTTAAAGTATTGATTTAGCCTACTTCCATAACTGCTGTTTGTTTTTGAATACCCTTATTGCAAAGATTTAGCTGATTCTTTAAGAAGCATAACTGATAAATGTAATAGAAACTGCATCTAATCTGTCTAAATCTTGACTTAGAAAGTTTATCCATAAAGCCCCCTAGAATAATGGTATACTGATACCAGTTTCATAATGAAAAATAAAGTCTATGATAAAATGTGATTGAAACTGCATTTAATCTTGTCTAACGAATACTTTGAAAGTTTATTCATGGAGCCCATTGGTATCATGGTACCATGCCATGACTGTAATGAATGACTGATCAAACTAAGAACTAAAGGTAATAAAAGAACAGTACTAAGTACAGACTCACAGATTCAAACACCTCCTCAAACATGTATGCTCCGCCTCCAGTGGCACAAATGCCACTAGCCAGGCCAGAAAACTTTCTGTATTTGGCCAGATCAATGAAGGCAGGCATCTGTGATGTTGGAAACCGGATAAAGTGAATTTTGCCTTCCCGTCCACAGATGTTCTGGTTTGTCATTTCTAGGTGTACATCTCTTATCCCTGTGGTCCCGTATGCTGTGCTGCCCATAAGATAGCGATGAATGGTTCTTAGTGTTTGTTGCTCTGCTTGGTCAAAGTCATCAATGTTGTCTGGCTCAAAGTACACTAGCTTGGTGAGTGTTCCTCCTATGTCCATGCCAAATAAAGGCATGGCTTGAAAAACAAGAATACAAATATTAAAACCAGATCTCATAAAATAAAAGAGATTATTATGAACACAAAAGTGACGACGAAGAAACTTTGAAATTAAGGTGCTTCCATGTATTTTCACCAAGTTAGAGATGAATTATAAATTGTTCAACATTCCCTGCATCTTTCTAAGAGTTTATTTAGAGATAAATTAAAGAGTAATAATGGGCCAAGCACAAAATATGAATGATAAAACTTTGCAAGATAAGGGCTCTTTTAGGAAGATTTGTTTTATCATATATCTTAGGTGTTATAACTTGACGTGTACCGAAGCCTCGGCATTCTTTAAACAGCAGCTATCCCTTTCAATGGATACAGCAAATGTGAAGAAAAGAAAAGAAATTTGAGATATATCCTGAACAGTCATGGCAGCCAACTTAACACTCTGGCAAGAATACTTCTTACAATTAATAGATGTCGAGACTTCAGACCTAAAGTTTGTAAACCAAAACTGATGCCTAAGGTAAAAACCTTTGGTGCTTTAAAAAGCATCCCGTGATTCACATGAAATAAATCAAAGACAAATAAGTATTTTTTAAAACCCAATCTTTTTGCATTAAAATTGTGTATAGACCAAAAGATAAACATACAAATCTATATTGTTAAATAAAATTAAAATTATCAGAAAATTTTCTATTGATTAAATTTATAACTTTTTAACAATGGAATTAGTTAAAGTTTTATATAAAAGGTCTTGCTATTTATAAGCCAGTAAAAAATTCTGAAATGCAGGCAGGTTAAATTAACAAATAAATTCTTTTGTGAGTAAACAAGAGACCTAGGATCTACAAATTTTAAGACCAGCCGTTGGACGAAATTCATTTAAAAAAAAAAAGCATTTAATATACTGTGGATAAACTGGAACACCACTAATACACGGGGAAAAAAGCTTGTCCAGTGTCATATCTTAGATTAAATATTTGACAAGCCATGTGTTTCTAGCTTTGTTCTCCAGTAAGATAATTATAAATTCTATAAGCCCAAATGTATCTCCAGGCAACAACTTATTAAGTGTTTCCAAGTTCTAAGGTTTTTAATAGTGTAAGAAACATGGCTTACACATATTTTCTTCCCCAGTAGGAAAGCCAGACCTACTACTTCAGGAAAATCATATGCCTGTCTTTCAAAGGGCAAGAATTTTACATAGGGCAAATTCTTTTTTCAAAATTTTTAGGCAATTTATTCCAATCTTTACCATATTGAAGCTTGAGGGAATAAAGAAAAACTAAAGAAAATAATGAAATAATAAAATCTTTCTTGAACTGGTCAAAGGAATTTTCTTGATTACTCTTGCCTTGTTCATTATAAGATCAATTTGTAATAAATTGTTTATACCTTTTCAATCAAACAACCATTTGTTGCTTTACTATAAATATACTATCAACAATGGATTTCAAATCTTTTTTTCAATGCACTTTCTTCTAAAAATTTTTTTAAACACTACTGGAAAATTGGGTTTTGAAATTTTCTAAATAAGATCACAAGTTTTCATTCTGATCAAGAGGCTTTCATTATCCCATTAGGCTCAGTTTGAAGAAATTTCTCATCATTTCATTGAATTAAATGAAAACTTGCAAACTTTAGAGTTGATAGGTTACAACTGCACAGACCATACTGTTTATTTTCATTTTTATTAGATTTTGAAACTGTTCTGTACATTTCTAGTTTCTATAAAACTACATATAACACTAACAAAAAGCAATTCTATACTTATCATACAGTCAAAGACAAATGAAGTCAATGCACAAAACTGGTACCCAGTGGAATAAGCAACCTATTAGTAAAAAATCACGTTTACAAAAGGAAAAAAGGACCATATTTTTTTTTAAACAATAAAACAATGAACTGGAATTTTATCTATGATAAAGAGATGACAGTTAAAAAAGTTTTTGACAATTTTAATACAGAAAATTATAAAAATAATATCATTAAAAAAAAAGACTAGTCACCTCTTGATAAGAATAAAAATATGAAAACTCTATTGCTTGACGTTTTAAAGGGTTTACACAATGAAAAAAAAAAAAAACAACACCTAAAGAACAAATCTTTCAACTTATTAATGGCCTGCATGCAATGCACTTAAAAATGAATGAATGAAAATTTAGTTTTCAAGCAATTAAATACAAGTATAAAAGACACCACTCTTCCTTTATCACAATGCAGTTGATCTTACATTATTTGAAAAGTACCAAAAACAGGAAACAAAAATAAAATACATATGGAAGTTCATCTGACTTATTCTTTTTAAAAATGTTTTCATCACTCTCAATAAAACAAACCAAATATAAAAAGCAACATTTGATAAAAATTAATTTGACTATATTTATGACAAGAACATAACAGAGATAAGAAAAAAAAATAATAATAATAAATCTAATCAGATTTTGAAGACTTACAGTTACAGATAAAGGTGTGATAAATCAACATCCTGCACAATTGTCTCTTAAAAAGCAAACACTTTTATGCTCCCATAAATTTCCAGAAATACTGTTAACTTTAGACTTGACACTGGCAACACTGGCAACATTGGAGATCACAATAGAGTTCCCATTTTAGCTTGAAGACCAAACACAAGCTTGTGTTGATAATCCAAAGTTTGCAAATAATAAACTGCCAGCTATCGCATTTTGCTGTCACATATGTTTACAGTTTCAAGGCTGCCATGATAAAATCACAACTGAATGCAAATGCTCTTTTATAAGCTCCAAGTAATAGATACTGCCAAGTGTGTCAACAGACTAGATAATATAGATAATTACCACGTGTGTTGGCAAGGTAAAATGATCATTAGACCAAGGCATGACAAACTTGCAAAGCTCATGAAAATTTGATCCTGTGCCCATAATATTGAACTATTTAGTTTATGCCAAACAAGCTGCCATATCTATTTCTCTAGAGAAAGAATGCTTTTTCTAAACAGCATGCTTAAATTGCAAGATATGAAGCTTAAAAGAATATATGATTTATAAATGTAAATCAGGGATAGCTGATAAAAGAAGAGGAAACTTTGTGTAATCTATAAAGCTCTGAACAATACAATCCTCTAACTAAATGGATAGTTTTATAAGAGGCATCAACAGCTTAAAATCATTAAAATACTCATTAGGAAAGCAATTTGGGCCTAAATCTTGAACTGGTGAAACATTCTATTCATTCACAAATGAAGGCTTAAAGACATAGACAACATAATGCTATGCTGTAATGCTCATATACTTGTAAGTATAATATGGTTATCAAATCTATTTTTACTTCTTATGTGCCAGCTGAAAATCTTTATACCAATTCGCCATTTAAAAAAAAACAGATCTATAACAATGTACAACTGATTTACAACTTTGAACTTACAAGGTCTGACATGCGGATCACAGAAAGAATCAGGGCTCCCATTGCGCCTTTTGCCCAGAATGCTCTCTTCTCTTTCTGACTGAGAATTTTCTTCATGTCCATTACTACTTGATTGGTCGCTAGAGTGACCATTTGATATGGTCTGGTCCATTCCCTCAACTTCCAAACCAAACACCACACTCCACCTAGTTCAGTCTATTCCATCTCTTCTTCTGAATTGAGAAAATAGAGTGTTTTGAATTAAAGCACAGTGATAGTCTAGAGGAAAAGGTTAAAACTAAAAGTATTATTATTTTTCACTAATACTTTTAGTGACTATGTTGTTTCCAGATCTGACGCCCGTTGTCACTTTATGATACAGTGGAAACCTCATAATTCGAATTGTATGGGAATCGATTAAATCTTCGAATTACAAAAATGGGTATAACAGAGTCTAAGACTCATTGAGTGAGTGTGTACTGAGCCTACAACGAACAACCCTCCCCTTCCCCCGTTGCTATCAGTATCAGTACAGACTTGCTACTGGCACTTAATTGTTAATGCATCTGCTCCCTTCTTGATTTGTTAGCGCACTGACCAGCCTTTCTTGGGCAGTGATTGGCATTGCTTGCTGCTTGAGAGATGCATGTAGCACTTTTGTGGATATGCAGTGGTATCGACTTCGAATTAAGAGAAGCAAATCAGAAATACTTCGAAAAACGAGTTCAATTCTAACAAAGCCAAAGAGAAAAAAAAACCCTATCATCTTGCAAAATTCGTTTAATGAGAAATTCGAATAATCAGACTTCGGCTTTTGAGGTTTCCACTGTAGTAGATTTTAACCAGGACTTATAGTGGTGGCTGTAGTAATAATGGTGTTACCATAGTAGTAGCAGCAGTAGTACTAATAGAAGGAAGAAGAGGAAAGGGAAGATTATAAGGAGGAAGACAACAACAACAACAACAAAAGAACAAGAGCAAATGGCTGAAAAAGAACAAAATCAATATGTATTTTGAAAATCACTTTAAAAGGGTTGAAAGGTGACCAAATTAAAATATTATTTTAAAAAGTTAGAAAAAATATTTTACTTGTTCAAATGATAATCATTAATATAATCGTTTTTTTTTCTGGAAACAAAATTTATATGAATTGTAAATAAACCAGGATAAATTAAAATAAGCATTTCCAGGTTAAATGGAATGTTTTTAAAACCTTTTCAGGTACCCTGTGATACATATTGATTGTAAAAAGGCAATGATCACATCATGATAATGGTTTAAAACCAAATACTCCATTGTATTTCAGTTTTTTACTCAGTAATTAATATTACAAATCCTTAAAGTTTGAAAAAATATTGAAAGCCTTTAATTTGTCAAAAAAAAAAAAGGCAACAATTTTTAATGGTGTTCCTTATATTGGATGAACCTAATAAACAATTTCCTTTAGTTATAAAGTTATTGTTTCTGAAGGACTTCTGAATGGGTACCGTTCCTCTATCACACTAAAGAGGGTTTTGTTTGAGCAGTCCATAGAAAAAGCTTGGGCTTGGTTTTTGTATCCATAGGTAATAAAGAAGAAAGTTAATGGCATGAAATATTCTTTACCATATCTTAATATTTACTAAATTATGTACCCAGTTGGATCGGAAGTCCTACCATTGTTTCAAGCAAAAAAGATGTATATAAAGCCTTGTAGGCGTACTAAACGTTACTCAAGTTCTATCATTCTTTCATCTTTGTAAAAACTAATTTTCTAGTCTTTCAAAGTAAAAACTTGATCGAGATTAAGAATAGTTTAGGCCCTATAGATCAACCAGATCATGATAAGCCTATATTTTTTTTAAATATATCTTTTTCAATAATCTTTTAAAAAAATTAGATGTAGATTTAGCTTGCACTGGACCAGTAGGGCCTATGGAAAAAAGTCTCAATCTAGAATAATTTTAGATCTAATATAGATCTTGCGTAAAGATCTTAATTAATTGATCTAATGTCTACATTAATTTTTATTAATTCTGGTTCATAATGAAAACGTTTGATAGATCTAGATCTAGATTCTAGATCTAGACCTAGAATCTAGATTACATTAAATTAAAAAGCCTATTTGATTGCTTTCACAACCAGTGACAACACGTTGACATTGGCTTGGGGCATACATTTGAGATATTGAGTACAAAGTCTGAATCAGCTGCAGTCTCAAATAATGAAAACATGGAGCTATCATCCCATTCAAGAAGCTTGAAATCTAGCTCTAGATCTCAAGATCTTCGTCCCTCAGCAAGGCAAACCATTTACTCGTACTTCGGCCCTTTGAGATTTCAATCGCAAGAGAGTAAGTAAACAAACCCGAAATTCGACATCGTTGCTAGAGCCCAACATGTCAGGGACAATAATTTGTATTATAAGCATGAAAGAAATTACCAAACACCCAATACATCACATAATCGGCAATATTTGCTACAAGGTTTTTTAAAATTATTATTATTAATAGTCGTGATTTGAAATTCACACGATATAAGGTTAAGTAGAAAAGAATTGCCCAAAGTAGGTTAGGACACTTATACAAACCTACACTATTGCCAACATCGCCCAAGTAGGCTTGGCCTGCGATACTCAGGTAATATGAAAAGGTGCATGAAAATAAAGAACGAAGAAAAATAAATATTTTGACTGGACACAATACAAAAATCTGATACTGGTGCATGCACTACAAACGCTGCTTGTGTTACTAGGCAGTAATCATAGAATTTAGCAAGTCACTCAGGACGTTATGGAAAAAAAAAGCAACAGCAACAGCACACTTTTTCTGTGAATGACGACTTGGTATAAGCGCTGACGCAACTATAAGCCAAACGTTCGCATCCACAAACGATTATGAACACTTTCAGATATTTCCCTCTCGTAGCCTAATTCAAAACCACTGCTGAGCAATATACAAAACTAAAGCTTTTAACCTTCAGTTCTTACAAATGCTGCAAGTTTAATAAGACTGATAAGCTGATGCATTTATATTGAATAATACAGAGACGAGAATATATATATATATATATATATATAAAACTCTAACTTTATATAATTCTTCCTTTCAATTATTCCAGTGGTCCACCTCCTCTTTAATTTAAAAATACTACCTGTATTTCTCCTCCTCCTCCTCCTCAACCTACTACTACTCCTACTCCTCCTCCTCCTCCTCCTCCTCCTCCTCCTCCTACTACTACTACTACTACTACTACTACTACTACTACTACTACTACTACTACTACTACTACTACTACTACTACTACTACTACTACTACTACTACTACTACTACTACTACTACTACTACTACTGCTACTACTGCTACTACTACTACTACTACTACTACTACTACTACTACTACTACTACTACTACTACTACTACTTCTATTTTTATACCCACATTGACCCACATGGATTATCCTCCTTTAATTAAAACCCTTTAAAACCTTTATTCTGTCGTGGTATGATTTTTTTTTGTGGTCACACTGCCATGAATAGAATATTGGTTTGAAACGTACATTTTTTACTTTTCTGAAAATGACTGAGATATTTCATTCATATTTTACAAATTCGCAATTGTTATGAATATTCTTAATTTAAAAAATTATGTGGAAATCCTCCGCCCCCCCCCTCCCCCTCCACAAAAAAAAAGATGAAAGTGTCGAAAACCGTAAAGATACATGAACTAAAATCATGTGGGCGATCAGTCAAAGAGCTCCCAGAAAACTTAATGCGCATCAAAGAAAAAAAAATGTGAGGGCAAAATTCCACTTCATCAGTTAGCGATGACTTGGGAAAGTAAGAGTTTATAGCAAACAAAAACAATTTTCACAGATCAACCTGTGATAAGCTGATAAAATAAACATTCAGATCACGTTTCACATCATGACTATCGGCGTAAAAAATGAAAATTAATGTCAAAAAGATATTGCATAACTAATGGAAAATTGCGGTCTACATTATAATAAAGGGAATAGAAAGGAAGAGAGAGAGAGAGAGAGAGAGAGAGAGAGAGAGAGAGAGAGAGAGAGAGAGAGAGAGAGAGAGAGAGAGAGAGAGAGAGAGAGAGAGAGAGAGAGAGAGACAGAGAGAGAGAGTATATCACCAAGGCCAGTAAGCTGTATCTGATCTATTGGTCGTGAACAAAGGGAAAAAGAGAAGGGGCGGAGGAAGGATTGACTGATTGAGATTAGGAAGAAAAAAAAATAAAGGCGAGAGAAACGATAGAGTCAACCGGGACCACCATGTAGCTTTATAGTTAATGAAGATGAGACGAAAGAAGTAAATAGGCAGAAACAGAAAGACAAACAGAGGGACAGAATGTTGCTGCTTTCCATATGCAGTTATAAAAGAGACATTCGTTCAGTATTGTAGATGCGCCGACCAAGCATTTTTTTCTCAGCTCTCAATGTGGACACATGAAAAATACATATAGGACGTCACAATACACATTCTTTTTTACCTTTTTACGCGTGGTGTCATATTCAACTAAATACATGACAACATTTCGACCGTGAAATTTATACAAACAGCTGATTTTATAGAAGATGCATGTTGATGACTTATTGAATAGAGCAAAATCGATCTGAAATATGAGCAGGTCTTTCCACTTCAGTAAACGATTTGCATCCATAACCAAGCACAATGGTTTCAATTTAAAAAAAGAAAAGAAAACCAGAACTCTGAATTATTTGCAAACCAAATTTTCTTGTCCATTAACTTTGAATGAACAACATTAGTAAATAAAGTAACTCCAATATGACTGTAATGGTAGTTCAGAAATCGAGCACTTCTCGTGTCAAAGCGCTTCAGGTCTACACCAATTTTGTATGACAAGGCCTACTTGCCAAAGAGATAAGAGAACATCAATGACATAACATTTTTTATATCTAGATTGGAGGTGGAAATCGTAATAAGGTTTGATAAGATTCTCGAAACGCTTCATGGTTAAAAAAAAAAAATTGGCCCAAGATAATATTAGAAAGTTATCGCAAAAACAAAGCCAATTAAATTGACAACAACAATATGATAAAAAAAAAAAGAACCAATGATAAAAACGAAAGAGCTTGTATCAAATTAAGAAATATTGATAGCAATTTTTTTTAAAACGGGCAAAGAATGAGCTCGTAAATTTAGCTTGTCTTCTACAAAGACTCCTACACGCGCAGCAAAATAAAGAAAAAATAAATTGTTGGATTCACCAGGTGAAGAGCAAGGACTTGAAAACTTAAAGGAAAGAAGACCTGCAAAAAAAGCAGTGTGCAAAGAACATTTCTCGGAAACAGAACGACTCCGTACTTTCCTGTACTTCAGTCACTCAGAAAAAATAGATAGTAAATATATTATCTCATAAAATCCTCTTTATCTGTACAGTGTAATGACTTTCATTCTAAGACCTAGGCATAGGATTTGATTATAGCAGGAGGAAAAATCCAACCCTAAAACGAAAAAAAAATCAAAATAGAAAGTATAATGTCCTTGAAAAAACAAAATAATTAACAGTCAAACTAAGATGAACTGACCTAGTCAAATATCATTATCTTCTCATATAACCTATCCGCAACCCAGTTCATCAAAACTTAAATATTGGACCGTATAACCTCAGGACATCGTTCTATATTTTTCTCTACATAATTATGTATAATCGAAGTTATTCTCCAAAGGGTGCGCCTGCACCGTGAAATTGAAAGCTGATTGCAAAATTAAAATAATAAAATTATCAGCTTTGCTGTTCAGGACAAAATTAGTAGTGAGGAGGGCAGCACTTACTAGTCACCACAGAATAATTTTTAACCAATAGATCTAGTAGCCTATCATTTGCAAGATTGAAAGTGCGTCTTAAAAAAAAAAAATGGGAGAATAACAAAAACAGCAACAGCAACAACAACAGCAACAACAACAACAACAACAACAACAACAACAACAACAATAATAATAATAATAATAATAATAATAATAATAATAATAATAATAATAATAATAATAATAATAATAATAATAATAATAATAATAATAATATTAATAGTGAGAAGAAGAAGAAGAAGAAGAAGAAGAAGAAGAAGAAGAAGAAGAAGAAGAAGAAGAAGAAGAAGAAGAAGAAGAAGAAGAAGAAGAAGAAGAAGAAGAAGAAGAAAAGAGAGAAGAGATACATGTACTTAGACAAAGAACGAGAGATAGGAAGGAAGATAGATGAGAGAAAGAAGGAAAGAGTGATAGGCAGAGATAGAAAGAGAGAGATAGAGGAATAGAAAAGAGAGAGAGAGAGAGAGAGAGAGAGAGAGAGAGAGAGAGAGAGAGAGAGAGAGAGAGAGAGAGAGAGAGAGAGAGAGAGAGAGAGAGAGAGAGAGAGAGAGAGTCACATAACTTTTTTCCCCGAGTCCGAACTATGTGGTGAATAGAGTATAACTCAGCCGGATTGAGCTAACGAGAGGTAATTTAAGTGTACAAAAACATCATGAGATCAAAACTCTCGAGATTGTTTAATGGACCAATGCTATTCTGAAACCAAATATTTCCTACCACATACACTGGTCTCAATCTCAATCTCGAGCTAAAAATCGACACTGCCTCTCTATCACTGTAGTCACCCTCACACGTGATAGATCACCTGGACCGCTTGATCTGATCACGCGAGAACACGCCATTGCCTGTCAACAGAGCACGAACTGACCCGAAAAATAAGCCGTGGGTTGACTGGAAGGCCGATCGGGTAAGTGCGGCACTGACTAAAAATAATAAACATGACGAAGCATAACAGTACCCAGCTTTGGTCTGAGCACGTTACATAATGATTTGTAAACCTTGGGTGAACCTAATCAGGACAATCCTGTGTGAAACTTGAAATAACAATTGCGCAGGCAGTAACTGTTGTTGTCTGATAAAAACTTAATATTTCAAATGATTGTAGATTCATTTACTGGAGGCATAGAACTAGCTATGTGACAGAGGAGAAGCTTGCATGGGATTTTCGCTCTGTTTGAAACCTCAACAACCTTATTTACTCGAGTGTGCTTGAAAACTCAACAACCTTCTCTACTGAGTTCGCTTGAAACCTCAACAACTTTCTCCTCTCGAGTTCGCTTGAAACCTCAACAACCTTCTCCTCTCGAGTTCGCTTGAAACCTCAAAAACCTTCTCTACTCGAGTTCTCTTGAAACCTCAACAACCTTCTCATCTCGAGTCCGCTTGAAACCTCAACATTTTCCACCCGGATCCGCTTGAAAAGTAACAACTTTCTCTACTTGAGTCTGCTTGAAACCCAATAACCTTCTCTACTCGAGTGTGCTTGAAACCTCAACAACCTTCTCCTCTCGAGTTCGCTTGAAACCTCAACAACCTTCTCCTCTCGAGTTCGCTTGAAACCTCAACAACCTTCTCCTCTCGAGTTCGCTTGAAACCTCAACAACCTTCTCTACTCGAGTTCTCTTGAAACCTCAACAACCTTCTCCTCTCGAGTTCGCTTGAAACCTCAACAACCTTCTCTACTCGAGTTCGCTTGAAACCTCAACAACCTTCTCATCTCGAGTTCGCTTGAAATCTCAACAACATTCTCTACTCGAGTTCTCTTGAAACCTCAACAACCTTCTCCTCTCGAGTTCGCTTGAAACCTCAACAACCATCTCTACTCGAGTTCACATGAAACCTCAACAACCTTCTCATCTCGAGTCCGCTTGAAACCTTAACATTTTCCACCCGGATCCGCTTGAAAAGTAACAACTTTCTCTACTTGAGTCTGCTTGAAACCCAACAACTTTCTCTTCTCGAGTTCGCTTGAAACCTCAATAACCTTCTTTACTCGAGTCCGCTTGAAACCTCAACAACCTTCTCTACTCGAGTACGCGGCAGTCCGGAATCTCGCCGCGTATGTTATAATGACAATATTATCAATCCTAAATCGTCGAGTTTCTCTTCGAGAAACGTCTCTACATAAACTCATCAGACTTGAGATTCATTGACTAACCAAACCGATCAACCTCAGTTTACGAGATCTCAGCTCTGATTAGTATGGGCTCGATAAAGTTTTTCGAGGTATTTTTAGCCGAGACAGCAAATTCATATCAAGCCAAGTAAGGTTTGATCGACTGGGATGGAATCCAATCCCACCCACCACCGAATGATTCATCCTAGTAGAAACCCGAACCTCCATAATTGACGGTCAATTACTCTTTACTAAATAGGCTTTCTAACGCTCCCAAGGATGCCTCATCCGTTATTCAAAACAGCAAACAAGCCCCCGTTAGGTAGGGTAAGAATCAAGAATACGCCTTAACCTCGTGAAACAAAGGCGTTGCACAGTTGCACACCCGAAAGAGAAAGTAGAAACAGACCACAAGACGGAAGAGTTATCACATTAATATGCGTTAACTCCCTTTTAAATACAATCCCTTCTGCAACCATCAATCCAAATATCGTTTTAAAGTAAAATATTGTGTTAAAAGCTAATCAGATGGATACAATTAAAAACAATGATCTGATCACTTTCAATGACAGATTGTAAACGTTTGATCCATGCAATCTCTTTATGAGCAAGGGCTATAATATTAAACTCACAAACTTGTCCATCGAAAAATTAACCACCTTTAGAAGTGTTATTGCTACCACTGCTGCTGCTACTACTACGACTACGACTACTACGACTACTACTACTACTACTACTACTACTACTACTACTACTACTACTACTACTACTACTACTACTACTACTACTACTACTACTACTACTACTACTACTACTACTACTACTACTACTACTACTACTACTACTACTACTACTACTACTAGTACTACTAATGCTGCTGCTGCTACTGCTGAAGGCTTCATGATTTGACAGTTATGCGAGCAAAGCAGTCCAAGCTGAAGACACAAGGTTAAGAAGCTGTCAAATGTCGGTTGAATCTTAATGTTTTGTGAATCAATTGTTTTAACTGTAAGATAATTCTTGGTAATAGATTGATGATAGCGACGTTTCATTTATCTCCATAAAATAAACTAAATTACAAAAAAAGACAACAGGTAGCTCTGTTAAGAACTATTGAGCATTAACCAAGGGCCAACTTTTATGATAAAAATCGAAGCGGCAGAGGTTTTAAACCAAGCAACTTCATCACCTCTCTTCATAGGGAGACAATTGTATCATGCTATATGCACTAGGAAGAACAATAAATGATAAAGCTCGTAATTCTGCCTATAAAAAGCTTTATCGGAGCCTAAAGCACCATCTCCTTAAAAGTAAAGCACCTTTTTAAAAATCGTGCTCAAAACGTGAAAAATATTCCATGAATGTGGGGCTTTACCTAAACGAAAACATTTTCTCATAGGGATTGTTCACGGAACATTAATTTTTTTCTTCCCTAGTACATTAGTAAAGGACTGGTTAGAATTTCTATATGAGCGAGAGATGATTTGCTTTTTAATGTTAGTTGATTCCTTTCCAGACCACTGGCCATTGGCCAGTCTGCTTCAATGATTTTGTCCGCCACATTTCGTTTAATTTAGGCCAAACTATAAAGTTTTACTTGTTGTTTACACAACAAGCGAGGGCGGTATTTTAAAACATTTATTAGAAATGTATCCTGCTCATGCTATTCATAATGAGCCGATTGAGTTTTTCCGAACTGAGAAAAACTGATACAAACATTAACTTTTTTTTTCTTCAAGATAAAATACCAGCTTGACCTTTTCAGTTCAAATTTGGCTGATAATTAAATGTTTGAAGTCCGCTAACCGGGATTT
Organism: Elysia crispata; assembly: GCA_033675545.1. Lineage (NCBI taxonomy): Eukaryota > Metazoa > Mollusca > Gastropoda > Plakobranchidae > Elysia > Elysia crispata. The sequence continues at coordinate 52,341 of JAWDGP010006989.1, forward strand.
AACCTCCACTCTAATGTTTATGACTGTCAAATTTCATAGTTCTTAGCCTCAGAGTCAAATGGTATGGCAGGCTCTTCTCAAGAGAAAAAGACCAAACTACATAAATCTTTCGATTGTTGTATTAATTGCAACAAGCATTGATATTGGTCAATATTTTACTCTGATGTGGCCTTTAGACTATACATGTATAATATTTTGCCATTAAATTTAATGCGGCGAGGACGGGTAATTTCTATTCACCGGAAAAAGCAACAGATAGTCGAAATGTTGGTGGTTTTTTACATAAAATTCATATTTTATTATTACAAATCTTACATCTATCAAACATCTGGAATATTTATGCAGCTTTCATAATGAAAGTAACTGCCGACTAAATAGAAAGCCACATCCTTAACCCTCCCGCACCCCCTTCTATCACATGCATACAGATTACAATTTCTTATTATTACGTAAATAGGTACTTTATACGTTTTTATGAGACGCAAATACGCCATATTATAACTACCATAAGAAATAATACCAAAAAAAAACAACCATACCACCTGTACCACGAAAAGAAAAATTAAAAAAAGGCACTGGCAACAACAGATCCCCCCCCCCCCCCCCCCCAAAAAAAAAAAAAAAAAAAAAAAATACAAATAGTAAAAACGACATGAACAACAATGAAGCTAACAAAAAAAAAACCAAAACAAAACAAAAAACCTAACCAAATAACCATACAAAAAACAACAACGAAAAAAACAAAACAACCAAAAAAAAAATAAAAAATAAACAAACCCCATATGCCAAAAACAGCCAAACTAAAAACAATAATAACTGTATTCTTACCTGGTGTTTGAAGAGAATAAAAAACTAGCCCAAACCTAGAAATTAGAGTGGCAAGAAGGAGAGCGTTAAAACCAGCTAATCTGTGGTCACCTTTCAGACCGTGTTATTATATCTCTCTGTGATCAGAGACTGTCTCGCAAGGAGCGAAGACGCTTGGGAAGTTCTTTAAAAAATGAAGTATAAAAAGGATGGCTCCTTAACCTCTCTCAGACTTCACAGTTTTAGCTAACCTCTTAAGCTGCTCCCTATAGTCAATACCCTCACAATTATCTTAACCAAACAACATTAGAAAACAGGATCGGGTTTCTCACGCGAAAATGAAACTTGATGCGGACGAGAATGGTCATTAATTGTTAAAACAACCCATATGATGCACCATCTGTTCATTGCTTCATATTAAAGGATAGATTCGTAACACGCTGAGGCGGGCTGGTTGCCTCTCTTGCTGACTTCTTGTTGCGCAAATGGCCGTCAAGGTGTTTAATTGAGGGACATACAATAACACAGAGAGAGAGAGAGAGAGAGAGAGAGAGAGAGAGAGAGAGAGAGAGAGAGAGAGAGAGAGAGAGAGAGAGAGAGAGAGAGAGAGAGAGAGAGAGAGAGAGAGAGAGAGAGAGAGAGAAAGAGGAAGGAGTTAAAAGAGACGTACAATCTTACTCAATGTCATACGCTTAACGGCATAGTAAAGTGTTTCGGCGTGACAATGGTGTGACCAAACTTAACTGGTAACGAACAATGAACCCTCGTAAAGATAACTATCAAGTAATTGTCCCATACTGCATGAAGTCTCCTGTTGATCAGAGGGAATTCGGATTCTTTTTATTCAATGTCAAAAGAAAATCTGTGCTTAACGTCTAAAAAATGAGTGTATTGATTGTTGACATCACGAGGTTTGTTTACGAGCTTTTTCTAGGACACCGATCTTGGGTTAAGAGACTGTTAGTCAGAATGGAGTTAAGTTTGTCCAATTGATTTATCAATCCAGTTTGTTCAACCGCAACAAAGTTAACTCCGACCTGGATGTCGGAGCACAGGCCAAATATTCCAACGCACGCCAGTGCAGTGTTTCATCCCTATATTTAACATAGTTCTGTTATATACATATTCGGAATAATAGCCTATCAGCACAATTTTCAACAAAGCGTCAAAAGCTTTTAAAGGCTCACTGGTTGATAATTTTTTTATTACCAGGCTACCGGTAAGCCAAGCTGTTTGAAACCCAATACACCTGTGATGTGCATAACAAAGGTAATGTTTAAATGTCGATATCTTTGGTTAGGTATCAGTTAAAGCTTTGACAAAATTAATGTCGTTTAGGGTTGAATCTAGCCCAATCAGTCCTATCTTTTGCCTTAATAAAATATTCAACGTCCTGCATTTGAACTTAATTTTATTGATACTGAACTAAATTTACTAAAGTTGATTTTTAAAAAAATCTTCTTCGCAGTTTTTACAGGCGTTTACATTACAACTCTTCCATCCTGAGATACGAAGGGCTGATAACTAAAAATTGCTGTCGAAAGGGTTTGGAACATCATCTGCTCAACCTAAAAGAAGTTATTGATGTCGAAGAAAATCAGAGAGTGAGTAGAAAATGCACAAAGAGTGAACATTCTGCATAAATAGCAACCATGATCTCTGTCCAATAATAAAAAGCATTGATGTCTACAGGATGACCATGAATGTAACGCATTTTACGTTTTAAAAATTTTTTTTTTTCAGATTGGAAATAGCACACCTCTGAGCTGTATTGGTATAATCATCCTTGCCTGAAAATAGCTTAGGTTCCACAGTGAAGACGCCACTTTATTGGTGGTTTAAGCACAAAAAAAATTATTGATAGATGGGTTCTAACTAGGTAGAATAACTCTTTGTAAGATCACATTCTCAACCAATTTTACAACAAATGAGCTTTATCAAACAGTCTGTCAGCTCTCATTAATTTGAACTTTTCGGATTTAGATAAATACATCGCTTTCCAACTAAAAGTTGAAGTAATTAAACAAAAGAATAGCAACAAAATAGCTAGCGTAATAATCGAGTACAAGACAGTCAGTGCAATGCTGTGCCCTGTAGAAATCTTATAGAATCATCTACCCCTCAAACAAACGAGCTCTTTTTCACTTATAATACTACAATAAAAAAATTAGTTGTCTTACTTATTTCACTATCGTACTTGACACTATAGCTAACTAGTTTAACTTCACTTCAAAGATATTCTAATTAGTGCATTTATTATCTAACAGGCCTATCAGTTATTAAGAGATAATTAGTCCAGCACTATCAATTCTCTAAACCAGCTGTTTGAACTACAAGAAAGATAACGCGAGACCTGACGTTTCCCGCTAAGTTTTTATGGTCTGGTTGCCTTTAGCACAGAATACCATTAGTCTATCTCAATCAATGTGGGTGCGATTCAAAAGGGCCTGGACTTCTAGTTAGAGCATCCTTCCACCCATACAAATTGTAATATTGCGAAGAAAAAAGTTATATTTGATCACTTAACGGCAGAGCCCGGCTGACTCTGTAGTGAAATTTCCGATAAAGAATTATAATCAAATAAAAGAAAATTGGTTTCGAGCTCCACCGTTTAGTAATGAGTTTGTGGAATGGCCATTACAACCTTACTATGAACTGCCTGCTCTAAAAGATCTTGATGTCCCTGAGCAAGTTAATCATGTAATAGACGGACTATTTCAAGTCATCATTAGATCAATTAACTAATTAATATTTTCCCTTAGACTGGAAAGACTGGATATGAATTAGACCCCTATATGTCAAGTCTTTCTTATAAAAATCTTTCCAGATTTATCTATACACCTAGTTGAGACATGCTTAAAGCACTTTTTTTCCGAGGCCCTTTCCGCTACTACTATCAAAAGAATGACTGATCCAGTCCAGAGTAACAGTGTATTAAATAGAGGTAGAAAGAAGAGATAGTTATTTTTAGCTCCATGGTGTATTCAAAGGACTTTTCTCTCATGAGACTGGCAGCTGAGGCGCTTGACCAGAGTGTAATGCACGTCACCTTTCTAGTCACAGATGTGCTTTCTTAGCCCTTAATACGTTAATACACGGACTACATTCTTAGGCATATAGGCTTTCTGTGTTAAGAACCCTCCCCCCCCCCCCCCCCCCCCCCAACAAAAAAACAAACAACAAAACAAAACAAAACAAAAAAAAAACAAAAAAACGAAACAAAACAAAAAAAACGAACACCCCACCCCCGTAAGCAAGGGAGGTAAAAGATCTTCTAATCAATATACACAATAACCCCCCCCCCCCCCCCTCTCTCTCCCTTTTTTTAGATTAATATTGGCCTACGTTTTCGATGTAATGCTTTCTGTTTGATACAGTATCCGTTCGTACTTATCTAATGACGTGTGAACAGATGTACCCTTAAACTTTCCCCTTTCCGTTTCCTTTCTAAGTTTTTTTTTAAAAAGAATACACAAAAAGAAGATCAATGAAAGAATTTTTTTTATCACTGAATACTGCTTAGTGGACGGCGATTTAACTGTTACTTATCGCTGCCTTTTTTTTGTCTTTGTATTTTGCTTTCCATCAATGTCTAACACTTCTGATCTCCATCAATTTCCGAGCGATCATTGTTATCCGATTAAGACGATAAAGTGGTGATTCGAAGGTAAGCAATGACAACAATATGAATTTAAAAATATTTGTTTATCTATTTATTACGAGAGTAAAAAATACCAAATATAACTATTTTTGGACACGTATCAAACAATGAAAGTAAAATTTCGGTAATGATAAAAAAAGCAAGAGACAAAATATGTAAAGAAATGCTACTCTGGTAGATATTGGTCGTAGTTAGATGAAAAGAGTTTTGTCCCTTCACAGGAGGTCTTAACCATTTATAACTTCCTATGCTTCAGGAGCCTTTTCCGATTATTGTCCCCATCCTTAATGTTTCTCTACAAAATAGTCTTCAATTCACTAAAATATTGCCGGGTGGTTAAATAGATAGACAACGAGGAAATAAATGCTTAAGAAAAATAACATGCATACAGACAAAAAAGCATGAGAGAGAGAGAAAGACAGAAAGAGCAAGAGAGAGAGAGAGAGAGAGAGAGAGAGAGAGAGAGAGAGAGAGAGAGAGAGAGAGAGAGAGAGAGAGAGAGAGAGACACACACACACACACACACACGGGAAAAAGAAATGGAGAAAGCAATTTAGAAACAAACAGAGACAGACAATAATCGCGTGAGAAGGTAATTAAGATGGAGAGAAAAGGAAAGAAAGATAGAGAAAATAAAATTGGAAGAAGAATAAAAAGATGAGGATAGAGAAAATCGAATCAGCAGATTATATATGATTGTTTCGCTAGTAAAACAGATCTTACAAGAATGAAGAGACATTTTAAAAAATGTAAACCTAAGCTACATTTCACTACTTACACTTGCAGTATTTGTCACATTATCTCTGCTGGCCATCTCTTGATCTCCTTCGTTGTCTTTTTTCTTTTTCTACACACACACACACACACACACACATATATATATATATATAGGCCTAATTCTTGCAGTAATCATTATTCCCTGCCTCTTAGTCTTACCCCATGCCAACCGCTCTGTCAGGTATTTGCAACCTCTTTGTTGGCTCCGTGTACAATCTCAATTTTTGTCATTGGTCTCCGTAATACTGTCTCTCTATTTGATTTCTTTATCATTTTCTTCAATTCTTCTTATCCTCAGACTCAACTCCTATGACCTCTAGCATCTTCATTTACACTAAACTAATACCGTAAGATTGATCGCATGAACTCTAACCTGCGCTTTATAATTCTTTACAGAATTAGTAGTCACTGGTAGAGACATAATTCTTGTTTTTATAATCAGTTAAAAATCCTGACCATTGCATGTTCTATCGATTCCCAACCAATCCACCTCTTGATGGATATCTTTTCCGCGCCAATAAGGGAATACCAGTCCTTTTCCAGCTAATCTAAATAAAGCTAAACATTTTTCCCCCAATGAATCCAGTCTAATTTCTTTATGATTGTTTAATTCCCATGCCCCCCCCCCCTTTTCAAAACAATTCCACTTGAAGCTGATCATGCTATTCGCCTAAATCCGTTTGAAGTTGAAAATTCTTTCCCGATTCATCTTACTTCAAACTGAATATTTATATAATATTTTTGTTTTGATTTTTATAAGTCAACACATTTCAAATCGGGTATGCTTTGCGAGTCCGACCACTTTTAATTGAATTTTGTTTTAAAATCAAACCACTTTAGTTTAACGTATTTTCCACTTAAGTTTATTTAAGATTGAATACGCTATACACGCCATTTACTTTAATTTGAGTAATTATTTTCCCCCCATTTAAATCTTAAAGGTCTTGAATGTAAAATCTGTTGTAATGGTCACATTATGACGAAGAAATTTGTCAAAATTGTCTCTCACTTATCTTCCTTGGATATTTTATTCATTCTAGATAAAGAAGAAAGTATCGCAAACGATCACATTGTATCCATTATAATTTACCCTGCAGATTGGGAAATGAATAAAAAAAAAAAAGATATATTTCCAGATTCTCAACGTACACCTGGGCAAGTGCTGAACATTTTATCTAGCCAAACAAAAGCTGAGATCGAGCATACAGCGAACGATGATGATTATCAATTCAGTAAACAGTTGTTACATTCACACATTTCTACCAATACATTTTTGCGTGCTAAAATAACAAGAACTTCGTACTTCTCTAGAACTAATTGCCAGATGGATAAATATATAGACAACGAGGAAAGAAGTGCTTAAGAAAAATAATATGCACACAGACAAAAAAGCAGAAGAGAGAGACAGAAAGACACACAGAGAGAGAGAGAGAGAGAGAGAGAGAGAGAGAGAGAGAGAGAGAGAGAGAGAGAGAGAGAGAGAGAGACAGAGAGAGAGAGAGATAGAGATAGAGATAGATAGAGAAAGCAATTTAGAAACATGCAGAAACAGACAATATTCGTGTTAAAAGGAAATTAAGATGAAAAAAGAAGAATAGACTTTTGCTTGACAGGATTATCTGAAGCCTTTCTGGAGGACCAATCATATCTTTCCCCCATCCTTACATAATCAGTTTTGCGACTGAAGTTACCAATGCTCTTTAAAAAAAATGCTGGGCCATAGAGGACTGCATGATTTTGTTAGCACAAGTCGGTAAAGCGTCGGACCGACAATAAGAGGGCCCAGGGGTCAAGTCCCGAATAAGCCATCAGGTGGTGGGATCGGATATCATCCAAACTGCCTCACTCTAGGCTTGGTGAGAGCCATTCTTTCTGGAAAAGCTTTCCGAGCAACTCAGGGAAGAATAGAAATATGATGCCGCGCCGATCTCATTTTGCTCAAGAAAGGATCACTTCAATTATAGTCCACAAGTTTGCGCCGCCTTCAACGGAACCTACAAACTTTGAAACAAATCATGTTTTTTTTTTTACAATAAAACAATAACAACAACAATAAAAAAACAACAAACAAAAATAACAAAAAAAAACAAAAAAAAAAAAAAACAACAACACACATACACTCACACAAAAAAGCAACAAAAAACAAAAGAAAAAAGCAGCAAAAACAACAAAAAAAAAAAAAAACCAAAAAAAAAAAAAAAACCAACAACAAACAGATCAATTAAAAAACAACAAAAAACAAACACAAAAGGCTAGAATTTGAAGAAAGAGGTGTTTATTCAGCTAACTGCCGTCGATGAAGGATGTACAACGTATATTACTATTGTTATGTCAAGGTCCTTGACACCTTGCCCTATCTTCCCAATCGCCATTAAAACAATACACATTATATGTCACTTAAAATAACTGGAGCTTTCTCATATACTGAAAATATATTAAAAAAAATAAAAATACAATAATATCGGGTATTATTCATTTATTTAAGGATTTCGTGTTGTGATTTAAACTTGTTGAAGTCCTTTACTATGGCAGTGTTTTCACATGGGCACTCATGCCAACAGGAGAAGAAAAAAAAATAAAACTGGTTCACACTTCTTGGCAGATCTATGGCTTTTTGAGATTCTTTAAATTTTCCCATGGTAAGAAAAAAAAATAGATTCTCCGTTAGCAAACACTTACATTTAGCTTTAATACCAACAAACAGATAGTAGATTTTAAAGTTATGAAATAATTATCCTAAAGAACGAAAAAAAATCATTAAGCTTTCATCTTTAAAAAAAAAAAAAAGAAAAAGAAAAGAAAGAAAGATAAACTCAGATATCTAAGACTGCTATAAGTTGCCAAGCTCAACTCACGTATATAATGAAATTTGAATAGGTATTCTATATTATACAAGAGGAAATGTTACTCAGATACGCCTATGCTAAAAACAAAAGACAATCTGAAAATTGTTGGGTTTGGAATACATCAAAGTTTTTTTTTTTAAAATACAAACACATGGTGAGAAACATCAAACGCCATGTGCGTTTTCTCTTTCGTGTGAATAATATATATATATATATATATATATATATATATATATATATATATACATATAAATCGAATTCATCGAAGTTGAAAACGAAAAGCAAAAATAACAAAATATTTGAATCTAAAATACTTCTTACCAAAACACATGTGTTTTCAATATTGAATAATTTGTTCGGTCTAGGTGGTAGTAAAAAGTTTTCAGCAAAATAAAAATATGCCCTCTTGGTGTCTAAATAAATATTTCTTAGATACATGCAATTCACCTCTGTTCGGTATAGTCCTGTATTTAATGACTTTTAATACCTTAGTCATAAAAGATTAAATCATGAATAGTATGAAGAAGTTGAATAGGAGGTTTTGAAAGGATTCAGTGCAAATACAACAACGATAAAAATAGCAAAAGCAACATCAACATCACATTTTCTCGACATGTAATAATAGAGATAATTGTATATTCTGAAACTCCCACTTAGGAACTAGAAACTGGTTTTGATTTAGACACGTGAACAAAACAGTAAAGCGACTGGAAAAAAACAACAACAACCAAACAAAACCAAACAGGCTTGATCAAACTCGATAGTAAGGTTTTCTTCACTACTTAAAATTTGGACGCATAAATAAAATAATACAAGAAACTATGACATTTTGAATTGAATGTATATGAAGTGAAATATTTCTTGCTAAATTGTACATGTATCGGAGGAAAACAGTCTCAATTCTTATCTGTGTGTGTGCTTGGTGCGTATGTGTGTGTGTGTTTATAATAACTTCCATGCGGCACATTATTTAAGTATGTAGATATGATAAAGAAAAAGATAGCTTATTTACTTTTTGAGAATGGCCACTGCTATTGAGATACATCTTTTCGCTGGCCAATGACACTCAATTAACCAAACAGCTGAAGAGAAGAAACAAAGGGCCTCAATATACTGACAAGTGATAGATGTATAGTTTTATCAACAATACCGTTGCTAGCAACTCTTGCCTGAATCTAGAGTAAATAAATAGTATGAATAATTACAATAAGAGTGATATAGATTATACAAACGTACTGTAGGTAGTTTATATATATGAACCGTATTGCACTTCGTGGATTAAATAACAATGAATCGTTTCATTGAATATAATATCATATTTACAATTGCATAATTAGCCGTATATTCGTATATTGAGAAAAAATTACAGAAATAAAAAGCGTTAGGTGATGCCAAGGTGTATTGCTGTAAATAACACATACTTATACCATAAAATTGATGAAACGGCCAAACACATAAACAATAAAAAGCTATGTAGTTACTTAAGAAAGCTGACGAAATATTTACGAATTATTTACGATAGTGAAAGTGCCGTAAATTCTAATATAGTTAAGAATAATTCTGAATTGCGACAACTCGTTATAGACAGGAGAAAAGGCGAAACGAATTAATAAAATTTATGTATGGATTGAAAATGAAAGAAACTAAACGTTATGTTGCTACAACATCACTATTTAACGCATACAGGTCTCATCTCAATGTCTTATTCCCCTTCTTCGTCTTTCAATTTTCATATTCCCTTAACCCTTCTCTGTGCGAGGGCCTGCGTGTTGTACACAGATGTCTTTTTCTCTTATTGTCTCAATGTCTGACGATCAAATTATCTGCCTGCTTTTGTCTGAATGTGTCTGCTTCGCTGTCTCCGTCTTTCTTCTTCTATTTCTTCTTCTTCTCTCTCTTCCCCTTCCCCCACGACGAGTATCAATCTTACCACGACAGGCAAAATACGCCGCCTAACTCATAAATCTGACTTGTGCACATGTGTCAGAGAAGTCTGTGAGTCTGCCACAAACAAAGCTTAAATTTTAAAAGGCACGAAGTATCCCGATGATTCCAGAACTACTAACGATCTAGTCGTTATAAAACATTGAAAAATAAAAAGTTTGAGAATCCTAAAACATTCTTCGAATAACGCAGATCTATTCCTTGATAGAACCTGGAGTCATATTCATATTAGAACTGAATATGCTTGTGTGCAAACACTGTTGGTATGTGGTTAAATTGTACCGAAGAAGACACTCAAACCGCAGTTCTAGACCTCTGCAAAACTAGTCATTGACGGAAGTGCTGTTTGCCGGAAGTCCCTGCTGCTGTCGCCATCTAGCCAAGCGGTGAGCAAACCAGTGCTGTGAAAGGCAAAAGTTAAAAATGATTAAGTATTTAGTAAATAATAAGAGCGCATTGTATACATTAAGCTTTTGATATCCATTTCTAAACATTGTTCACGATACGCAGTTTTACTGAGTACCAGGTACCAGCAGAGTTCCGTGCAAAATAATCCTTGATTGAAATAAAAAACAAAACAAAACAAAAACAAAACAAAACTTCAAGAACAAGAAAACAACAAAAGTTAATAAAAAAAAAAACCTCAACAACAATAAAACAAGGTATAGCAGGAATTTGCAAAGCTCAACATTTTTTGAACATGGCTTTTTTATGTCAAATACAAACTGCTAACTAACGAGTTAAGACAGGAACAAAACAACAACCTCAAATAAACAGTTAACTTCTTTATCCCTTAGCATGTAATGTATTTTTAAAACCATCCTGATCGTACTTTTGTCCCCCCCCCCCCCAAAAAAAAAAAAAAAAAAAAAAAAGACGATTCGATTAAATTTATACGTGTTCCTTCATAATTTCACACACAATATATTTGGAAACTGTACTTACTTGCATTTCACACGTTAAACATTTCTATTTCTTACACATGGAAGAGTAGGAAAAAAATCAATACCTATTTAAGGTGGTATAAATTCTAGGTATTTGAAAGAAATTTGGTCTTCCGCAAATTTTAATTATGATTGTTCAACTGAGATTCAGGTGTATCTTATATGTGCATAATTAGATAATGAAGGACGGTGCGAAGAAGAATGCGGAAAAAAAAAAAAAAATTTACAAGTTACAGCTAACATTACAGTTTTTTCATCCCTTTCACTCTTCTTCTTCTCCTTCTTTACTTCCTCCTCATCCTCGTCCCGTCCTTTTTCAGTATTTTTTCTTTTTTTTTCCCCACCACCTTCATCATCATCATCATCAACTATTTCTTCTTCTTCTTCCCCTAATCCAATCCATTTTCTTGCCTTTCAATAACGTCCCTTGTTTTTAAGTAGAAGAGTGAGTGCATTGTCTATAAATAGAAAACAACAGCAGCAGCAGCAGCACCACCACCACCAACAACAGCAGCAGCACCATAGAAAAGACTTAATGAAAGTTGCGTGTCCCGTGTCTGCCGTAAAATTTAGCAAAATATACTGCGGGTATTTTATTGAAAGGTAGCCCACATTACTTTGCATAAACTTTTTCAAACCTACTTAAAATAGTAAATAAACCCTTATACCGAATTTTTACTTCTAATAGGTCCTCCCGTCTTCCAGAGATCAAGTCGGGGGAATTTTCTTTTTTAAAGCAAGACTTGATACTGCTAATAATTTCGATTAGACTAAGATATCACCTTTGGGTACCCTGAGATTAAGATAAGCGGATGGAGCTACGTCAAATTATTTCTGTCAGAAGTCCAGGGAATTGCCGAGATGTATCTGAGCGGATGGCATAGCTGATTAGCCATGATATACCTGGTCACTGAGATAAGAGCTTAGACAGGCATGATATACCGGGTCACTGAGATAAGAGGTTAGCCAGGCCTCCACTGGACGAGAGGGCTCAAGAGTTGAGATTTCAGAAATCCGACCGTCGTGCCAAACGGGACAACCCATTAGTGGAAATTTATATCAATTATTGTAGACTATTTGAAAAGCAAAACACTCCCCCCCCCCTCCCATTAACAATATTGAAATAGTCTGTTTTTCAAATTGAAGGGGCACCAAAGCATTAGAACATCATGAAAATTCCAAAATTGTCCTGCGAATGCACTAAATCAAGATAGTGATGATGAGAGAGAGAAAGAAAGAAAAAGAAAGAGAGAGACAGAGAGAGAGGGGGGGGGAGCAGAAGATAGAAAAGGAATAAAAGATCAGAAAAGAAAGAGAGGGAGAGTGAGCAGGAGAGAGAAAGAGAAAGAAAGAAATAACAGAGATAGATAGATAGATAGATAGATAGATAGATAGATAGATAGAGATAGAGTTAAAGAGAGACAGAAAGAAAGAAAGAGAGAGAGAGAGAGAGAGAGAGAGAGAGAGAGAGAGAGAGAGAGAGAGAGAGAGAGAGAGAGAGAGAGAGAGAAAGTTCAAATTTGAGATCAGCTTTATTTTCAGCCTCTTCTAATCGTATCCTCACACATGCTGTTGCAATGTTTGAAATGTCGCTTTGCGTAAATGCTGCCCGCATCTGTTTGATACGGAGCCCCGTAACATTACACGGACGGCATAATGGCGTTTGGATCATATTGTGAGAAAAAAATTTATTATATCTTCATTTTATTGAGCGACTGGATTTTTTCATAGCATCTCAGTGGGAGACTGTTATGTGAAAGGATTAATAAAGAAATAAATATCGAGTTTCACAAACACAAGCAAAGTAAAGGTTTTTGCAAAAAGAAGTTTCAAAATTAACAGACTAAGGGTAATAAAAGTTTATGTATTGTTTAGCAGAAAATTAAGGTTATTAAAAGCGAATGAAATAAGTTATCGATTTTTACCAAAAAATATGAAAGGATTCTCCACATTGGTTATCTGACAAATTATACAGGAAAGCAATTTGTGCAAACGTATCTTTTTATGCAATCTGAAAATTCTAATTTAGAATATGATATCGAATTATGGGGTATTGCTTTCGTGACCATATTATTTCAATGTTTTAGACTATTTTTTACCAGCTATAAAAAGTGGGCGAAATGTAGTGAAAATTAGTACACTTAACATTATTTGTAGGCCTAAAGAAAAAAAATCAACAAATAAATATAACATTTAAAGCGGAATTTTTATCAGTGTTAGGTAGGCTTCATGTTTTCGTAACTGATGAAGCCAATAAAGGCGAAAAGTCTCAATGTAATTTTGAATTATGTTATCTGCTTTGTCCATATAAGTTCAGCTTGGGTGATTGTTTATAGCTTAATTTAAGTCTACACTACAAATTCTATTGCCAAAATTTTCAATATCGTCATATTTACTATCGTCATAATAGTTTAGCCGAAATCGCTAGCGATACAAGTTTTACACTAGGTAGTAGCGGGTTCTTGAAATGTTGCCGTGTAAATGAGCGCATCAGAGCGGCTAGTTTGAATGAATAGCAACACTGCGAAGTGCCAGCAAGACAGCCCTTGCTTAGTTCGCAATTATTTATCGTCTCCTAGGCCTATGTGTTTCTCAATCTTTTACAAGGCGACTGCACAGCATTCTATTCAGATAATTGCCGCACGTATTGGGACTTACTTGGTATCTACAGCATTATACCGAATGTTACATTGTAAAGGTCTACTGCATTCACGTAAATGTTAATGTGCAACACGACTGCAGAATTCTTAATTACTCTGCTGAGCTGGTTTTCTTTTTAAATTCAACCTTGTACGGATTATTTATATATTAAGACTTTCATAGCGCATTTGAAACGTGTTAGCATTTTTCAGTGGTTATAAAATATGATGAAATGAATAGCAGTGAAGATATAAAATTACGGATGTGAAACCGAAAGGATCTTTTGTCCATTACCCTCTACATAAATCTGGAGAAAATAACAACTTACTTCAGGGTAAAAGAGGATATAAGAAACAACGGAAGAAAAGTTATAAAGAGATGCGGAGAGGAAAACTTAAATAGTGAATACAATTAGCAGAACACAAATGTATTGCTCTCTCTTTCTGTCTGTCTATATATAATATATATCTACATATAACTATATATATATATAATATAATATATATATATATATATATATATAAATAGATATATTTATCTCTCTCTCTCTATCCATCTATCTCCCTCTCAATAAGTTAAAAATCTCAACAAAAATTCTGCTTCATTAAGTATCAGCTTTCAGACTCGATAACGCATGAAGCGGTGTAGAGCAAAGAACCTAAAACGATACAAAAATACTTCCACTTATACAAATTAATGTTCAAAGTTTAAAGGTGCGAAAATTCAAGTCAAGTAGAAAGATAGATCTATATAATATAAAAGGCTGTCGACATTTGACAACAAATGCATACAATACACCAGACGTCTTCGTAACGTCTTTTAACAACGTACACTAGCATGACTGTTTTCGAAGCCTTAATCTTTGAATCAGAGAGAGAGAGAGAGAGAGAGAGAGAGAGAGAGAGAGAGAGAGAGAGAGAGAGAAATAGATAGAGAGAGATACAGAGAGAGATACAGAGAGAGAAAGAGAAATAGATAGAGAGAGATACAGAGAGAGAGAGAGAGAGAGAGAGAGAGAGAGAGAGAGAGAGAGAGAGAGAGAGAGAGAGAGAGAGAGAGAGAGAGAGAGAGATACAAAATATACCAGGGTGTTTAACAGGTTTTAACGGCTAACTCCAATCGTGAATTGCACAAGGAATGTAATATCCTAAGATGTGATCTCAAGATATTATAAAATAAAACTATGGAGAAATAGTCGAGTTTTTTTTAAATTCAATAATGCTTTTCGTGTTCTAAACTTTCTTTATAGTTTACGGCCTCTCAAACGCAAGATTATCCTAAGTGTGCAGACAAATCTAACAACCTATGACAGTATTGTTTTAAGTAACGGTCTGCTAATAAGAAAGATCATCACTTCTGTCTTAAAGAGTTTTGGAAGCGAATGAAACTTGATCCTTATTGTGCTCAGGTTGTGTAGAGTCAGCAATAAGCTCACACTGTATTTTCCTTTTCGATTTTTTAATTGTCGCGGACAGCGTGAAAAAAGACGCAAACATACAAATTCTCCATAGGATATCGATGTTACATTCGAATTTAATGTCATTCTTTCTCTTCTTTGGAGACTAGATCATTCTATAAAATAATAGTGAAAAACAAATCAATAAAAGGCTGACAAAATGACAAAGTAAAGAAATAAAAATCCTGAGCGAACACTAATACAACACAGAATATTTTTTGTACCGTACCGTTTTTGGAAGTTTGCCCAAATAAGCGTTTATCGGCGTCAGATCAGTCACGAGCCGACATAATGTTAACACATACAACAAAAACAAACCATACCATTCCCAACTCATTACAGCGCAGAGAAACAAGATGAGTGACTTATTCGAAAACAACGCAGGTCTGCATCTAGTTATAAATTCAAAAGTTACAGAAACATATTAAAAGCTTATAAAGGGAGACGAGAGAACACCCGGATGGATGTTGCTTAAAAAAAAAAGCAACAAAAAACAGATGACAGATGGGACAAGCACACTGGGTCTGAATAAATTAATGAATCGACCTTAGGGGAATTAAACAGCGCAAAGCGTTATAGGGTATTCAGAACAGTACCTTGTTTATAGTTAACTCCACTCTCTAAAACAAACGAAAAGATATGTTGTTTCAATGAAACTGATAAATTTTGACACTGAAAAGCAACTAGAGAAACAAAATCTTTTACATTTTTGTTGTTAATTTACATTGCCTTCCAGATATTTTTCCAATCCATCTGAAATTTTCACACGGAAAAAATATCCATTAGTTTAGACAGTATATTGCGCCTTCCTTCAAAACTTGATCTCACTATAATAGGTAGATTGATGCAAACTTGATGTCACTATAGTAAGTAGATTGATGGAAACTTATCTCACTATAATGGGTAGATCGATGCAAACTTGATCTCACTATAATAGGTAGATTGATGGAAACTTGATCTCACTATAATGGGTAGATCGATGCAAACTTGATGTCACTATTGTAAGTAGATTGATGGAAACTTGATCTCACTATAATAGGTAGATTGATGCAAACTTGATGTCACTATAGTAAGTAGATTGATGGAAACTTATCTCACTATAATGGGTAAATCGATGCAAACTTGATCTCACTATAATAGGTAGATTAATGAAAATAGAACAAGCCACAGTGAAATGATATAATTATTTATAAATATAAATATGTTATTTCCGCGCAAGAACGCAAGATCATATTTTTTTGTGAAACAAGGAGAGAGAGAGAGAGAGAGAGAGAGAGAGAGAGAGAGAGAGAGAGAGAGAGAGAGAGAGAGAGAGAGACAGACAGACAGACAGACAGACAGACAATCAGGCAGGCAAAAGAAATAAACGCCGAAGAAAAGATCAGCAGTCTTACCATACGTGTATTTTGATTTCTAGGTAAAGAAAGAGAACTACAAAACAACAATTTGAGCTTACTGAGATTTGTGTAGATACTTGTTTTAAATAATTACATAGGTTTAAAATAAAGCTTTGGGTAGCTTGTTTAAAAAATTAAAGGAAAAAAAAGCAACAAGTAGTTTAACATTGTTTCTTTCACGTAATATGACATTTATGATAGAAACCTTAGATGTTCTTATAAGAATTAGATATCTATTCCTGTAGTTAAGAACATGGTTGTGCTGGAAGCAAAGCGAACTTAGTCACAAGCAATGGTACTCTTTTTTTTTTTAGTTTAAGCATAGTTGCAATTTGAAACAAGCTATAATATGGCAAGAGGTAGCTATGCAGTTAGAAAAATTACACAAATTGTCTCATAATAATCGGCGTTCCATTAAAAAAAAAAGTCCCCATATCTAATTTATCGGAATCTGATCGACTTTTCCCGCCTCAAAACAGTCTTATACATGTGGACTGTGAAAATAGGTGGTTTGTGGAATTGTATCTCAGAATACATGTACTTCCCCTTATTCCTTTGCGAGCAAATGAAATTAATATTATTGACCTGCCAATCTGCTCTTAAATGAATTGTCATATTATGTCCCCACTTACTGCAAGCATCATCTGAAAAGTTTATTGTTTTCGAAATTGATTCTTCGGTTTGTTTTATCACCTTTAAGTCTTATGAGAGGTTTCGTCCACTACTATTAGGACTGGTTGTTAGATGAGATCTAATTGCACCATCCTATTAACTCCGCCAGGCATCGAACCCCAATCTCTATCACGTCGACCTAGTGCTTTACTGACTGAGCTATAAAGCGTCCCAAGCTGACACCTTTGAGAAACCCTAAACCAAGCGTATCAAAGTGTATATTTATCATATGCATTTGAAATTACTAGCTATTTGACCAGGCCAGAACCGTCGCCATAATAATTATGAAATTTGTAAGTTAGTTTGACCCTTACAAGAATCTGCGCACGATTTTCTGAACAAATACAGACAACCAGATCAATGATGATACAACAAACACTTCGATTTTTCTTTGTTCCTATAACATTGAATCTGAGACGGAGAGTTAGTTGATAATAGCATGTACACCCATCAAGCACCAAGCCACACACCTCATCCCCCTTCTCTTCACCTCCGATACCCGATGCTCTTATCTTTCACCCCCTTTAGGCGTATTCTCATAACATTCTCACCTTAACTTCAGATTCAGGCAGGCCGACCTCTGCACTGATGAGGGTTAGATCAAGTTCAGATGGGTTACGGTTGTCCTTGAAGTTGGCCTCAAGGCTTTTGAGTTGGTACTCGGTCACTCTGGGTAACTGGTTAGGAGGACTCAGGTGAGCCTGGATACCAGAGAGTCCAGTAGAGGCGGAACTTCCGTTGCTGGAGCTCGAGAGTGAACGCCCTTTGCTGGGGCTTGCTGGGAAGCCGCTGTCATTGAGGCTCAGAGGTGATCGTATGTCATACGGGCTAACAGGTGAGCGGACATCGTATGGGCTCGTAGGTGAGCGGACATCGTACGGACTGGGAGGGGATCTTTCCTCGTAAGTGAATTCATTTTGCTGAGAAGGTGACAAGCTCTCGTATGGCGAGCGACGTTCATAATAAGGGCTGGTGGGAAAGTCTCCAGCAGTACGACTTGTCGGAGAGCGGCTGTTGTACATTGTGAAGTGAACTGAATTTGATCTTACTTTTAAGTTATCCAACTTGATGAAAGCAGAGTTACAGAATAGTGATCTGAAATTATTCGCCACAGTCGATCGCAGTCACAGAATACACAAGAGTGTCGCCCCGCAGAAACTTGGAGTCGCTGGTAAGGAATTCAAGACGCACCCACACTGTTAAATTTCTTTCTCAAACACCAGGGAATCCATGTGACCAGGGAACTTGGCCAACCAGTTTAGTATCTGTCATTTTGACATTTTGGATAAAAGCATAGTAAATTGCCAAGCAGACGAATCAACAGATGTCCTTTCTCATACGCAACAAGGACTCTTGGATCTGATCTGGAATTTAAAATACAAAAAAAGTTCTGTTTCGTTAGAGATTTCTTTGAGAATCATTTATTAATACAAACTAACCTCCACGTTATAAAGTGCATCTTGTGTTACAGGGTTAGTTTCATAGCAAGCTAGACATAAAAAAATATCACATAGGTTACACACATGGTAAAAACCAACCCAGAATCAGACTGATCTGGTCTGTTATTTATATTTTTTCTCTTTCAAGATAGCAACATCAAACGGAATTTGTTTTGTTTAATAAAAAGTCATGTAAATTTATATATGAAAATAACCTCATCAAAACGGCTCGTTGCAGGAAACTCACTCAAAAAGACAGACTCATTTAAAAAAAAAACACCAGTATTTTCTGCGAAGAATTAAGTACAGAGAAAAATAGATCATCATAAAGTTATGGAATAAACTAAACAATTCACAATCAACGTGACTTGTCGAACAAAATCGTTAATTTTTTTTATCTAATTCCAGTTTCTATCCTAGCCATTTATGTTCTCCACTGTTTTTTATTTCTTCTTCCTACACCTCTTTTTCTGCCTCCCCGCCTTCTCTCTATTTTCTGATCATCATTATCATGAATCATCTCCTCCTTTTACTGTCCTTTCTCTCTTTCCTCCTTAGCCACAATCTCCTTCATCTTTTCTTTCTCGTTCGGCTAAAATACGCATGACTGTCCGTTAGAGTACCAGCCCAGGGATCTGCAAGGACCCCTGCGATGCGGGTTTAAACCATGCTATTTGTGTATGAATTCAGTCACCCCAAGCTTGTCTCCTTCAGCTCGGTGTGCAAAGAAACCTAAAATCACTTTCTACTGGACAGACTGTATGGCACATTAATCTAAAGAACTTCTTCTGATTTTTTACATTCTATCATTCTTTCTTGCGCTTTGCCCATTTTCCAAAGTCACATCTCGCCCTTCTTCTGCTCCACTTTCTGTTTATCTCCCTTTCTTTCTCAACTCCTCTCTCCTTATTTTTCCTCTTCCCTCTCATTTTCTCCCTTGCTTCATTTCTTTTTGGTTTCTTTTAGCCTACTATCTCCTATCTTGCCTTGGGATTAACCTGTTTCATTTTTATTCTTCATTTCATTTATATTTGCACATGACATAATATTTTTTTTTTTACTTATTTAGGGCTAATAGTTTAAGTCAACAATCGGAAAAGGTGTCTGTTTCTAGATTCATTACATCTTTTTTTAACCAGTGCAGTGCCTTGATGTGCATTGTGGAGCGCTGAACAAAAAATATTGCTTTCATAAATAAGAAACGAGATACGCGATATGACTGCTAAAGTGTGTTTCGTGTATGTACGGAGCAGCGACACAGCCTATGTTGTTGAACGTTATGAAACCGCCCTGTCTCGAACAATGCTGTGTCAGATGCGAATAGAAAATACACGCACCACGTCCGGTTCTTGGCCTAGATGTCTTTCAGAAACTTGTACAAAACTTGAGAAATTTGAGATTTTATTTGATGACATGATAATATTCCTCAAAATACACTAATTTTGTGATTTCCTCAACCGTAAAAATCATGTTCTATGTTAAAGAACGCAAAAGGTAAATATTTATATTATATATATATATATATATATATATATATATATATATATATATATATATATGAAAAAAAAAGGAAAGCGACTGAGGAAAGAAAGGCGGCGAAAATAGTAATATTCACATATTCTGCACATAATTTATTTAGCAGGTAACCTACCTGATGAATTAAAATCCAGGACTAGATCTGCCATCAAATACATAATTATCTATTCGTTATTTTTTTTTCTCAGAACGAGTTTTAATTTACTAGGCCTAGAAGAGCTAGGGGCTATAGCTTTTTTTTTAATTTAGCAAAATTGCTTATAAACAGAATGAACACATTTTTGCTAAAGATTGACATATATGAAAGAATACAATACCTTGCTGGTGATCTTCGCTTACAAATCTTTTGATTTATACTTACACGACACAAACTTCCAATAAAGGACATCAGTCAGATCGAGATCCGTCTAAACACAGGCATGGTAACTAAGCTGTTGAAAAAGGTTATTTTTATAATTTTGATTAAGGAAAAAAATGCTGAATATTACTGTTAGTGTCACCTTAATCTGACGCTGTGGTGGCAACAGCTTGTAGTGCTGTTGATTCTACGCTAATAAGTTATCAGTCACGTCACTACCGCTCGCTTCTAGATCCCATCACTAGTTCAGACTGAATTCAACACATATCGTGTAAGTCTAGCTATGTTACAAACACGCGCGCGTAACTTTGAACTTTAAAACCAAGTTCAAGCTTTCCTACAAGGAACAAAGAGCATTAATTGTGAACTTAGTCTGAAGTTCAATCTATTGCATCGGACAAGTCAGTCAGTTATTTGATAGAGATAACACGTTTAACATCCAAGCAACACTATCGAACCTTACCTTGCTTTTGTATTAACTCACAGAAAATCGAGTGACTGAGTTTCAATATCAGAACATTATAGAAAGCATTAATAGATCTAATAGAAAGCATTAATAGATCTAAAAATCTAGTACCTGGCGGTTGTAATACTGATATCCGACCTGGCTGTTTTATGATCACCTGGGCCGGGCAAAAAAGCTAAGCACACCTCCACGGATCATCACCGTCTGTTTTGAAAGGCATGGATGGTGTGCGCGACCACAATGAATGCATGATTATTCCGGATGGCTGCACACGTCACGACAGATGGGGGGGGGGGGGAAGCCACAGCGTACCTAGAGCTGGCAGTGCAGTAGCGGCAACCTTTATTGAGATGTAGGCGTTACAGCATTTTCCCTCACTACAATCTAATCTAGACTTGGACTGGCTAAAAAACTGGCATTTTAGATTTTGCGACTGTAGTATTTAAGAAAATCTGTGTACGGTGCAGGTGATTCTATATTTCTGTACATTTTAAGTACGTTTAAAGTAAGGGAGAGAAAGAAAGAAAGGAAGAGAGAGAGAATGCAGGAGAAAATGAGAGGTAGAGAAAGGGAGAAAGTGAGAGAGCGAGAGAGAATGGCCGAGGCAGAGAGATCTAAAGAGCCAGAGAGCTAGGAGAAGAGGAAGGTAGATAGATAGATAGATAGATAGAGATAGATAGATAGATATATAGATAGATAGAGATAGATAGATAGATATATAGATAGATAGAGATAGAGAGATAGATAGATAGAGAGAGAGAGAGAGAGAGAGAGAGAGAGAGAGAGAGAGAGAGAGAGAGAGAGAGAGAGAGAGAGAGAGAGAGAGAGAGAGAGAGAGAGAGAAAAGTATAGTGTGTACGTATTGAGCGCAGCAGCAGCAGCTGAGTTCGATCAATAAAGTAACAGCCAAGAAGAAGGGCAAGGTCAGCGGCTCTGAACTCAACAGACGAAAGCAATGACAACCTAAACTTTGGCAAACATTACGACATCGCAAGAACTAAAGAGCGTCCAATGATGGGCTGTGAGACACAAAATTAATACTCTCTCTCTCTCTCTCTCTCTCTCTCTCTCTCTCTCTCTCTCTCTCTCTCTCTCTCTCTCTCTCTCTCTTTCTTCCATTCTGCCAAGTTTTCTTTCATTCTATTAGATAATTAAAATTATATCTGTTACCAAAATTTTATAAAACAAGATAGCGGATAGTCTGCCTTTTTTTTTACTGAAAAGAAGTTTAAAAAAAATAATTATTCTCTTATCTGTAGCCCTTCTCCTTAAGAAAAATTTTGCGACTAACAGTTTCATTTTTTTTTCTCTTTTCCCCGCTATTTTGTGAATGGTTTTAAGTTGAATGCTGAAATGTTCACGCCAGCCATAGAATTATTTTAGTTAGTTTTACATCCACGTCAGTTTCTCAAGGAATTCATTTTTCGAAGGCTACGGTTTTCCGTCAAGCCAGGGAAGGTTTTGGTTTTGGTTTGGCGATTTCTTATCCCACCACCAGACTGGTGTCGCAGCTAGGAATCGAACCAAGACTTCCTGCACGTCGGCAAAGCGCTTTACCGACTGAGCTTTTTGGTACATCTCCTGCGAATCTTTCTATGACGTGATTCTTTTCAGTACAATCTTGCTGGATGACATCTGAAGTCTTTTAAAACAACAACCAAAAAAAAAAAAAAAACGCTCTGAAGTCCTCGTTCCCCCAAAATTGTACGTCATGACAGTCTACTATGTCCAAATCTAGTCTACCCATAGTCAACTGTTCAGTACAGAGATGCTAAACAGCAAGAATGTATAGGTTTAAAGGACTTTCTTCCTATTTTCCTATTTTTTTTTTTCACCGAGACGCTCTTTTCGCCTTAATGCTATATGAAATACAGGGACGTACCGTCTTTGTATAAAAATCAAGTAGTTTCACGCAGCTGATACAAGTATACTGACAACAGCCACTACTGGCTACCTCGGACTTAGCCCAACTTAAGAGATCTTGAAGACGAATTTCAAAAGTAAATTATAATGTTTCTTTCTCCAGACTCTTGTCCGCATAATCAGATGTTTAAGATAAGCAGGACGCTGATGAAGGGAGGTTGTTCATCACTTGTTTGTGAGAGGACGTTTATCTGTTGGAAATAAACTTAGCTTAATGAAATTGATAGAAAATAGGAGTACTTCATAACCCTACCTATGTGATTATACCTATAGGTATATAAGAAAAGGAAAAAAAATCAAAGGTAAGCTCCATATTGAGAATAAAATGGAAGCAAATTGCTTTGATAACAGCTATTTATCTAAGACTCAGAAGGAAAAAAATGATGATAAACTATAGCTTCTTTAAGTAGTTTTTGGATCCGCAGGAATCTTACATGTTAGAAATAAATGTTTGAGGAGCTGGAGATAAAAGTCATGTGCGATGATCAGTCAACATTAAGGTTAACAAAAATTCATGTTGCTTTACCATTTTCAATTGGCCTAAGACTTTGATCTCATTACTTTTAATGCCAGTGAAATACATTAACAATAAAACAGGTAGATAGGTTTAAAGCAGTTAGAGATAGAGTATAAGATAGCGAGAGAAGATGACAGATGAGAGAGAGAGAGAGAGAGAGAGAGAGAGAGAGAGAGAGAGAGAGAGTGGAGAGCGGATGAGAGCCAGAGAGAAAGAGAGACTATCAAAAAGATCTAGAGGTAGAAAGCCTACGGATTACATTCAAAACTACAAACATGTATACCATTCAATCATTTTTAAAGAAACTGTCAAAATACGCCTTTGTTTGCTGAGGTACTGAGATTACCTCAAGTGGAGGCGTCCTTGTACATAAAGATAAATTGATTCTGATTTAAATAAAAACATAAAAAAAATGAAGGATTCAGATCTACGATGTCCAGAAAGCGCTGATCTAATAGTTTGAGAAAATTTAGAAACGTCCAGGATGTGTTAGAAGCACTTTCTTAACTAGGTGTAAATTAAGTTAGGGCTCTTTTTTTATTAGAATGAATTTAGAAATAAAATCATTAATTTATAAAGTCTTACATAAATCGTTAGGATCAGTCGGCCCCATTCCTTTTGTAATTTATAATATTGCGACTTAATTATCCGCTTACCATGTAGTTATTGCTTCATTATGCATCTTTTATTTTATTACAATTGTAAAGGCACAACGCCCACGCAGGAGAAAAAGGAATTTAAAATAGGCGGAGCATTATTTCAAGCAGATCAAGATTAGAATATGGCCGTTTAGTTTATCTTATGAATAATGACATATATATATATATTTATATATATATATATATATATATATATATATATATATATATATATATATATATATATATATATATATATATATGTATATCTATCTATCTATCTCTCTTCCTCTCTCTCTCTCTCTATATATATATATATATATATATGTGTGTATAACCATATACACTGAATAGTCGCTAAGGCATTTTCATATGAAAACTGGCAATTCATTTAGCAATGGTTTTTCAAATAATAAACATTCGATCAAGACGAAACCTCGAATCTCACTGGTTGCCAACATGCAAAACTATGAAATCAATAACTCTAGACTGATTCGAATAAAGAAAAAAAAAGGTATTAAATTAAGACCAAGACCTGGTCGTCTAAAAAAGCAAGTGAAGCGAGTGTCAAACAGCTGTGGCCTCCGAGACAAGATTAATAATATTAAAACTTGAATCCATAATGAATATAATACTATACTACACATTCTACACAGACCCCGCCTGTAATGATTGTGGTAACTCTCTGTCATTGCATGAAAGAATTGAAATAGACCTTCGGATATTTATGATGAATGTTAACAATATTTAGTGAGCTTTTGTTACTTAATGAAAGAATTTGACAAAAAAAAAAATTCACTCTTCATTTTAATACACATGTGTTCGTAACACTGACAGAATATTAATAATTCATTATCAAGTTCGTTAAAAAAAAACAGCAAAATGTTTTGGTCACAAAACTTTGGAGTTGAAACACGCGATTTCACAAAGAAAAAGCACACTATTAGAAAAAGTTTACTATTTTACTGTTCTTTGCTTTACCAATAAAATTTGTATCAACAGCTATAACTACAAATCTCAAACCTAATATAAACCCTGACAAACATACAACAGAAACAGGTTTCGCTCCTTTCAGCTTCCTTCGCCTTTCCCCTCCCCTCTCTTCACCTATATTTAAAAAAAGATACACAGACAGACGAGGCACTTGTACTTTAATTTTAAAAATTTTGAGAGCCCCTTACCCTCCAGAACAAACAAACAAACAAAAAAAAAGAAAAAAAGAAAAAAAAAAAAGAAAACCAAGGACCCCCACAAAAAAAAACAAAAAAAAAAGACAAAAAAAAATAATTTCAAAACAACAACTACAACGACGAAAAGTAAAAAAACAACAATAACAAAAATAAACCAAATGCCAAAAACCAATATGCTAAACAACAATTCCGTAATAAAGCTTTCGACCTGAGGAAAGTAACAGAGCGGTCAAAGCGTCGAATTCTTAATCGAAGACCGCAGGTTCAATATATCCCCCCCCCCCCCCCCCCCGTTTTTGGATTTCTTTAAAAAGTTAGATAGATAGGTAGATGAAGGAAGGAAGCGAAGAAAAAGAGAGAGATAGACGGAGTTTGAGGGTGTGCACACGAGAGAAAGAGAACGAGTGAACCGAGAAATAATTATTGTCTTGCCTTTGAAGTTCATGACTCTCAAAGGATTCCGTCGTCAAGTATTGTGTGGGGCAAACACAGTCACATTACACAAGTTCTTATCTCTGTTCTTTCAAGCGCACGAGTTGAAAGGAATGTTAATTGAAGACGACACGTAATGGGTTACTGTTTGTAAACATCTTTACTGAGTCCACGTTACAAAACTTGGGATTTAAAATATGGTCTAAAACAAAGTAATATCCATTTATCTGCTGAAGAGCAATTTCACAAGCCTCTGTTTTCAACTCTAAACTCTTTCTGCTTGTCTTCAGATAATACCCATTGTGTGACCAATAGAAAAAAAAAGTGTGTGTGTGTGTGTGGGGGGGGCAGGGACTGGGGGGAGAGGAAAACGATCGAAAGAATGCAGAGAAGAAAACAAAATATAGTTAGGAAGAAATATAGAGAAAGGAGAGATGAAGAAGCAAATGCAAAAAAAAAAAAATGTAAGAGAAAGAAAGAGAGAAGAAAAGATAAAATGAAGTGAGATAATATACAAAAATTAACATACAAAATGATTAAAAAGGCACAGAGAACAAAATACAGAGAAAAACTGCATGAAATTAAAAATAGAAAGGAGAAAAGAAAGAGGTGGCGCAGGGTTATCTTAAGGAGGAGGCAGAGATTGAGGAAAAGAGACACAGAGAGAAAGGATAGTGAGAGAAAGAAAGAAAGAGAGAGTGAAAGAGGGAGAGCAGGAAAGAGAGAGAGAGTAAGAGAGAGAGAAAGAGAGAGAGAGCGAGAGCGAGAGAGAGAGAGAGAGAGAGAGAGAGAGAGAGAGAGAGAGAGAGAGAGAGAGAGAGAGAGAGAGAGAGAGAGAGAGACAGAGAGATTGTCTCCCGTCCCTATTCATTCTCTTGGAACGGAGACCTGCTCCGATCAGCTTAAGGAGTTGAAGCTGTCCAAGCTGAATTGAAAGATTTTTTTTTTATTCTATTATTATCTACCATTGATCCACGCCTCAGCGATCTAAACAGACCGTATTGCCTTCTTATAACGGTTCTCACATTAACGGTCAATGAGGGGCGACCGACTGTGAAAACAACATAAAACCCTTTGTGGCAGACACGCATGTCACGGTGATTAATTACGCAGTCGGCCCGCTAGTTCGGAGAGCTGACTTTCAGATTTTGGAAAAGAGAAGTCGTCAGGATTTGAAGAATTTAAGCAGACTGAAGAAGGTATAGAGACCGAGAACTTTTGATAGTTCAAATAGTATCACACCTAAGTATTGTAGATTGTAAAAAAAATGTAATCAAAAGAGAACACAAAACCCTGACGATTAAGAGAATAACAGGATGAAATGCACAAGATTTATTAAAGTTAGCTTTGCAGCTAACAAAACCGATTTCACAAAATGGTCTGACGCCACACGCAACAATTCGTATTGCTTGCGATTTGTGGAAAGCAGCAAGTCTTCCAGAGAGGAATGGTGTTACCAGCTGCAAACTGCTTCGTGTAAACATACCTTTACAAATTCAAACAAAAAGAAATTTCGAGAAAACTTGTCATCTCTGTTAAGATCAGAATCGATAAATATAATTATGGGGAAACAAGATTAAAATAGACAAGAGGTAGATCTATTTATATGCCTATTAAATTTTATGTAAATGAATCTCTCACTGAGAAAAATAAAATAAGAGAGAGAGAAAGAAAGAGAGAGCGAGAGAGAGAGAGAGAGAGAGAGAAAGAAAGAGAGAGAGAGAGAGAGAGAGAAAGAAAGAGAGAGAGAGCAAAGAAGAAAGGGTCCAAAATCACCTGCTGCAGCCCCCTTTTTGTAAGAGAGATTGTGTCAAAGGTCAGGACTGAAATACGGTACTACATTAGTCAACCCTTGGGGTCGCATGCAGCAGCGGACGAAGAATTACATAATAACTTCATACATTATTTTGTGAAAGAACTTGCTTCTCTTAAACATACATAACAATGCTTAAGGGTGCTATATCACCTAATATAGAATGATACTCTATAGAAAAAACTAGCAAAACTGTTAACTAGCGAATTATGTCTATGATTCTGAACTTGTAGATGTAGAATAGTAGACACGTAAATAACGTAAAAAAAATTATAATACATGTTTTTCATGGACAGCAACAATTCTTCCATTTTGATAAGACGAATGATGTCATGTTAGTTATAACAACATAGAAGAAGAAAAAACATTTCTTGACAAAATTCGGAAGAGAGGATATACAACAGAAAATCTCTCGGTTTGGACTGCAACGTTTCAAGTAATTTGAAATTATGCAAGCAATTTGAGTCCATTATTGTAAAGAAGGAAATAATGGGGAAAAATCACACTTCTTTACCCAGAGAAGCTCCAATCACTAGCTTAACTCATCAACCATCATTATGAACGGCTGTCACACTTACCAGAAGGCGCAAGGTCTGTGATATTGTCTTTAGGAAGGAGATTTGGGAAGTCAAAGTGGTGGGGTACGACATGTACGGGTAGGTTTATTATGTTGCCAGCACAAGTTAAGTTGTAGAATCCCGGAACTGAAAATCTGGCAGCAGAGGCTAATTTTTGTTGTTGCTATGACTTTATTTACAATAAAAACAAGTCTACGGATGTAAATATGCTAACCTAAACTATTCTTAAAGATATGTTAAACTCTTTCAATAACTTCTTTGTCAGACATACATATTTTATGACAATGACTATCTGCAATGAGCGTATTCTGTATTGTCTTAATCTATTTATAGACTCTTTTTAATTCTTTTTAAAAGTGCTTAAAGACTGAAAATAATTAGCTGCCCATTTACTTAAACCTACGTTGTAATGATTGTTTGAAGTCGTTTATTAATAGATTCAGATTTTACAAAATTAGCAGTAGTAATTCATAGTAGGTGACACAACTCTTTGTAAAAGAGGATTATGGAATGGATTAATGTAATTGTGTTTGTTCTGGAGAAATATAAATCCGAATTAACTGAATACTCAATTTTCCCTAACCAATCTTCTATAACATGTTTATGGGCTCCATTTTGTACCAATTATATAAAAAGCTTAAAATTATTTTTCAAAATAACATTTCTAAGAGAAGATGATGCAGATCTCTCTGCTAGGCCTAGAAGTTTTGGAGGACATTGACAGCAGAAAATTATTGAATGTGGTCCAATATCGTAAACGCATTTATAATTAATAGATAAGAAATAATATATATATATTATAAAGTTTACCTGCTGCTTGTGCACAGACTGTGAGAAATAATCGTCTCCGGAATTAAAATAAGATAAATCTATAGATCTGTTGAGCTTAGGACTAACACAAGACCGCCCACCATAAATAAAGTAAGGCGCCCGACAGTTAAGTCTAATAACTTTAAGCAAACCAGTTTGAATGTTTGCAAAGATCAATGTATCCTTTATCGACGGCCTTTGGTGGGAATTGGGTGCACACATAATTTATATCAATCGTGTTGAGCCCGATGGCGGACACTAAAGACACTTCTAGGACACCACAGTCACGGGTAACATTTGCAACAAGCCAATGTTGAAAAAACGCATTTTTAATGACAATTCTCACCCCCACCCCCATTTCCAAGTTTAAAAAGAGTTTTATAGATTTTCTTTGTGACCTTTTGGCATTATTTTCTCTTCAACTGCTGATTTATTTCATTGAATATTCATCGAATTAAGTTCATGCTGAAGGCAAAACCTCGGTGTTTATGGTTGAGTTTCAATGTAAATAGACACTCGATATTGTCGATATAAACAATAAATATCAGCAAATACATTTTAGAAACTACATCTTAAATAACAATTTCGTTTAGTTTGTCGAAAACAGCAAAACGAAGGCTTTTGGGAAGAGTGAAAAGTAATAAAATAAGCAAACTTTTTAAGATAATTGATGTCGAAAATGCGTTCTTTGGTATTGATCTTTTAAAAGATACACGGAATAAAAAATCTCGGGGCCAATGTCAAACAATTTATAGTAGTTTCATCCGGATTAAAAAAGAATCATTCATCTTAATTACCAGTAAACACAAACCAACGAGAATAAACGCTTTTTAAGTTGAGGACAGTAATTATGACTCAATAGATATCAATACTATGCGTTTTTTCTTTATCTTATACGATCTCAAAACAACCGCTTATATTATGCAAGTAAATAGATGACCAGCCTGAATTCAGGTAACAACCCTCTAAAGCGCATTCCTTGGGTGGTAAAGGCTGTGGCTTACCTTACACTCGTAGAAAAACTCCTAGAAATGAGTGAAGTGGTTATAAAGCTCGTGAATGTCATAATTCCATGTGTGTGTATGTGTCTACAGCCACAGGTCTCGCTCGTTAGCTTACCTGGTCTGACCGCTTGGCCGCCAGTATCATCACAGTGACCCCTGGATTAGACCATCCAGCAGAACAAACAACGGGAAGAAATAATTACTGTGGTCAACAGCGGCTACAAACACGCACAGAACACAAATACCGAGATATATCGCTCTCTCTCTCTCTCTCTCTCTCTCTCTCTCTCTCTCTCTCTCTCTCTCTCTCTCTCTCTCTCTCTCTCTCTATCTCTGCCTCTCTCTGTCTCTCTCTGTCTCTGTGTCTGTCCGTCTGTCTCTCTCTCTATCTGTCTGTCTATCTGTCTGTCTGTCTGTCTGTCTGTCTGTCTGTCTGTCTGTCTCTCTCTCTCTCTCTCTCTCTCTCTCTCTCTCTCTCTCTCTCTCTCTCTCTCTCTTTCTGTAGATGTCAGGATCCCTACAACCCTCATATCATACTTCCTCTCTTACTCTGACTGTATATCTCTTAGTTTCTCTAATTCACTCTTATGATTTTTTTTCCTTTCAAGCTTGATATTTCTCTCCCTCCTCCTCTCCCCCCTCTCCCTATCTCTCTTTCATCCGTGTGTATATATTTGTCCATTCCGGTCGTATTTCACCATCTGTCTTTTGTTTCTCTCTTCCTCCCTCCCCCTCTCTTTCTCTGAACTGCTTACTTCACTTTTTTCTCTGCTTTCCTTCTTTGTACACTCATCCAAATACCCTCCTTTCATGTTTAAAACTCTATTCTCTGATCGCACTCTTCTATTTCACTAACTGAAACCCAAAATACTGTCTTGTCATTGTGTAATCTTAATCGATCTCTGTATGCTTCAGACTTTTATATTACCAGCCTACATTCAAATGGCAAAATGAAACCTATCAATCAAACTCTCCTGGCTCAGTAGTTTCCCTCTCTTTTCTCTCTCTCTCTCTCTCTCTCTCTCTCTCTCTCTCTCTCTCTCTCTCTCTCTGTGCGCCTGTCTGTTTCTGCCTCTGCCAGTCTGTTTCCTTTTCGAATCCCAACTCTCTGTTTTTCGACATTTGTATTGTGAGTGTGTCTTTTTACCTACCACCCTGCCTCTGTCTCTCTGTCTGATTATGTCTGCCTGTGTATGTCTGAATATCTCTCCTATACACTACATCCCCTCGTCTATGTCTATTACTATTTCTCCTGCTAACGCCACGAAGAGCCTTTTTTCGCAAAGACTCCGCTACTACTGTACCGTATGACCTGAATGCTTCGTTAAGTACTAAGCACGAGTAAACACAGCACAGATAAGACACCAGTATGATGTCCAAGCTTCCTCATGTGAACGCTCTCAAAGCAAACTATAAAGTTCTGCATATAATTATAAAGAATTGACATTTTAGAAGTCAAAAACCTTTCTTTATTTCTGTTTGTCACTCTTCGGTGACTGTGTGTATGTGTGCCTGCTTGTCAGCGTTTTAATATGGGATGACTAGTTTGCAAAGAAATAAAGAAATAAAACAAAACAAAACAAAACATTGAAAAAAAATCAATTGAACAAAGAGGCATTTAGCAGAGATTACAAATATAAAAAAAAAGAAAAAAAGAAAAAAAAAATCCCACCATAATGTGTGTATGCAAAAGATGATGTTAATGATGATAATGTTGATAACGATAATGATAATGAAGATGAGAATGCTGCTGATCAAATAGAGGAATATAATGATAATGGAACCTCTTTGGGCATATTCTTCGTAGAGACAGCGACATCCCTGCCAACAGAGCAACAAGAGCCTACTTCATCCAATATGGCCACAAACTAAGAGGACGGCCGACAACAACTCTCCCAATCGTACTGAACAGAGATCTAGGACTAATTGACCATTTTAGACTCCATTCAACCGATGATCTGGTCAAAATCACTGAGCTCGCAAAGGACAGGAAACAGTGGAGAGAACTCTCTGCGAGGATAGAGAAAGCTGCCGAAGCGTCACAGACGGTGAACTGGGATGCGACACGGCAATTAGTCAAGTAAGTCAATGATAATGGTGATGACTTTGATGTTAACGATAATAAAGGAAATATAATTAATGGGGTCGATGCTACGGAGGAAGATAGCGTATACTTACTACACTGCAGCTTCTTCTACATTATGATCGCGATAAGAAGATCGTAATAATTTAGAGAAGGTTTATTGTTGAATTTTCACCGAACGGGAATAGAGAAATATTAAAAAAATTGAGAGGGGAAAGAGAGAGAGATAGAGAGAGAGAGAGAGAGAGAGAGAGAGAGAGAGAGAAGGAGATAGAAAGAGAGAGAGAGAGAAAGAAATAGAGAGAGAGAAAGAAAGAGAGAGAGAGAGAGAGAGAGAGAGAGAGAGAGAGAGAAAGAGAGAGAGAGAGAAGAAAGAAGGAAGAAGCATTATGAAGAGTTTTTTCTTTTAAAATATTATTCTAGCAAACAGAAGAACAAAATCGCAATAATTAATATCAATGAGAAACAACGTTTCCTTAACACGAGTCTGCTAAATTTAGTGGACTTGTCGGTGAGGACGAAAAGCGTATAACGCACACACACACACACACACACAAAAAGAAAAAGGTATCGCATGTTTCGCCAGATGTGGCTTTATCAGAAGTGGGTTTATGGTTTAATGATTAATACAATAAATCTGTACACAATAAGGTAATTAAATGTCTTGTTTCGCATCAGTTAGGCCTCCGTCATGCGGGCGCAGATTACCCCCATGTAACGGTCGTCGAA